>JALJVW010000141.1:0-19222 GCA_024865655.1 Emberiza elegans | reverse complement strand
CGATCCAGCTGGTGGTCACTTGGATACAGATGAGGGCACTGATAAAGAGGATGGCAATGTTGGCACTGGTACTGCTGTGGGGTGCCCTGGAGGGTGTCACAGAAAGAATCATACTTCTTCTTTCCCACTGGGTAGTTTTCACTTGTGGATGGTAGAAACACACATTAGTTGACTTATTTTAAGACATTCTTAAATATTCTTAAGTTGCCCCTACAGTTCTTACCAACTCCTCCCAATCACTCCCTTCTCTTTTTTAAGGGAAGGTTGAGGGAGGGAAAAAGGAGTAGTTTCAAGAGGGGAAAGAGGGAGGGGTAGGGATAAAGGGTCACTGGTAGAGGGATGGTGGAAAAGGCAGGGATGTGTCTGCATTTGAGATTGACATTTATCAGTGGGATATATCTACGTGTGATGAGTGTCCTTGCCACAATGTTTGGATATTTGAATTTCTTTTTTCTTCATCTCCAAGAGAAAGCTGCTTCTGTGGCATGGTGGGAGAGGCAGCTGACTTTGTGTTCATTTGAGGGGTCGTCTTCAGCTCTGTGGTCTACATAGGAACTGATAAATCTTCTGGGAATCCACCGGGGTCCTGTATCTGTAGAAACACAAGCATATCCTCTCCCCCGCGTAATGAGAGGGTATGGCCCTTCAATAACTTTAGATTCATGATTCTGGTCAAGTGCTGGAGGTCTTTCTGTGAGGTGTGGGTTCATGTTGTTATGAAAGTGCCTTAAGACAGAGAAGTTTGGTTCTTTTTGAGAGCAGTTAGTGAAATATATATGATATTGGAATTAATGAAATTCGAGTAACGTAAAGTACTTTGCACAGTCTCTCTTGTATAGAGAGAGCCAGGGGCTATGTGCAAATCACAAACGGGACGGGGCTGCTGTGGAACGTGCCTTGAGCTGTTTTATTTTTCAGCATCAGTCTCATTACATGGTTATGACAATGGGAAGATGCCACCAGCTCATATCCCAAACAGCAGAACAAGAACTTAATATTACGACTTACTCTAAAAGTTTTTTGACCAATCACACAAAGCAAAAGCACATTGACAGTAATTCTATCCAACCACTATAAGCTCAAGTGCCTTTGGTTAAAACGATTCTTGCTAATTTTGAATACAATACCTGCTAGCAAGCATTAAAATACAATGCACAGAGCTCCATTATTAAGCTTCAACTTCCAAATATCTTGCTAGAAAAACTTTTCTGTGGCTTAGGGAGATTTTCTAGACAAGCATTAATACACAGACCATTGTTCTATTTGCCCTTGCTTTTCTACTTTTTAAATAATTTTTCTGCTGGTCTATCTCATGGCTGCTGCTTAGCTCTAATCACACTTCTGCTCTCTCTGAGGCCTGCCTTTTGCAGCTTTCCCAAAAGCCTCTGATTTTGTGGATTCCCACACTGAACACAGCTTCAGTGACTTTACATTAAATGCTCACTGATGTAGACAGTATTAGACATGGCACACTGCAAAATAGAGCTGCTATAGATTTTTTGCTGTTAGCTGATGGGCACAGGTGTGAGAATTTTGAAGGGATGTGTTTTATGAACCTCTCTTCCATTCACAGGAAACTCAGCTACAAGACAACATGAAGAAATTGACTCTGAATGATTGGGGTTTGGATGAATGGTTTGAGGGATGGGGAATAACTGGATGATTGAAAGATATCTTAAAGGGAGGTTAACTAGTAATTATTAATTGCTTTGTGCTATTCCATGCATAGTGAAAAAGGTGAAAAACTTGGTAGAAAAATACAGTGAAAAGGGTTTGGCTGGTGCAAGAAGAAGAAGGGGGCAGTTTTGTATCTGAACAACTTTACTGTGCACCAGACATACCACTTGTAGTTATTCTTATCAGAGCCCTCTGGAATTCATCAAGGTTAGATAAGACATAAATTGTGCTAAATGAAGAAAACCCATGCTGAAACAGAATATCCAATATCGTGAAGAACTAAAAAACAGAGGGCTGAGAACCACCTGGACTGGAACCAATTTCTCTGATCACTGCTCAGACCGCCCCAGATGAGCAGTTCTGCGGTGATTTTAAGGTGCAAAAATAACCACTACTGGCACAGATGATTTTACAGCATTCCAAAATCAACAACTTTTGTTTATTAGATCACAACAAAAGGGTATTGGTATTGAAGGGGTCCCCTGGGAAGAAGAGGAAAAGATAAGGAGAAAGAAAGGAAAAAAAGAGATATAGGTTTGGGGTTATAGCTACCAGACGTGGTGCTTGCTTTATCGGAGAGTCCAGCTGTCCGTCAAAAGCTCGCCAGATCACGCCAGATCTCGAAATCACAGCTGAAGCTGGTCTCTAGTTATACCCTTTTTCGTTGGGGGAAGGGATAATTACAACTGCGTCCAGATAGCTAGGACATGTGTCTAAGTTCTTAGCATTAAATGAGAGCCATTGTTTTCATAGCTCAGTGGTCGCGCCTGTGCTTGTGTTGAGCAACTTTTTCTCACCCGCTCCCACTGTGCACTCCAAACAGGAGGGGTTTGAGTCCCAGTCTTGGGCAAGGGGTGCAGGGGTCCTCTGCATGGGATCATGTCCTTGATGAAGGGACTTGCACCTCTGGTTGTATCACGATGGTGAGGAGCAGGAAAGGGGGAGGTCTTCCAGAAGAGGGGCTTCCTGGATCTCAAACCAGCTGGGCCAGGGTGGTGGGGAGAAAGTCCAATCCATTGTTCAGAGAAGGGCAGAACGGCCTCTGAATTCAGTGTGGCGTGCTATGCAAACAGTCAAATGGTGTACTGAGAAGCACACAATTTTTCCCTCCACCAGTCCAGCGGTCACAGTGGTCTCCCAAGGCAAGCGTGAGGCAGGAAAATGGAGGGTATTTTCGGATAGACTCTCACACGACCCCGTGGCTCACGATTGTCTTGAGGGATCATCAACAGTCTGTGGTGTTGTTGTCGAATCTTCAGGACTCGCTGCACGTTGGTAGCATAACCCGGAAAAAGAGAGATGACAGGAAAGAGGAGTGGGGGTTTAAGAGAGAGAGAGTGAGGGCAAGGAAAAAAGAAGGAATAAGAGAGAAAGGGGAAAAGGGGAACAATAAACAAACATGATTAATATTGATTGTTATAGTAAATTTTTCACAAATGGTTGATTAACAATTTCAAAAATAATCACTAATTAATTAAGACAATATCATTTTTATAACAATTTCAAAGAATAGTTAAAACAAATCATAAATAATCAAAAACAACAATCATATTGTAAATCATAACTTTTAAAAATTATTCTATAAAACAATTCACTAAAGATTAAAAGATAATTTTCACAAGATCTTATTCAGGAATTAAAATTACCATAAGGCACATATCATTAATTCATAATTGCTTTGTATCAAATGCTTGGGACATCTATGGTGTAGAAAGGTTTCAGCTAAGCCGTGTGCATTGATCATAAATGTGAGTTTCTTTAGTTTTTTTCATCATGTTCCAATTTAAAACGAATAGAGCTGCTGACAAGATAAAACCAAGTATAATTAGAATCAAAAGAACAATAATGGGATGACACATGATGTTCAGGACACCTGTGGCAGTGGGAGACCACCCAAAGAGGGTATCCCACCACCGGTGCTCAGCATCTTGCTTTTTACCCTTTCCATGACCCGGTGTATTTGTCTCACGTTATGATGAACAGCTACCAGAGTCCTCTGTCCACTTTCCTTGATCTTTTTGAGGATTTCAATCAGGTCCTGATGAAGCAGCAGTTGTCTCACCAGGGTTAGGTTCATTCCAATAGGGGTTGGCATTGGCTTGTGGATCAGTGTGTAGTTAGATTGCAGCAGATAATGTGAAGTAACTGGAGCATCATAAGAGAAATCACATCCCGTAATCTTAGTAAAGTTACAAGCACAGAAGTTTGAATGATTTGAGGTATATACTACAACATCTTCTACGAGTACAAAATCACAATTAGTTCTAAAGCATGCACATCTATTGCCTATGTATATAAGAACTGTTTCAGAAGCCTCGTTAGGGCGAATCTCAAAGTGACAGATGTTCTGTTCTGTGTCTAAACAGATATCTTGAGCTATGATTACATTGCTTTCATAGACGAACCCTTGTTGTTCTCGGACAATACAAGATTCCAAATTTACAGTTTGACATTTGTTGTCAATGCAGCGGGCCCATTCCCTATGTTCAAAAGGATAGAGAATAGCTCCGCCGTGGTTTAGCCCTAATGAAATGACAGGAAAAACAAAATGTACAAAGGCATTGTGTATAGTTAACACAAAAGCTGTGGCTGTGTTTGAAATGGGATCATAGGTAAAATTCACTAGGTTCCACCAGGATTGGAATTCTCTTTCAAAATCAGTGGCACTATTCCAGATTATTTTCCGAATTTCAGTGGGAAAAGTGCTTTCTTCTCCTTCGCTTTTTGCATCCACAATTATGCTTGGATACAGCTTAGAGCCAAAGAAACATTGTTTTGTGTAGCACCTGTGCATCAATCACCAATTTGTGATCATTCACATTTGTCCTTTCCCAATTTGGCAGAATGTTGGATAGCAGCCACTGTTGCGTTCTCAGCGCCAACAAGGAAGACTGCAGTGGTTGCTATAACTTAGTCAAATCTCTAATTGTGACAGCTAATTTATTCAAGTTCAATTAATTCACGTGTCATGTGTAATATTGTCACCTGGTGTTACCATAAGTGAAGGGAAAACTATTTCTGTTGTCCATCGCTAGTGTTGTCATGGTTTATCATGTCTTCAGGTCCCTCGGAGTTCTTCTGAAAAAGTAAACACAGCAGACTCTGCCACGAAGAGGCAGAAAAGGTTAGAACAATGAAATTGTCAGAGAGGTTTTGGACAGCATTGGTACGTCCCCTACAGCAGGGGGAAGTCCACCCAAAACAGGTTGTCCAGCATAATGTGCTGGGTTCTTGAAATCATCTGGTCTCTGTAGTGAAGGAATGATGCTTGGAGCTGTTGGGCAAAAAGCAGTGATTTTGGAACACCCATTTACCCCCCATCTATAGTAAGAGGTATGAGAAGTCCACCCAATCTTTTCACCTTCTGCCCAATCCTGCACACCTTTGACAGTAAAGTGAGAAACATTATCAGATTAAGTTTCTTGTGGTTTTAGAAAAATCCCAAACAACTCCTGCATTGCTTTAACAGTATTATCTCCTGCAACTCTATTAAAAGCATCGGCCTGGACCAACCCAAATATAAACATAGTATAGGACTCAATGTAAATACAGACAAGAAAACAAATTTGTCCCTCACTTTGGAAAATACACCAAACAGTTAACAGTTTTTTAACCTGGGCATTGTCTTCTTCTCTGTTAGCAGAAGTGGGGAAGAGAGGAGGGGGTGTTTTGGTCACAGAGGCAGGTTCATTTTGGCTGCTACCCAAGCTCTCAGTTCCTTGCATGGCCAAGTTCTCCTCCACCTCCCTGGGAGCCAAGCCAACCACAGACACTCCCTCTTCCCAGGTAGTGTAACTTTTCTCAGCATCTTTAAAGTCACAGGAACAAAAACCAACCGGCTTTGTCGGACCCTCGGGACCCTGCTGCCATACGTGAATGGAAGGCCGTGAGGAGGCAAATCCCCACTCCACTAGAAAGGGATCTCTAGCATGGATAGGGTCCTGTGCTTGGTGTGCTGTCACTTCAAAAATCAGTAATTGCAATGTTTCCTTCTGAGAAGAAGTCCAATCCCTTTTTATTCCTTTTCTCAGCAAATCATAAAGGGGAACAAAAGAGTCATTCTGGTTACTAAGAAGTTTATCTAGTCTTTCTACAGAAGACATAGACACTATGGTTTCCTGAAGGAGAATTGCTGTGGGTTCGAGTGTTCTTGGAAGCCTTTGAGTTAAAGAGGTCATAATTTCAGGCTTTACAGGTATTGTAATTGGTGACTCGAAACCAGGAAATAATTTATTTTCATGAATCAGTTGCAGGGAGCTGGTTTTGTGAATGTTTTCCTGGAGTTGGTCGGGGGTACCGACCAAAGGGTCTCTCCTTTCCGAGGGGTTAAGCCCCTCTGTCCAGTAAACTGTGTACTGAGTTAGGGACCATGGGATGCGTCTGTCTGCTGTGGTTAAGATCAGCCCATGCCCCCAACACCCACTGGTTTCTTGTTCTAACAAAAGAATCTGATCTCTCCCAGTGAAAGATACTTGACATTTGTGTTCTGTTTCAGATTTTTGGGGGGGAAGCCCGCACTGCTTTGCAAATTTTGTTGATTCAGTAGCAGTGTAGGGGATTTCTTTAGTGGTTTTGTGCGGGTCAAGATTTTCATTATTGATGTAATTGCATTCTGTTTTAATTAGAAGTTTTATGCTATTACAGCAATGTTTCCCGCAATTCTTCATCAAGACCAATTCTGTTTGAGAGTAATTTTGATTAATGTGAGGAGTTTCTTTCTCCTCTGTTTCCTTTGAGGAATCTGCATTATGTGAATTTTTAACATGTTCCTCTCTCAGGGCAGCCCGTAATAAATTATTTACATTTCTTTCTTCATCCAATTGTTTTTGCAAAACTTCAACTAGATTTTGGAGGAGTCTATTAACATTTTCTTCACTTCTCCGCTTAAAAGCGGTTTTCTATGGCTGTTATGAGGCAAGCTCCCAAAACTGAGCAGAGGATGGTTTTATCTGTGCCCAATTTGAATTTTGATTCGTGTTGCAGAGAACATATTCTGTCTACTCCCTTTTCCAAGTTAAACCAATTGTTCTCTGCCCAAGTTTCTCCACCCAGGTGATGGTTTTGCATTGTGTTTAGCAAGCAACATGTAAAAATCAGCTTTTTCTTTAAGGTTGAGTGGTTCGCTCATGTTTTGTGTGAAGGGACCAAAACTATACCAGGGAGTGGTGTGTAAACTCAAGCAATGCAATCACACAGACTCTCAGTGTCCCTGTTCGTTCCCTGGATAGTTGAGGAGACAGGTTTTGTCTGGAAGGCACTGCTTAAATACGATCAAGGCCGCCTCCTCCTTTCCAGACATGCACACACACACACACACACGCAATTAAAAGTGTTTTCTTTGTGGGGGGACCAGAACCTAGAACAGGGGAAAAGCCACTCAGCCCTCGCTGAGCTGCCCCTCACTCCCCTGTGTAGGCGAAGGGACAAGGTCAGCCTAGGAGGCCCTGCGTGAATTACAGTCAAGATTGTCCCTTCCGTCCCTAGGCAGTTCAAAAAAACACACAAATACAACAACACAACAAACAACAATTCTTTTGTGAGGGGATCAACACTACTACAGGAAACCACAATTACACAACCTCTTGTCGTGCTCCCCTCTTTCCCTGAGCAGTCGAAGGGGCTGTTCTGTTTGGGAGGCCCTGCTTAGTTTCTTCAAGAAGCCCTTCTCTCCCAAACAGTCCTAGAGACACACAAAATACATAACAATAACAGTCACCTCTGCTTTGCAAATAAAAAACCTTTTTGTGTCGATTCTGGAGCCAAAATGCTCAATAGAGCGTGACACTTGCTCGTTGGGCGGGTGTAGTTTGCGAGATTCAATCACATCCCTTCTTTGGTAGACTCTTTCTCCCCTAATACAGACTACACAGACCCTGCAAAAATCTCACTGGCCACCAGAATCCTGCCGACTCACGCCAATTATGTCGCGACCGCCCCAGATGAACAAGTTCTGGGTGATTTTAAGGTGCAAAAATAACCACTACTGGCACAGAGGATTTTACAGCATTCCAAAATCAACAACTTTTGTTTATTAGATCACAACAGAAAGGGTATTGGTATTGAAGGGGTCCCGGGAAGAAGAGGAAAGATAAGGAGAAAGAAAGGAAAAGGAGATATAGGTTTGGGGGGTTATAGCTACCCAGGTCGTGGTGCTTGCTTTATCGGAGAGTCCAGCTGTCCGTCAAAAGCTCGCCAGATCACGCCTGGGAGATCTCGAAATCACAGCTGAAAGCTGGTCTCTAGTTATACCCTTTTTCGTTGGGGAAGGGGATAATTACAACTGCGTCGATAGCTGGGACATGTAGTCTAAGTTCTTAGCATTAAATGAGAGCCATTGTTTTCATAGCTCAGTGGTCGCGCCTGTGCTTGTGTTGAGCAACTTTTTCTCCCCCACTCCCACTGTGCACACCCCTCCGAAACCGGGAGGGGTTTGAGTCCTGTCTTCGGGCAAGGGGTGCAAGGGGGGGTCCTCTGCATAGGATCATGTCCTTGATGAAGGGACTTGCACCTCTGGTTGTATCACGATGATGAGGAGCAGGCAAGGGGGAGGAGGTCTTCCAGAAGAGGGGCGCTTCCCGGATCTCAAGCCAGCTGGGCCGGGAGGTGGGGAGAAAGTCCAGTCCATTGTTCAGAGAAGGGCAGAACGGCCTCTGAATTCAGTGTGGCGTGCTATGCAAACAGTCAAATGGTGTACTGAGAAGCACACGATTTTTCCCTCCACCAGTCCAGCGGTCACAGTGGTCTCCCAAGGCAAGCGTGAGGCAGGAAAATGGAGGGTATTTTCGGATAGACTCTCACAAGTGCGTGCAGAACGCATGGACAACACAGAGGCACCAGTGAAGAAGAGCATGATTGGTGTATGCAGTAGGGTTAGAATGTATAAATATATATAAATATATTAAAAAGTGCATAATGAAAACAATCAATGGCTTCTGCTTAATCATATTGGTTAGTTATATGAGAGTCCTGTTGTCCCACAATGGGTGCCTGGGAAGGAGGGAAGGTTCTTTTCCATAGAAAGGGAAGCACTGAGCCAGGAGCAGGAGACAAGTGACCCTTGCAGGCCTGGGGCCTCATTGCCTCCTTGGCCCTGCTCAGCAGCCTGGCAGGGGCCGCCCCATGCTCCTGCCCTTGGCATTGCACATCCCCACACGCCAGTGTCCATCCCAGGAAGAGCCCTGAGCAAGGAGGGAGGGACAGCATCTGCCTGGCCAGGGGCTGGGGCTCAGGCCTTGGCCCTTTGCTTTCCTCAAACACATCCAGCTTTGCTCAGCACCAGAGACACCTTTGCCTTGTTTATGCCCAGCTGTCATCACTGCCTCCAGTGGTGGCTCCACTGCTCTAACTGGAACCTGGGGACACTTTCTCACTCTTGTCCCTCAGTGGGACCCATTAAAACTTTAAGAAAGTTCAGAATTTAAATATAACTTTGAGTTCTTGAGAAGTTTTTTGAGCACCCTCTTTGGGACTGAGTCTGATGTAAACAACACCAAATCCCCAGGAGGCTCATTAAAGTCCTTGTGCTGTGTCTGTGCTGCTGAGCTTTAAAGGAACAGCTCTTGCCAGGCCCAGCTCCTCTCCCAGCCCAGCAGGGCTGAGGGCTCTGCCTGCAGGCACTGAGGGAAGAGGAGCCAGGCAGAGACAGGCTGAAGGCAATCAGGACTGGGAAGACACTGAGCTGAGACTTCACTTGGGGAAAGATCTTCACAGCCCTCTGCATGGTGAGTGTGTGGGTGCAGGGCAATGTCCCCTGTGCTCCTGGAGGGATCTCCTGAAGCCAGCACACCCCACAGCCTGGGGGATGTGTCAGGAGGACTCTCCCAGTTTCTCTGTGGCACAGGAGGAGGAGGATGTGCTGCAGAGTGGAGCTGCCCTGGGCACCATCAGAGGGACAGGGCAGGACGGCTCCTGCTGCCAGGGACGGCTGCAGGGGCTGAAGCTGGGGCTGCAGCCAGGGCTGCCCAGGGCTGTCCTGCAGAGCAGCTCCTGCAGCCCTCAGGGCTCTTGGCCAGCCCAGGGCATGTGCCACCTGCCAGGGGCAGCTCTCAGCCTGCCTGGCAGCTCCCCATGGACGCTGCAGGGCAGAAGTTGGAGCTGGAAGGAGCCACCCCCATCAGGCCAGATTCCTCCTGCTGTGGAGATGGTGCTGCATGGCCAGGGCTGCTCTCAGCTTTCTCCTAAAGGGAAGGGAAAGGGGCTGTCAGCTTTGGCTGTGTCACTGAGACTCCTGCACTGTCAGCCTGGGCATCAGCAGATGGGCCTCAGATCTCCCTCAGAAAGTGCCTCCTCAGCCTCCTCTCCCTACAGACAGCAGCAGCATCACCTTGGCTTGCTTGCAGCATCTCTGTTTGTCTGGCCTGCCCTTAAGGCCCTGCTGCCAGGGAGATGCCCCTGGGCAGTGCCCTGTGCTGGGAGGGCTCTGCAGGGCAGAGCTGAGCCCCCAGGGCTGGGCTGGGCTCGGGCAGCACTGGCAGGGACAGGGCTTGAATAGAGAGAAACAGCTCCCAGTTGGCACAACTCCAGGCAGCAGAGAGCCAGACCAACCCTTGGTATATCTTTCTATCCAGATGCAGAGGAGAAGAGAGAAGGGTTTGAAGAAAATTATTTTTAAAATGGAGTGCTCAAAAAGTTCACTTAATTTTTCAAGAAAAAGTGCAGGCACCCTGAAACAGAGGAGTTGTAATGTTCAAAGCCCTCCTGTGTGGGGGCTAGCACTGTCTGCACTGGGCACAGTGAGCCTTGTTTTCCTTGTGTCTCCCATGTGTTCCGTCTGAGAGCAATGGTAAGGATAAGGCAGGAACTCAGCAGCACAAATTCAAAATTGAAAAAAGTTTAGCCAAATTCCCTCACAGGAAGAGAAGTGATGTTGTGGAGTTTCCAAATAAAATACATTCGATTGACTCAAAGCAATTGTTCGCACTTTGTCAATGTCTTGTTTCAACAGACCACAATGCCCAGAGTGAAGGAATGTCCAACAGCAGCTCCATCAGGCACTTCCTCCTGCTGGCACTGGCAGACACGCGGCAGCTGCAGCTCCTGCACTTCTGCCTCTTGCTGGGCATCTCCCTGGCTGCCCTCCTGGGCAACGGCCTCATCATCAGTGCCATAGCCTGCGGCCACCACCTGCACACGCCCATGTTCTTCTTCCTGCTCAACCTGGCCCTCAGCGACCTGGGCTGCATCTGCACCACTGTGCCCAAAGCCATGCACAATTCCCTCTGGGACACCAGCACCATCTCCTACTCAGGATGTGCTACACAGGTATTTCTGTATGTCTTTTTCATGTCAGTGGAGGTTTCCCTCCTGACCATCATGTGCTACGACCGCTACGTGTCCATCTGCAAACCCCTGCACTACGGGACCCTCCTGGGCAGCAGAGCTTGTGCCCACATGGCAGCAGCTGCCTGGGCCAGTGATTTTCTCAATGCTCTGCTGCACACAGCCAATGCATTTTCCCTGCCTCTGTGCCATGGCAATGCCCTGGGCCAGTTCTTCTGTGAAATCCCACACATCCTCAAGCTCTCCTGCTCACACTCCAAACTCAGGGAACTTGGGCTTCTTGTAGTCACTTTCTGTTTAGCAATTGGCTGTTTTGTGTTCATGGTTTTCTCCTATGTGCAGATCTTCAGGGCTGTGCTGAGGATCCCCTCTGAGCAGGGACGGCACAAAGCCTTTTCCACCTGCCTCCCTCACCTGGCCGTGCTCTCCCTGTTTCTCATCACTGACACATTTGCTCACCTGAAGCCCCCCTCCATCTCCTCCCCATCCCTGGATCAGGCAGTGTCAATTCTGTACTCGGTGGTGCCTCCAGCCCTGAACCCCTTCATCTACAGCCTGAGGAACCAGGAGCTCAAGCAATCTCTCAGGAAAGCTGTGACTGGATGCTTCTCAGCCTTTTCATTGTCCCATAAGACCCCTGACAGTGCTTTGCCTTGGGAGCCACAAAGGAGCTGGAAACACACCCCTGGATTTGCTCCCGCTGTCTCTCAGCATTCTCCCTCTGTCAGGGGACTGTGAGTGGGTCAGTATTGTCCCTTTTGGACGCAGGGTTTTGAGGATGAAGAGGAGACGAGAATCTTGACTCCATAATTAGAAGACTTGATTTATTATATTATATATATATTACATTAGGACTATACTAGAAAGAGATAGAAGGAAGAAGTTGTCAGAAGGCTAGCTAAGAATAGAATAGCAAGAATGATAACAAAGCAGCTATCCTGGGCTCTGCCCGGGACACCTGAAGTCCTTGATTGGCCACCAACTATATATCAGAGATGGGCCAATCACAGGTGCACCTGTTGCATTCCACAGCAGCAGATAACAATTGTTTACATCTTGTCTCTGAGGCCTCTCGGTTTCTCAGGAGGGAAAAATCCTAAAGGAAGGATTTTTCACAAAAGATGTCTGCAACATCTCACCCTTTTAATTAATTAAAGTAAAAAGAAAAGTGTTTGTAATTTTCTCTGCTGGGCCCGTGCAGAGGAAAGCACAAACACCTGACAAGTTATCTTCTGCCAATCCAAATCTCAATCAAGTGCTGGTGTGGAATGAACAGGGAATCTCTTCACCTGTATAACATAAGATTCTATCAAATCACTACAACAATCTTATAATATAAGAAAATGCAAAAAGCAATGCAAAGAAATTCAAGTCCAAGCAGCTGAGTTTCAGGAAAAGTCCATGGACTGAAGATGTTCCTCTTTGCCATCTCTGAAAGTTCCTTTTGTTCCTGAGACAGGCTTGCAGACTCCTGAAACAACAAACTGCTGAAGAAAAATCTATCAATAGTTATATAGTTATCAAACAATTTCAAACAGTCTTGAGAAGATTTCTAGAATGTCTTGCCACAGCCCTTTATTGAACAACTTGGGCTGAAGCTAATTTTTGGCTCTTCAATGCTTCTGAGCTGCTGCCCAGCTCTTTCACTCTTTTTTATTTAATTTAAAAAAATATTTTTTTCTCTTTTTTTTTTTTTTTTGTTTGTTTGTTTAGTCAGAAAGAGCAGCAGCAACTCAAAGGGGCCAGAGAGAGGCTCTGGGGGGCCCTGGCCCATGTGGAAGGATCAGGAACCCCAGACCTGGCCCACAAAACGGTGGCCCAGGCCCAGAAGGGGGAAACAGAACCCCCAAATCCAGCAGGAGGCCGGGCGGTGGCCCCGGCCCGAGCAGCCAAGCCAAACAGCCCAGGCCCAGCCCGCCAGGTGGGCTCTTCATTCCCACAGCCTGGCACCACACTGCCGATGGAATGGCAGAATGGGTGGCCAAAGGTTTCCTGTCCCCAAAATCACTGCGGCTTGCACGCAGTGGGGGAACAGAAGCTGTGCCAGGAATCACTACCATTTGTGTTTCCCACAGCAGACAAGCCACGATCGTTTTTGGCTGTGCCCTCTGCAATGCAAATGCAAACGGTGGTGCTCCCATCTGCCTCCCGGTATCACCCCCAACCCCTCCGGGCTGAGGACCAAAGGCAGAATTTTCGGGACCCACCTGCCCCCCGCCGCCGGGGTGTGCGAGGGGCAGCAGAGAAACGCGCACCTCCCAAGGGGAAACCCCTGATCGAACAGCCCCCAAGCCCGCAAGAACTCCGATCTTTAAAACAGGCAGCCGGGCTGCACCCACAGCCAGCTGGCGGGCCATGCCCCCCCCCACAAAAGGAGAGGCTGACGCCCTCTTCCCCTGTCCCAGCTCCGCCCGCAGGGGCAGCCCCGGGACAGCCCGAAGAACTCGGGGGGGAAGTCTCGCTGGAAGCAGGAGGTGATGCTGCCGCTGCTGCTGCCGGGGCCGGCTCGGTGTCGGTGTCAGCAGCACCCTGAACCAGGGCGGGCTCGGCGGGAGGCGGTGGAACGGCGGAGTCGCCAGCGTCTTCTGCCCCTGGCTCTGGGGTCGGCTGCGGAGATGCAGGCACAGAAACCAGCGGGCTCGTCACGGGTGGCGGAGAAGCCGGCACGGGTGAGGGAGGAGGCGGCGGTGGATCGTTGTTGCCTAGCGACATCGGCACAGTCGCAGGAAGCAGCGGAGTCAGCATGGAAGGCGGTGGTGCGGGCGCAGAAGCCGGTGAAGCCGTGGGCGGGACGTCCCGGGCAGGCAGCCGCGAGGCGGGTCCAGGAGGCGGCCCTGCCGGCCCCGCAGGCGGGGTCTCAGGGACCAGTGCCGCCCCCCTCTCTGAGCGGGGCGGGGCCCAAGAGGCCGGCCGGGGCGGTGCCGGCAGGGCTGCCGGAGGCGGCTCCCCATCCCCCGGAGAGGAACGGGGCGGGGAGAAAACTTCATCTGAGCATGCTCCGAAGACACAGAAAAAAAACTTTTTCGGCTCGGGACGAAACTGCGCCCCCCCGCCACAGTTTGGGGGGGCTGAGAAGCAGGAAATCGTCCTCCTCCAAAGGGTGGTCTCCCGGAGGGAACCGGGGGGAACGGAGCATTCCCCCTGCAGTGAGCAATCCAGGGAAAAACAGCTGCTCTCCGTTTCAAGACTTGAAAAAGCAGCCTGAAAGCTGGGTAGACCTTAGGACATCCAAACCCACGCTCAAAACAAAATTGGAAAATAGAGTCCATGCACTCCCATATGAACAGGTCGAGAGCATAGAGCACATTAGTAAAAAATCCAAAGAGCTTTGCCCATTGGAAAAATTTAAAGAAATCTGTCTCCATCAGGAGAATTTAATCCTCTTGACCCCATTTTTGCCAGAGGGCAATAAGTTTCTCCTCTGAAGGGGAGAAATGAACCTCATCCCCCAAGGGAGAAGTCCTCCACATAAGCAGCCACAAATTACGACGGGCTACATTTTCAGGAGGGGAAAAACCCACAGTACCTTTACACAGTGTCCAACACTCTCTGGCCATCTGCATGGTCCTGGTAGGCTTTCCAGACATCATCCTGGAGGCTTTTCAGAAGGTTCTCTTTGTGGTCAGCCTTGCTGTGAACTCTGTCCAAAGCAGGATCTTCAGTTCTTCAGCTCCTGGCTAGAAACCACTTCTGTGGTCGCTCGTGAAGCAACCATCAATGCCACATACCCGGGATTTACCCAAATGTAGCAAATGCTCCTCTGGGGATCTCACCAAGTGAGAAATGTCCTCCTCAGTCGAAGGTCCAGTTGTTCATTTTTCAGTCGGGGTCACCAGTTATTGTCCCTTTTGGACGCAGGGTTTTGAGGATGAAGAGGAGACGAGAATCTTGACTCCATAATTAGAAGACTTGATTTATTATATTATATATATATTACATTAGGACTATACTAGAAAGAGATAGAAAGAAGAAGTTGTCAGAAGGCTAGCTAAGAATAGAATAGCAAGAATGAAAACAAAGCAGCTATCCTGGGCTCTGTCCGGGACACCTGAAGTCCTTGATTGGCCACCAACTATAAACATCAGAGATGGGCCAATCACAGGTGCACCTGTTGCATTCCACAGCAGCAGATAACAATTGTTTACATCTTGTCTCTGAGGCCTCTCGGTTTCTCAGGAGGGAAAAATCCTAAAGGAAGGATTTTTCACAAAAGATGTCTGCAACAGGTCAGATCCTGGGAAGGGACAGCAGGCCAGAGACCCAAATGAACCAAAGGCACTAGTTCTGGTATAAAAGCTAAGGAAGGAGGGAGAATAGGGGGCATTTCCTATTTACAGTGTTTGCCTTCCTGATCAACCACTCCACCTGCTGAAGTTCTGCTTCCTGGCAAGTGGCTGAACATCACTTGCTGACAGAAGAAAAGAATAAAATTATTGGGCTTTTTCGTCATTGCTGGTGCATGTAAAAACTTCCCCTTTTGCTATAGAAAACTGCCCTCTCTCAGTCTACGATTTGTCTCCCATAATATTTTCTCTCCCCTGTCAGGCCAAGGAGGGCAGTGCTAGAGCGGTTTGGTAGGCACATGGACTCCAGGCAGAGGTAACCCACCAGAAGAAGCCACAGAAGGCTTGCTTTCCTCTGTCAGCAGCTCTCAGTGTATGTCATGAGAGGCCAAGTTTGTCCTTAAGTATATTTTAATTTTTTTTCTGCTTCTGATTCTGTTATAGTAAAAGAAATGCTCTTATCCACCCCCTTCAACTTAATTATCCCTCCTGCTTGTGTGACTGAGAGAAATTGTGTAAGAAGGGAGTCTCACATTGTATCTTGGTGAAATAAATGAATATGCAACTACTTCGTAAAAAAATTTGTACTATCCTGATCAGAGCAGGAATGAGCAGAAATGGGCACAGCTTTGTGGCTGCCGCAGTTTTGGGATGGGCCCTGGGCCTGGAGCAGGAGCAGCTCTTGAGGGCCCCAAGGCCGGGGCTCTTGTGCTGCCCTGGGCAGATGGGATGGCAGCAGGGGCTGCAGAGCTCTCAGCATCTCCTGCAGAGGAGAGCAGGGCACCCAGGTGAAATAAACAGGGCAGGAGACTTTTTCTCCTTTTAATGCCTTTATTAAAAGTGATCAGCTCAGGATTGGGCAGCTCGACGGGGCTGCAGTCTCTGTTGTCTCTCCCGGGTGACTTGCAGGAGGAGGATATGCGCAGCTTTGTCCTCTAGGGGCAGAGCTGGGGTCCAGTCCTCAAGGGAGCTGGTTTAGGGCGTGGTGACCCAGATGTTTAATTCTTGACTTCCACCTTCTCCAGGTCCCGGTCCAAGAGGACTCTTCTAGTCAGGGTGAGGGGCAATGAAGGTTTTCAGCATCTCTGCAGGCCCAGCACTCCCCTCCTCACGCTTGGACATCACTCTAATTTCTCAACTTGATATTGGCTCATTGTTTTGGGGTTCTTTTCTGTACGTTTGGAGTAGAAGCTTCTCCTGGCATGCTGGTCCTGAAGTTTAATCTGCATGTCCCCCTCCCACGTTTCATCTTCTCTCCCCACTGTCTGGGGAGGTCCGCGCTGTTATGAAGAAAAAAACTGCCAATATTTTTTGTGAAGAAAAAGTTACAAGAACTAAGTCAGACCAAGGCTGCTGCTGAAGTGCTACCTGTTTGTTATGATAATTACGAGTCGTTGTCATTAATGATTCTTTTTGTACCGGTGAAGGCCCTGGCAGTTTTTGTTCATAACACTTGTACTCTAGGGTGTTGGGAAGAGACAGGGCTAAGATGGAGACAACACTCACCCATGCACAACAAGAAGTATACCTCTACCTTAAAGAGTGTTTTCCTCATGAAAATTTTTGCTTTTCAGAGGAGTAATCAAAGTATTTTGTACAATTGTTATTTAAGCATTTTCCTTATATTTCGCGGAAATTAATCCTAACCAATGAATTCTTAGAAGTGCTTTATGAAAGGTCAAGAGCTAACATAGAATTGCGTTCTTTATTTGGTACGCTGATAAAATGTGCTGTGAATCATGGGGATGAACCCCAGCTGAAAACCGCTTCCCCGGGTTCTTCCGTCTGTACTCCCACTGCCCAAGATGGCGGAGACCGCATGGCAGGGGCTGCGGGGTCTCCCCCTCCGCCCTCAGGTGTCGCAGTGTGCAATGTCATTTCCTGTTTCAGCCATCTCAGCCATCCCCTAGGTAGGCTTACCTGCCCCTTCCCCCTCCCTCTCGTCCCCTTGCTTAGGCGCTATCAAACTCCACATTCCAGCAAGGGTATCCTGTGGTTGGTCAAATTCAAAGGATGCCCCCTGTGGCCTGGGGTCATTAGCGGAGTCAAGTGCCATTTGTCCCTCGAGACCCTCCTCCTCTCACCTGGTTGGTGCCTCACTTGTCCCTTCCCCTCCCCTGCCCCTGGGTTTAAAAGGAGACTGGGCCATACGGTCAGTATTCTGTTAGGAGCTGTTGCCATTATCCAGAGCTGTGTCACCTTGGAATTAAACTCTGGATTACAACCCTCCTCGGAATCCACTCATTTCTCTTCACCTCGCCTAAGGACTCTACCAGAGGTAAAGCCTGAGTTCCTACAAGCCCAGGCATATCTAGTGCCCAGCTGCAGCATACAGCCAGCCAGAAGTATCTCTGTGGTGCAGAACCACAGCTGCTGCTTCTGGCCAAGCAGCAGGGGCCAGACGAGCCCGGACACGTTCCATCTGTATATATTGGAATTATATTCCATACTCAGGTCCCCACGCCTCCTCCGACGGACGTGTTCACCTCGGTTGCTATAGCACTGCAAGACGCGGTGGGGGTGGCAAGAGCCGTAGCCCCTCGCACAGGGCTGCTGCCGCTCCGTGCCCCACTGCGGCTCTCCCCACCGCGGAAAGCCTGTGACCGTCCTGCCAGCGCTCAGCAAGGCCAGAGCGAGCCGGCCGATGCTCGCTGTCCAGAGCTCCTTCGGGCCCAGGGCGGGTGAGTGAGACCAGCAGGCCTGGGGCACCGCTGTCGCAGGGCAGGCGGACAGCCCCACCGGGGGATGGCTCATGTGGTAAATAGGTATGATTCGTGCTGATAAAATTGAAACAGTAATCGATATGTATCATATAATAATTAATATTTGGGAATAATAAAAATAGTTAGAAGTTGTAATGCCAAAAGGAGAGAGGGAGAGGAGGGGCTGCAACCCCCTCTCCCGGCAGATGTTCACAAGGACAGGAGGAAAGAAGACGAAGATATAGTTGCTAAAAATGAACAGAAAGGAAGCAAAACCTGATCAAGTCCCAGAAAATGCTAATTATAAGGGATTTATTGCTTTGATATGTAGATGCAGCGATATGTGCTCTTGGCTTACATTGTACTGGCTTGGTGCGCATGTGTAACCCAAAGGTGAATTAAAGGACAAAGGGGAAGACTACAATTCTTCATCAATGAAGGCCCCCGAAGACCTGTGCGACCACCGAACTGAGGGGTGGTGCATGCGCAGTAAAAGTGTTCATGAGGGCAGAGATAGGTAGATGACGAACCAGAACTAGGAGAATATGGTATTAAGACATGGTGTATAAGGGGGTAATTTTCACTTGGCAAGCTCGTACGTGAGGTGGCACAGGTCCAAGAGCCCTGCACTCTGTACCCCGCGGTTATCTTTTGCTTATGCGCTATTATTAGAACCAAATTATCCCTTATTTATATATTTTCTAAACGATTTAATTAAAATTGCTGCTATCTCAAATATAGTTTGGTTTTTTTTTTTTTTTATGAGGGGATAATCGGGCAAACATAACACTTAGAGCTGCAGTCCTGGCAGTGAAACTGCTGCCCCCCACCCACCATCGCTGCTCTGAGAGCCCCGCACCAGCAGTGCCCGCGGACACCAGCTGAGACAGACCTCCAGGAGGGGACCGGGCCTGAGTGCAGCCGCCAGCGCCAGGAGCAGAATGAACCTCTCACGGCAGCACACCAGCAACGCCAACACAAACCCACCGGCAAAGGTAAAAAGGTCCTTGCCGTGAACGTTTTGGGGACAGTAAAATGGTTCAATGTAAAAAACAAATATGGTTTCAAAACCCAAAATGATAACAAAGAAGATGTGTTTGTTCATCAGACTGCTATAAAAAAAGAATACCCCAGGAAATACCTCCCTAGTCTAGGAGATGGAGAAATTGTGGAATTTAATATAATACAAGGAAGAAAAGGCCCCCAAGTAGCCGATGTGACAGGACCTGGTGGAGTTCCACTGCAAGGTAGTAAATATGTACCAGACTACAAACCTGCAAA
>JALJVW010000014.1:89423-159014 GCA_024865655.1 Emberiza elegans | reverse complement strand
CCGGTCCCGGCCCAGAACTGGTTCCCGGAAAAGCGCGGCAATGGCGGAGCCCCTCCCCGAAGGCGTGAGTGGGGCGGGTAGGAGAGCCAGGCGGCGCCATCGGCCCCACCTCCCGCACACCAGCACTGTCCCAGGCCATGGAAAGCTCCGGGATTTTGGCGCTTTTTAGGCAGAATTTAGGCTCAGAGGATTTAGGCTGCATGCCGCCATTTCAATGCGGATTTATGAGGGAACGCGAAGCGCCTGACGAGGGGAGGGATTGCCCTCAACAAAGATGGCGACACAGCTGCGCTCGTGCAGCGCGACCAACTGTAGTCGCGCCTGGCAGAAGGTACTGGCGGAAGTTCTCCGCCGAAAAAACGCAGTTTTCTGACTCTGGTTTATTTTTTATTTTCTTTTGTATTATTTTCAAGTATTTTGGTTTTTTACCCTTTTCCAAATAAATTGTATTTCTGACTTGAGTCTCTCACTGGTTCTGCTTTTTAAACCAGAACAGTTTTATATAAATATTTCTATTATATTATAGGTGTAATATAACTAAAATATAACTATTATAATTTTAACTATTTAGTATTATTACTATAATATAACTATAATTAATATAATTATTTTGTATTTTTTGGCCGGATGGACCAGGGCTCAGGGACTCAGCGAGCCAGGATTGAGACAAAAAAGAATATTTTTAAAAATTGATAATGTTAAAATAAATAAAATTACATAAAAATTAAATTAGTTATAATGGATATATAATTTTAATACAATAACTTAAATAATAAAATTATTATTAAATTAAATAATATAAATAATTTTCACTTGATAATTAATTCTTTAATAATTCAAAATAAATATTTTGAAATTAGCAATTAAAAATTGTTAGGAAAAATTGATCTACAAACACCAGAGGCTTGTGTCCAAAAAAGGAGACAGAGGAGTCCTTTTTTACTTTATTTGAATAAAGGCAGAGGCCATGGGGCATTCCCCTGCTCTCTCCAATTTTTGGAGGACGCAGCCACCCACATCCCAATTTCCAAGCCATATTTCCTTCTCCCTTTCCCCATTTCTGAGGTACTTGAGAGATTCAGACTTCCCAGAACGCCTGATCCCGAAGATTTCCCTCTAATGTATAACCTCCCTTTAATTTTTGATCCTTATGGAATTTAGGGGTTTTCTTTCCTTTGCTTCTTTCATTTTCAATGTCTAATTTTCATTTATTAGCAAACCTGAAGTTTATTTTGTAAAAGCAAATATCTTTTCCTTTCATCAATCAGTGGAATCCTCCCCATTGTTTCTTTTTATCTCCCAGTGCTGGTTTGATCTCCCAGCAGACCCACAGCTTGTTTGTAAAGACAAATCCACTGTTCCTCTCAATTCCTCCTCTTTTATTTTTTTAATAATTGTCCTTATAAACTTTAGTTATCATTGACTTAATTTTCTGTTCCTGGGTCTTTTTTGGTTTGCATTTATTTGCAGAGACATCAATTCCTGTCCTTGTGTAGCCATCTCTGGATCAGTAGGCATGGCTATTACCTGCATCCCTTTGATCACATGTTGAATAAGTTGTACTTTAGCAAGGATCATGCATGGTAAAAAGATTAGAGTTGCTACAGCACTTATGAGGAAAAAAAACAGTTGTTTAACCCATAGTCCACCAGGTAACCACGAAAAACATGTCCCTTCCCATTTCCATCCTTTCCATGTTTGGACCAGTACACGAGCTAACTTTCTTATTCCTTTTGTTCTTTCTTTCACCACCTTTCTATTGTTATCTATTTGCAACAGCAGTTTGAGTCATTTAATTTGCCACACACTCTTCCCTCCTTCTGCTAATAAATAGTCTAATGCCATCTGATGATGTAATATTGCATTTCTCATCTGAGTAGATTGGTCAGCAAGGCAGTCAAGAGCTGCACCTGTCTGGTTCATTATTACTTCAAAGACAGCTTGTAACCTAATTATCCGATTTAAATTATAAATGGGTTCTCTGGCACCCAATATTAATTCATTAGATTCCATGGGCTGGTGCATAGTGTTGTATAATTCACTCAGGTGGCCATTCATCTTCACCCCATTTTTGGGTGCTCCTGTGACCAGGGACGGATCAATTGACTGCTTTTCTCTAATTAGATCATCATACACCTTGATTCTTAATTGATTTCCTGAACTTGTGGTAGCAGAAAGAACAATGGTCTAATACACCCTATATAAATATCCCTGACCAGTTTGGGGTAACCTGTGGTAAGCATATCGGCCACAAATCCAGTAATGCCGTTTTAAAGCCCAGGTCCCATTGGCAAAGGGCCCTCTCCAATTTTCATCATTAATGGGTGGGTCAAGACACAGCTTGCTTTCTGGGCCTGGTGGTCCCCTGACAATGGTTGCCCCTCCATAAAAATCACAGTATTTGCATCTCCAAGCTCCCACCTGAGGTTTCCACCTGCAGTTACATCCCAGGCCTATTTTGCTAGATCCAGACCAGAACCTATTAAAAAAGGGTTCAAGTTCTGGTGTTGCCACTTCCACTGATAGTCACGGACTACATGTGTCCTACTTGTGGAATTATCTCGGGGGCAGCTTAAAAATCAGGCATCAAAAAACTTATCCTTCCCCACTGCTTTACAGCCTTCAAAATCCTTTTGGTAATTATGGAAGGGACACCTTACCCAGCTACCATTAGTGAGCTTAACATGTGTTTGATTCCATCTGCCTTGATATCTGAAATATCATAAGGAGAGCAGTTGGGGGTCAACAATCTCAACATCAAGTCCAGTCACAAACGCATTTTCCCACATACATGTTTCCTGTTCTATTTAGACAATAATGCCTTTTCAGAAGAATGAAGCTGCCATGGGCTTCCTTCTTCATCCCAAAACCCTGTTCCATTACAGACCTCACTCAGGGTACTAACCCACCCATGGCCAGCAGACCCTCTGCAGACCCTGGCCCTCCACAGACCCAACAATTGCTAAGGTTAAAGGTTTCTGCTGCTTTTCTCCCAAGGTTAAAAAATTATTTTCCCACTTTTGCCTCCAACCTAACTGACAATATAAGTGTAAGATTATTAAGAGAAACATTCTAATGGTGTAATCTAATCTCCCAACCTAATTTTCACTTTCATGTTGTCTTCCACACTACCTGTGGCGAGAGAAGGCACAGCAACAGCTTAACATAAAAAAACCAATGACAGTGAGGATTGGCCCCCAATGACTGGAGATCCGAGAGGAGGGATGCCCACACAGACTATTTCAGCAGGCAGTCTGTGGGAGGCACACAGGGCTTCCCCGATGCTGACGCACTGGCTACTGCCCATTCCGGCTACTGCTCCATTCCCTCCATTCCCATCCTCCTCCAGCTGAGATATCCAAACCTCTGGGGCCTCAGAGACCTTGACCCAAGTGTGATGGGTCCACCCGTGTTCAGCTGCCTTGACTGATGGCTGTTTCTGTGGTCAGCAACACTTGGAAAGGTCCATGCCACTTCACCACCAGGGCTGCTTCTTTCCACTCTTTAACTGGGACCCAATCTCCTGGCTGGATGTTGTGAACAGCAAAGTCCAAAGGTAGGGTCTGTGCCAGCTGAGCTTCCTGTCAAAAAGATTTCACAGAGACAGTATCCTGGCCACATATTGTTTCAAATATACACCACTTATCTCTATCCCCCGACTAGGCTGAGAATTACAAGGGTAAGGAATTCCAAACATTAATTCAAAGGGAGATAATTGAATATCTCCCCTGGGTCTGGCCCTTATTCTTGCCAAAACCAGTGGCAAGAGCCGTACCCATGGCATCTTAGTTTCTATCACCAGTTTCAGGAGGTGTTTCTTTATCTCTCCATTCATCCTCTCAACCCGGCCCGAACTCTGGGGGTGCCAGGGGGTATGGAGGTTCCATTGTATTCCTAAAGCAGTCATAACTCCTTGAAGAATTTTTCCTGTAAAATGAGTTCCCCTATCTGAGTCTATTTCTTTCACAATCCCATATCTTGGAATTATTTGTTCAAAAAATACTTTAATAACTGATCCTGTAGTTGCTGAAAATGGCTGAAAATGCTTCTGGCCACCTTGTTAACTGACACACTATTACTAGAAGATATTTGAACCTTGCCACTCGAGGAATTTGAGTAAAATCCACCTGGCATCTCTGGAAGGGACATACAGCCCAAGACCTCCCTCCCTGGCAAGTTTCTTTTGTAACTCTGTTACTGGTTTTAGCACAAACCAAACAACCCTCAATAGCTCGCTTAGCCAGAATAAAAAGACCCACAGCAGCACGTTTTGAGGAAGGCTTTGGCCAGTCCTCGGGAGCCCCAGTGACTCCCTTCATGAAGTTGTTTTAACAATTGCAAGGCCAGAGCGTTTGGTATCCACTGCTTACCATCCCTTGTAAACCAATTATTATCCCTCTTTCCTCTGCCCCACTTTTTAAGTTATCTCAAGTTCCTCTGGTGGAAAAAGACAGTTTCTCTGGCAGTTACTGGGTGCAGTTACTGGGAGCCAAGGGAGCATCTTAGAGATTTTTGGCAACAATGCAGCTTTCCGAGCTTCTTCATCAGCTGGTCGGTTTGCTATTACCTCTTCTGAGCACCCTGCCTGGTGCCCCTTGATGTGTATTATTTCTAACTTTTTTGGTAACTTCACCACCTCCAATAAGTGAGAGATTAAGTTCTCATGAGACAATGTCTTTCCCCTGCAGGTTAATAAACCTCTTTCTTCCCATAATTTTCCAAATGCATGTATCACCCTGTGAAAAACGCCAATCACTTGTTTTTTAAAATTTTTAAAAGTTTAATAATAATAAAATGGTTAAAAAGAATAACAATGCAATTCAAGCAATAACAATTTGGACAAACTAAATTAGGACAATATAAGACAATAAAAGCAAAGACTTACGGACGTCCGGGTACCTTTTTCCAGGGCACTATGAGCCCCAAAAAAAGGACCCCCGTTAACAAAGGATTAACCCTTAAAAACAATAGTCTGTTGCATATTCATACACTTCATACATGATGCATAAATTCCATTCAAATACAGGCTGCTCTCTGGCAATTGTTACTGGCGTCTTGAAGGCTGGGAAAAGTTCATTTCTTCTGATAAGAAGGCAATAAATTCTCTCCCCTGAAAGATTTTAATATTCTGTGGCTGCTATCTGTTGTGTGTGTGTCTCATTCCTTTCATTCCTTTTCTTAAAACCGCACCATTACGCAGCTCTGCCTGAGTTACCTTCTAATTACAAGACTACATCTATGACTAAAAAGTTAATACAGCACTACTAATCAATACATCAAAACACATATGGTAAATATCTGCGTGAGCTATATAATATGCACTTTCACAATCCTCCCTCTTTCTTTTGGTAATTAATTTAGCTCGAGCAGTATTTACAGCTTTCGAGCCTTCATCCGCCGCTCATTTTCTTCACAGATCAGTCTCTCTTCTTTGTAGGGGTCTTCCGTATAATTTTGTTTCCTTAAGACCATGATCCATTGTGCTGATTTGGTTGTAGTCAACTTTTGGTCCATAGTCACTAATTGCATGCCTTGGATCACACTGGTGATGAGTCGAATGAAACAGGGATCAAGCAAGGAAGAAATATCAAACCAGCCGTGGCACACAAAAAGGAAGAAGCCTAACTTTTTCCACCATTCTACTCCTAACACGTTATCGCACCAGCTAGCATTTAACATTGATTCCCACTTTTGAACTGGTACATGAGCAATTTTTCTTATATCATTGACTATATCCAAGACAGTATTCCCATTGTCATCTATTTTAGGCAACAATCTGATGTATTAAATTTCCCACAAACACCTCCTTCTTCAGCCAATAGTTAGTCCAGAGCCAGCCTATTCTGATACATGGCTGCTCTCATTTGGGTTTGTTGCCTTGATATTAATTCCACTGCTCCTCGACCAGTTTTGTTCGCTATTATTTCTACAACGGCTTGGAGTCTTATAATACATTTAGCATATAAATCGGGGTCGATATCCCCAACTTCATCTTGTGCCCAGGTGGCTGGCCCATATGTCTCTAATACGTTCAGGGGGTCAATCCTCATCTCCCCAATTTTGAAATCTCCCAATCAAATCTCTTCCGTTCCTCTTTAGATCTTCATAAACTGGTATAATAATAATGCGAGCTTCTCTAGGTAGGCCCGATTATTATTATATAATATGCCCAGCTAGCTCAGTAGATCAAGTCTTTAGCAGAGACCCAATAGCTGAGTTAAGCAAGGGGCCAAGCCACCGAGCTCCTTCCTAGTAAGCCAGTGATATTCAGCTTATGGTGATCTGTCAGCTCTTTCATGAGTTCAGCTCAGCTGCTAGGAGGATCGCCGGGGCAATGGCAAGCAGACGGGAGAGAGGGGGAAGAGAATACGCCGAAATTCCGCAGTGAGGTTTATTCGGGAGGTCTGCGAAGGGTTACAGCGCTTCTTCTTCCACTGTGGGGGTACAGAGGGCTATTTTATAGCCTTGGCATGGATCCAAAACCAGCCAATAGCCGCAGGTTTAAGCATATTCCTTAACTGACCAATAGCTAAGAGTTACAATAGTATTGTCTTAACTGATTAAAGGACAGGGTTCCAACACGGTCGGGTCAGAGGAACAAGATAACACTTGCTCAGGAATGACTCAGCATTCAATTCTCCAAGGAGCTTTTCCTGTATCCTTGGGGTTCACTACAACTCCCCTTTCTGTTTTTACTAAAAAGGCATTCCCTATAGTTCTTTTAAAACAGTGAAAAAGGCACGAGAACATAGCTAACACAATCACAACTACAAGGAGAATCAGCAAAATTCCCTTAACCAAAGAAGCAGCCCATCCTGTTAATCCCCAATGCCCAAAAAGTTCATTAACCCAGTCTGGAATAGTTTCTACTTTCAAGTCCTTCACGAGATCTTTCAGTTTCTGGATGTTCGCATGGATGGATTCCGATCGTGAAGAGAGGTTGAAGCAGCACATTCCTTCAAGTCCTCACAGCCGTGTCCGTGGGCAAGCAGCAGGAAGTCGATTGCTGCTCGATTCTGGAGTGAAGCTTGTCTTGTAGTTTCTTCATCCTTTAAGAGATCACTCAGGGCTGCAGATGTAGCATTAGCTTGTTTACTGAGCCAGCACCCAAGGTGACTGATTTCACCCGAGGGCTTTAGCTGCAGCTACCCATGGTAAAAACAAGGAGACCGCAATCTTTTTCGGTTTGTTCCAATCATACAATTTAGGGTCACAATTTTCATCAAATTCAGTGTAGGACCTTTTTTTTTGTTTTTGATTCGCTTTCCCTTTTCCAATTATGTAACAGGGTGATGTTTGGAGTAAGAGTGGAAAGTTTTCCAAGGGTACAGGGACCTCCCTGGAGTCGGGAGGGGATCCCTGCCCAAACCCTGTCACCACAGATGAGAAACATTCCCTTGGGTAGTACTTTGGGATGGAGCGAGGACACAGAGATCACACGAGCTGTGTAATTGCACCAATCGTGAGGGTTATAGGCTTTGTTAATTGGTGATACATCTTTTCGATATGTGTTTTTGTTCTGGTCAATTCCTGGCCAATTACTATTTTTGGACGTCTAAAGTAAAATTTGACGCAATATGTGGCCATGGAGGACCCCAATAGATCCAATTCTTGGGGCTCCTGATTATCATCTGGCAGAATTTTTTGTCCACTCGTCCCAAGTATCAACCACATTGGGTGTCTTACCTGTGGTGCGAGAACCTCTGAGTTATAGAAAGGCCAATCATCTGCAACAAAGGGAATTCCTACTAGACATGTGGAAAGTGGGTTATCAATGCTTCCCATGGACAAGCACAGGTTGTCCTGTTTTAGCGTTTTTGCTAAGGTTACCCAGACATTATGACTGGGCTGAGGGCTGATCCAGCCGAGACATGCGGTGCAGTGAAGAGCATCCAGGCTGCAGTGAGGACAGCACCAACGGAGATATTTTTCATCTTTGGGCAGGAATAGGGCTTCTGATAGGGAATATAAACAAAATTGTTATCTTTATGATGAGAGGGTTTTGCCTAGATCTTTTCCTGTTCCTGTCCTCCCCCCTTTTTCTTTTAATTTCTAAGTTATGCTAAGGGAGAGAGAGTGGGTAGAAAGCAGGAGGGGTTTTTAAAGTTAGAGAAAAAAGGAACAATAGGGTATTTAAAATGCAAAAAACAGAGTAACAACACATAATTCAAAAAAAAAACACTTTCATGTTAAGGCTATCTATGGCTTGATGCAGCAGGACATTATGTTGTCCTCAGTTTGTCTGCTGTCTTGTGATGGGGCGGTCTGTTCTGGTGTTAGAGGGAGTTCAGCGACGTCTTCTTCTCCAGGCCGAGCTGGTTTGGTTCTGAGGTGGTCTTGTGTTTGCCTCAGGAGAGTTCTTGTCTTCATCTGCAGGAGCGGTATTCGAGATTCTAAGTATGGTTTTACATTTTTCCTGGGTACCACCTTGGACCGGATGGCAGTAGCACACACGCATGTCCTCTACCCCAAGTAATCAACTGATAAGGCCCAGAAAATTGATGTGATTCAGGATCCTTCACGAGCACTGGTGGTTTTTCAGTAAGCTTTGCTTGGGTGGAATTTGCAAAGTGGCGAAGTATTGGTGGATCAGGCTCTGAAACTGAACAGTTCAAAAAAAATTGATGACATAGAGAGCTTTACAAAGTCTTTCCACTGGAGATGTGATTTTCGTGTCTCTGTTCTGCTGATGGAGGACTCTTTTGAGGGTTTGATGTGTCCTTTCCACGATGGATTGTCCTGTGGGGTTTACAGGTATGCCAGTCTTGTGTGCTATGCCCCATGCATTGAAGAACTCCTTTAACTTACGAGAGGTGTAGGCTGGTCCGTTATCTGTTTTGATTTCCTTTGGTACTCCCAGGGTGGCAAAAGCGAGTAGAAAGTGTTTTATTGTATGCAGTGCATTTTCTCCTGCGTGTGATGATGCAAACACAGCTCCTGAGAATGTGTCAACCGATACATGCACGTATTTTGATCTTCCAAACGGTGCAAAGTGAGTAACATCTGTCTGCCACAGCTGGCAGCTGTTCAGACCTCTGGGATTGACTCCCATTCCCATAGATGGTATCTGATAGGTCTGACAGTTTGGACATGTAGCCACAATAGCCTTTGCCTGATCCTTTGAGAGTTTGAACATTCTCCTAAGGGCAGGCACATTTTGATGAAAAAACGCATGAGACAGCTTTGCCTGGGCAAAGATGTCAGGAATATTAGCAGTTTCAACAACCATTGCTAAAGCATCTGCTTTCCTGTTGCCTTCTGCAATAATACCTTGAAGGTCCGTGTGGGACCTCACATGCATTATATGGTAAGGCTGCTTTCTGTGGGAGATTTAGGCGTACCAATTTAGAGAGCAGTTGGTACAACTTTGGGTTAGAAACCTCTTTGAGAAGAGCGTGTTCTGCTCTCATAGCTATACCAGCAACATAAGCAGAATCTGTGACCAGATTAAAAGGTTCATTTTTAAATCTTTCAAAAGCTCTGACTACAGCTGCTAATTCTGCAATCTGTGGTGAGCCCTGTACAATTTGTATGTCAGATTCCCAATCTTGAGTTTGGGGGTCTCTCCATGTAATCACTGACTTGTGGGAGGACCCTGAACCATCAGTAAAGAGGGTTAGAGCTTTAAGAGGTTTAACGCTTTGGATTCGTTTTGGAATCAAATGAAAGGTTTCCTTAGAATTAAAAAGTTTGTGCTTTGGGATTTGAGCTGTGGTTCGACCAGTGTAGCTGTCTAAGGCAAATTGAAGGCTCTCATTAGTTTGGATCAGATCCTCAAAATCAGTAAGAGTTATTGGCAAGTATATGCATTCAAAGTCACAACCTGAAAGAGAGCGAAGGCGAGTCCTAGCCTTTTTATTAGGTGAGCTATGATCTCCTGGTAGGTGGTAAGTGTCTTTGTGGGCTGGTTACTTGTAAAATCCATTCTAGTATCAGCAGAGGATCTCGAAGCTGAGAGTCCCATTGAAAAATCAGTCCATGGAATCGGGGTGCTTTTCCCAGAATGATGAACTGGAAAGGCAGGCTGGGGTCGAAGCGATGAGCTTTGCGTGAAGACAGAGCTTCCTGGACTTTGACAATAGCACCTCTGGCTTCTTCTGTGAGAGTGCAAGGAGAGTCCAATTCCTTAGGTCCCCAAGAAGGTTGAACAAGGGGGCAAGGTCCTCTGTTGTAATTCCTAGCAGTGGACGTACCCAGTTGATGGATCCACACAGGCTGTGTAAGTCTCTCAAGGTTTTTGGATCATTAAGTATCGTGATCTGCTGGGGTACGATGGTCCTTTCCCGGATCTGGACTCCAAGGTAAATCCATGGCTTGATGTACTGGATTTTGTCCTCACGAATCTCCATCCCTGCCTTTTCTATGGCTTCAATAGTCTTTTTTTAACTGTGTTGTCCAAATGAGTTTTGTCTGAAGCACACACCAGGATATCATCCATATAATGGTAGATTATGGAATCTGGAAATAATTTCCGAATGGGAGACAAGATGTGAGCCACATACCACTGGCAGATACTCGGCGACGTTTTAAGTCCCTGAGGAAGAACGGTCCAATGGTATCTTTTGAGCGGGGCCTCGTTATTGAGCGAGGAACGGAGAAGGCAAACCGAGGAGCATCATCTGGATGTAGAGGAATGCTGAAGAAACAGTCCTTAATGTCTATGACAACAAGTTCCCAGTCTCTAGGCAACATCGATGGGGAAGGCAAACCAGGCTGGAGAGCCCGTGTCCTCGATGACCTCGTTGATTCTGCGAAGGTCGTGGAGAAGCCTCCATCTGTTAGGTCCCAGGTTTTGGTAGGACCCGAAGACAGGAGAATTCCAAGGGCTATCGGACTCAACGATGTGACCTTTAGCTAGTTGTTCTTCTACTAGAGCGTTTAGGGCGCCGCAAATTTTTTTAGAAAGGGGCCACTGTTGGACATGTATAGGCTTGTCACTTTTCCAGATGAGTCGAGGTGTTTCAGGAAGCGCCCCCTAACTCAGTGGCCCCACTGAAAAATCCCGAGTGGGAATGCTTAAAGTGGCTCCCCACTGGGATAAAACGTCTCTGCCCCAAAGGGTGATGGGGGCCCTTACCACAAATGGGCGGATGGTTGCCATCTGACCATCAGGACCTTCAACAAGGATGTTGTGCTTGCTCCTCATGGATACTGTATTTCCACCAATCCCGGAAATCATACCTGCAACAGGTTGTAGCTCCCAGCGCTTAGGCCAATCTGAGCGGCGATGATGGTCACGTCAGCACCGGTGTCCAGCATCCCTGGCAGGTGGGTCAACTCTCCTTTGCAGGTGAGGCCGCACTTCGATGAAAGGCTTGGATGTTCCCACGACTTGTACCCACATGGCTGTAGGGTTGAGATCTGTTCCCTGTGATTCTTTGTTCCCTGGTAAGATTCTTTGGGCATCACCGTAAGCACTTCTGGAACAACAAATGGGCAATTAAGAGAGTTGTAATTAAAATGTCTGAGGGATCACCCCATATTTAGCAGTGGGAATTCTGTGGACATTCCCATCTTGGGTTTCCCATCTGGGTTGTCCGTGGGTTGAATCCTCTTCTTGTGGTCTGGAACGCCTTGGGCTGAAGCGTGGTTGGATCTGAATGGCCTTTGGTTTGTTGTCATCGCCCGGGGCCCTGGACCGGGCTCCATAGCGTTCCCGGACGCTGCTGGAGGCGTTGCTGGATCTGGGGTCTCTGATGAGGGTAGCGGTGGTATCGGGGGGGTGATCTCTCAGGACAGTCCTTGATGTAATGTCCAAGTTGGCCACAGTGATGGCACTTAGCTTGGTCTTTAGAAGTCATTACTGCATAAATCCCAGAAACTCCTTCAGCAATACCCTTAGTGACAGCTTGGGCCACTGTGTTTTCAGTGGACATGTGACGCGTACAGCATTCTAGCATTTGCTCTATAGTAGGGTTTGTATCCACGGGTAGGGACCTCAAAATAGCTTTGCACTTATCATTTGAATTACTCAAAGCAAGCTTACATAGGAGTTCCTTCCTAGCCTCTGCACTCTCAATCTGTTTCTCCAAAGCATCTTTAATTCTGTCTACAAATTTAATGAAACTTTCATCCAACCCTTGTTTAATAGTAGAAAAATGCATTGTTGGCAGTGACTCATCATGCATGAGAAGCAGAGAGGTTTTGCTGCAGTTGCAACATCTTGTAAAGCGTCTTTTGTTAAAGTTTCTAATTGATTAGCAGGTTGTTGTAATGCACCTTCACCTGCAAGCTGATCAACTGAAAAATTCGTCTTATTAGCATCTGCAGCATAGGAATCTGATAATATTTTCAAATGTTTTTTCCAATTCCTTTCCCATAGCATATATTCTGCTGGGGAGAGGAGACAATTTGCAATATTTTTTACATCATGTGGAAGTAAAACATATGCAGAGAACATAGCTTCTAGAAAATTTCTAAAAATATGTGCACTTCTGCCATGGTCTTTGGCTATATTTCTTAATTGTATTAATTCCTTATTCGAAATTGCTGTCCACCTTTTAGCGGTGGCAGCTCCACCGTTTCGTCCTTGCAAGTACTCGACTGGAAATGCATTAATTTTCTGTGCAAGATCCCAATCACCAGTTTTGACAACTTCCATTTTAATGAAAGCCCATGGATCTGAATGAATCGTTTCAGAATCTGATTCACTGGAGGAAGCCTCTGAGGAGGACTGGATTATTAATTTGGATTTGCGTTTTAATCGCTTAGAAACGTTTTTCAAGGGTTTCAAAAGCTGGTCAGAGGGTGGCGCTATTGGCACCAGAGTAGAAGCACAGCAAGGACGGTCGGGGGTTTTCATAACTTGGGGGGTTTCTGAAATTGCGTTCGAGGGGAGGGAGGGGTGTTGAGGAGGCGCGGAAGGAGGACAAGAGGGCTGAACCGGGTGGGGGTGCAGGGATAGGGAGTTGGGGGGCACGCGCTCCGCGTTGCCGGATTGAAAAACCGCGGTTACAGGATTGATAGGTATTTGAACGGCGCTAGTAAAATTCTCGTGTCCCGGGGAAGGCTGAGAACAAAAGGCGGGGGGGACAGAGCCGGCGGAAAAGGCGGAGGGCGGGGCGGAAGGAGAGGTGTGGGTGGGTGCCAGCGCGGCAGGATGAGGGGGGGGAACAGAGGCGGGGGGAACCGCGGGAGAGGGGAGGGGGACGGGGGTGGGGCAGGTCTCGGGTTGAAGCGGCGCAGGGAGGGGCGAACACGAAACGACGGCGGTGGGGGGAAAAGCGGAGGAGGACGGCGGAGACGCGGCCGGAGGGAGAGCGGGGGAGGGGGCGGGGAGGGGGACGGTGGGGGGGGGATGGGCTGAGGACGGGAAGCTGGCCGCCGGAACTTGGGATGGACCAGAAGCCAGGACAGAGGTAGGCAGGATGTGTGGCGGGATAGATAAGCGACTGGGGTGGGGGTCGAGCCCCCCGGGACCCGCGATAGGAGAGGAAAGAGTTATCTCAGAGCCCGCGGGCAAAGTGGTGGCCGGGCTGATTAGCAGAGTCTTATCACTCGAGCCATTTGCATTCGAAAGGCCACTGCCAGAACTCGTTTGCAAGAGTTTTTTCGAGTTAAAATTCTGAACACTTTTAGTTATAAAATGAAATAAAGGCAAGAAATTAGTTACAGAGAAGTCTTGTCTAGTTTGAGTTATATAGAGAGTGTTGCCAATTTTGTCCCAAAAGGAATCGTCAGTAACAGTGTTCTTATTAGTTTCAGGAAAATGCGAGGTAATCCATAAAATGAATCGTTTAAGATTGCTTTTTGAAAGTTTACCAGAAGAAAAGGAAAAGTTGTTAGTAGATAGAATTTCTACAATGGTTAAATAAATCTCTCTCTCGATATCAGAAAGCTTTGGGGTGCGTAAAGAGGCACCCATATTCCTTCCAACAGAAAAAAAACAGAAAAAAAAAAAAAAAAAAAACTCAAAAAACAATCAGAACCCCAAAGGGACGCGCGCGGCTGTTAATTATACATACCAATCCTTTGGGGTGAATTCTGTGGAAGGCGTCTGCTAGTCAGATCTCCTCGAACAGTCTATGTTCAGATGGTAGAAGTGAGGGTCGAATCTGACCGCTGGGAAAGAAGTCTCATTCTAAAACGAAAAAGTCCATTTTCCCAGCGAAGCGGCGTTCGGCGGGCAATTGACTGAAGCCCCGGGGGGTTTCGATGCTCAAAGTAGGACTCTCAAAGGATCCGTATGCGAACGTCGTAAGCGCCACTTATAATAATAGTGGGAACCTCTCTCTGGGTAAGCCCGACTATTATCATATGTATGCCAGCTAGCTCAGTAAAACAAGTCTCCAGCAGAGACCCAATGACTGAGATAAGCGAGGCCAAAAGCCGCCGAGCTCCTTCCTAGCAAGCCAGTGATATTCAGCTTAAGTGATTCAGCTCTTTCGTGAGTTCAGCTCAGGCTGCTAGCAGGATCGCTCGGGGCAGTGGCAAGCAGACGAGAAAGAGAGAGGGGAAGAGAATACGCCGAAATTCCGCAGAGAAGTTTATTCGGGGTGTCCACGAAGGGTACAGCGATTCTTCTTCTCCCCGGGAAGGGGGTACAGAGGGCTCTTTTTATAGCCTTGGCAAGGATCCAAAACCAGCCAATGGCCGCAGGTTTAAGCATATTCCTTAACTGACCAATAGCTAAAAGGGTTACAATAGTATTGTCTTAACTGATTAAAGGAAGGTTCTCAACACGGTCGGATGAGAGGAACAGGACAACGCCCGCTCAGGAATGACTCAGCATTCAATTCTCCAAGGAGCTTTTCCTGTATCCTTGGGGTTCACTACATGCAGGGAGATTACAGCAGGGCTGGGGCTGCGACGGGAGCTCTGAGAAACTTGCACTGCAGTGCAGGACCTGTTTGTGCCAGCCTCAGGCTGCTTTCCCAGCAATGGCCATTAACAAGGCAGAAATGCAGCAGAGCTCTCTGAGGCTGACTGTTGCCTGCAGTGTGTGGGGAGGATATTGCCAGCAGCAATTGCCAGAGAGATGCTTGAAGGCATCTCTGCACCCTGTGGGGTTTTGGAGGGTTTCTTCTACTTCTGCCTCAGGCGGTGAAGACTGCCTCAAGACAATGCAATTCTCTTTGAAGTGGTGAAGAGGAACCACAGAGCTCCTCACACTTATCCCTCTCCTCTCCACAGCAGCGCCAGCTCCACCTCTGGGCTGTCTCTCATGGGCCTCCTCAGTAGCCTCTGAGATACCCACCTCCTGAGAGGACAACCCAAGGCACTTTTCAGAGGACAGCTGTGCCTCAACCCTTGAACCAAGCCTCACAAACTCTTGTCATATGGACATGCACACTTGCAGTCCTGCAGATGCACATGTGAACTGAGAGCTGTGGCACATAGGCATGCTCATGCCCTGCAGTGCCATTTCTGAAATGCCTCGTCTGCTTTGAGGGAGCTGACATGCCACTGCAGCAGGAAAACACCTCTGGGTTCAATGGGCTGCAGCAGAAAACCACCCTGGGTTTCTCCTTGTGTGTTGCTCTGTCCAGTTGCCAGTCCCTTGGCTCCTCCTCGTATCCCTGTTCCCTCCTACTCCCTCTGTATCTTGCTTTCCCTCCAAAGCTTCCTCAAAAGCGTCCATCCTGACCCAGCCCCGACTCCCGTTCTCTCCTGCTCCCTCCTGCTCATTCTGCGGCTCTTCCTCTTTCCCTGCTGCCCCTTCCCGCAGCTCTGCCCCCGCCCCCTGCCCGTTCTTTGCTCTCGTTGTTTCTCCGTTCTGTTTCCATTCCCTGTCTGTCCTGTCTCTATTTCTCGGCTCCGCTCCTGTGCCACACTCGGCTCAGACTCCCAGGGAACTGCCCCGGCAGCCGTTCTCTGCAGCCGGGACACGGCGGGAGCTCTCCTGCAGCGGCACGACAGCGGCCAGACGGGCCCGGGACAGGCGTCTCGGCCCCTCGGGCCGGAGCAGGCCCGCTCCGAGCCAGCGGGAGCAGCTGGAGCTGCGGCCCGGGAAGCGGGGCCGGCACAGCCCACAGCCCCGCGCCCGCCCCTCACGGCCCCTGTGCGAAATGGCGGCGGGCGGGGGGCAAGGAGGCCGCGGCCTGCGGGCAGCGCTGCCTCCCTGCCGTGCCACACACGCGGCAGGCGGCTTCAGCCGCACCACAGCTGCTCTGGGGACACTGCTCCCAGAGCTGGGGACAAGTCGCCGAGCAGCACAATGCCGCCGAGTGCGCTAAGGGAGACGCTGGGTGTATGGCGGTTAAGGAACAAAGAAGGGCAGTGTTCATCGGTGCCTCCCCTCCTCGGGCAGGAATGGGGGCCTGTGAAAACAACTGCTCACTTTGAAAATTTAAAAGGGTTTATTAAACCTGAACAAAAATACAAAAAGGTACTTACTATATAAGGAAAAAGTTTCAGCGCTGGGAAGTACCCCCGTGGATACAACCTGGCCGGCGGGTTCATCTTCAAGATGAATGCTCAATCTTTTATACCCCTGGGGGTTGCATCAGCCAGCCCTGGCCCCCACCCAAAGTCTGTCAGTCAGCTATTCTTTGCTATTTATCGGCGGAGACTACTTGCTTGTAACTTCATAGGAGATCAGGTGTTGCCATGCTGCAGCCCCTAAGCAACAAGGTTTTTCCATTTCCAAATGCCCCAGGCAAGGGACACCCGTGCACCTCTTCGTTTTTACCTGTCCTAGACAACCCCGGCTGTTTGACTCTCACCAGGGGGGAAAGGGACCTACGGGGAGAACAGAAGGACATCTAAACTACAATAACATAACAGTACATCACTAAAGCTTTTCTTAATATTCACACAGTAATTATTTTTTAATTGCAAGAGCCAATCAACTCAGTATCCATCTATATCAGGCTTGAGATGGCGTTCAGACCCAAGGCCGAGGCAGCTGGGCAGCCTGCCTGGCTTCTGGCTAGGCGATGTCACCAAGACACCCTCCAGCCTGGTAGGGCCCTCTGCTCATTATGTGCTGCAGCCTTCAAGGTGAGCAGTGATCTGTGCTTGATCACGGCATTGGCTGAGTTTCTCCAGTCAGCTGGAGACTGCTTATGAGCCTTGGAGAGACACCCCAGGGGTGGAAATCGGGCAGTGCCTCTGTGCTTGCAGTTCTAAACACCTGGGGCTTAACTGATGCTTCTGGGGAAATGATACCAAAGGCACTCTCTAAGGCTTTCCAAGAGATTCTGAATGTAGCGTTCCTGGCACACAGAAGTCATGAATATTTGCTTCCCAGAAGAGCTGTTCAGCTAAAAGGCCACCCATGTTAACGGTAATCTGCAGCAGCCAACACATTTATTTGTGTGTGTCCTGTGGCAGTACCTCATGGTGTCTGAGGAAAAGCAGGAGGGAGCTCAGGGCCTCTGGATGAGGGCTTGATGGATCTGGGGCTCATGTGGTATTTACTTGTGCCACTTGCAGTGAGCCAGACACAGGCAGGTTCTAGAGGTGAATCCCTGGCACTCTGGTGTTCCCAGCAGGAGTGTGGGGCTTTGACCATGGGTTACTCTACAGGACACCAGGCCTGATGGTGGCACAAGGGCTACATGTGCCTCAAAGGGAAAAGGGATCTTGGCTCAGGAGTTAGCAGGGCTCCTTTAGTGAGCTTGACGTAGGATTAGAAGTGGAAAGGGGGATCAACCAGGCTCACTTGGGAGAAGCGTGAGCACTGCACACCCACGTTTGAGTGAGAGTGGAGCATGGAAGCAGTGCTTGCCATCAAAGGTGATGAAACTGTAGCAGAAGAAATGGGGAAAGCAGGGTTCTTGCCAGAAGGCTGTCAGACAAAAGACTACCAAAGAAAGACACTTGCATCTGGGTTTTTTACAGCAGCCTTCATAGAGGGCTTCTTTCAAGGGATTTCTGAGGAAGAAGACAGGAGTGCCTCTGCATTCCCATACACAGTGCTGCCTCCCAGAATACATCGACCCTTCTCTGTTTTGCTCCTTCCACTCCTGTGCAGAAAAAAAAGAAATTCAATAGAGGGAGGTCCAGGAATTCCCAGGCAATGTGGGCATACATTGCGGAGTTCAGAGACACCACTATGTCATGAGGTCACAGAGCTCTGTTAGATCTGAGGTTCCAAAGCTCCCCTCTGTTGTTCAGTGCTCACTCTGGGCAACACTGCAGCAGCAGCAGCAGCAGCAGCAGCAGCAGCAGCAGCAGCAGCAGCAGCAGCAGCAACAGCAGCAATGTTGCGAGCAGGGGGGATCATGGTCCTGGGCCACTACCTCCTGCTCCTCTTTCTCCTGGCCCTGCAAGCCCAGAATGGCCAGAGTGCTCCAAGAGCTGGGCAGGGAGCAGGTAGGCAGGCAGGGGCCAGCACATAGCCCTGGCTGGCAGCAGCGGGGCCAGGACTAGGGCCTGCTGAGCCAGGAGCCACCGCGGTGTGGGCAGTGAGGCAGAGACACCGGGGGGGGAGTGAGGGGCTGCAGCTGCTTTAGGGTGCAGCATGGGCAGAGATTCCTAAAGAGCAAGGAGGCAGGAAGGGGCAGTTCAAGGCCAGAACCTCAGCACCGCTTATCCATCACTCCGTTCTGGTTATCATCACTCAGCACTGGTTATCCAGCCTCCGGGCCTGGCTCCAGGGCTGGAGGGGGTCGTGGGGCATGCCATGGCGTTTCACTTCATGTGAGAGCTGCCAGCTCAGTGTCCCAAGGGCAGCCAGACCCCTCTGCAGCTATGAGAATACAGAACCACCTGTGTGTCCCCTGTCAGCACCTTCCACATCCAGGCCATGATGTGTGACCATGAGAGGATTAAATGTGATGGGAACTCCTTGTGTGTGCTTGGTTGTAGTTTTGGACACAGAGAGTCCTCTTTCAGCCCCTGAGCTAGAGGCAGATACCATGCTGATTCCGAGCTGGTACCTCAAGCGTGAGTAGTCAGTCTCTACTGCCTTCACAAGAATGAGCACTCCTTTTCCCTGTGTTCTTCATGAGAAATTTACCTTCATAGGTGTAACATTCTTTTATAAATCTAACATAGGGAAGAATTATGACACAGTTCCTGAAGGATTGCCTGATGTTCCAGAGGAGCTCCTGACTGCCTTAGGTGAAGCGCCATCTGGTTTGTATATCCTATTCTGTTAATCCCGGAACCTGGGATGCTGAGCTTTTGGTTCCTCTAGGGATGTTCTGAATCTTGGATAGCCAGAAGTGAGTGAGCCATAGAGACGGTCCAGCACAGCGTCTGCTCGCAACTGTGCTTCCACATGATTGCCAGGGGCATCTCCAGCTGCTGCTGCAGATGTACCATCACTGGCCAGAGCTGCTGTGTGCAGACATTGGCAGCCAGATGTTGGGAAGAGGCCTCTGCTGAATTTGTGTTCTCTGCACATTCAGCACATCATGGAGGCAGAAATGATATCTGACGAAGTCTTGGCTGCCCTTGCCAAACCCCAGGCTCAGGGATGGGTTGAAGCTGGACCCCAAGTATGAGTAGGAACCAGAAGGCATTCTTTCTGTGGGTCATTTGGTTGATTAAGCCTTGGGTGGTTTGGGTTTGCATTTCATGTTTCTTTACACAAAACTCAGCTATGGTTTCCTCTCGTGTTGTGGGATAGCGGGCTCCTCACTGCAACCTTCCAGAATGCCCAGGCCATGGTACCATGCTTGTGGGAAGGGGCAGTGGCTTGTGGTTAAAGTGTCCAATGTTTTTTGTGTAGAGACAGATTCTGAGACTTTGCCAGAGCCCCTCCCTGTGGAAGAAAACAAGAGTGTACCAGGCACAGATGAAGAAAGACAAGTAATACGGGACACCAGCAAACTTGCTGAGCCTGAGGAATATTTCGGTGAGTGCTTGGGCGATGCTCTCTTGGAAGAAGAGCAGCATTTCTGCTGTATCCCTGCAGTGCTCTCCATGGATGAATTGCAGCTGCCCAGCACACAGCCCTGGCCTGCAGCTTGGAGGAAAAGACAGAGGCAGTGCTGCTCCCTGGCACACACGGGCTCCTGTCCATGAGAACTTCATGGGATCCCTCTTGGTCCCTGATGCTGAGACACCAGAGCCAGAGGAACCCATCTCTGAAGACAATAATCCTCACACTGTGGGATTATCCATCTCGTGCAGAGTACAAACATTGTCTCTCACATTGTGTTTTCTCCTGTCAGATGCTGAGCAAAATGTTGAGACTCCTGGACACTGGGAATTCAGCAAGACCTACCTCTTAGCATCTCTTGCAGTCTTGGCTGTGCTTCTTCTTGCAGCACTGGTTGGGTACATTGTCACGTATCACCTGATGAAGAGAGATATGTGAGTTATTCATTGCTGCCATTGGCAGTGAAGTGTTTGCACCGTGCTGGAGTGCTCAGGCAGCTCTGTGGAAATTGCTGCAGTGCAGTTTAACTGTGCTCCAAATTCCTATCCATGAGGAGTTTCTTGCAAATCTGTTTTTTTATTAAGACCCAGGAAGACTGTTTTGTTTTCTTAGGACAGGACTGGGACTCCTCTCAAAAAGGTTTGGTCCCAAGAGATTTCACAGAGTCAGGAGAAGGTCCGGGGAGCCACAAGAGACCCCAAGTTTTTGCTGGTTCAGGGACAGCTGCCTCCTCCCTGACTGCTTTCAGTCAGTCAGCCTGCCCCCCTATTCCAGAACCTTCCATCAGGGGCATCCTCTGACCACCTGTCCCTAAAGGTGCTCTGGCTGAAAACATTACCTGATTTGTGATTACTGATTTCCTTCCTCCCAGTTTCCACAGCCTCTTGGTCCTCCCAATCAGTACCTGGAGGAGTACCTTGTGTTTGAAGATGAAAATGATTAATAGTGATAGTAAGTAGATAGTGATAGTGGTAGTGATAGTTATAGTCATAGATAGTTATAGTAATAGGGATTGTTTCAGTGGTAGTGAGAGTGAGAGTGATAGTGATAGTTGTAGTAATAGGGATTGCTATAGTGATAATGATAGAGATAGTGATAGGTAGTGATAGTGATTCTTTTAAGTGATAGTGATTGTGATCCTGATATTAAAGGGCATGGTGATTTTTTTAGTGATAGTGATTGTGATAGTGATACTTAGTGGACCGTGCTTATTTTACTGATAGTGATACTTTTAGTGAGAATAGTAGTGATACTTTGTTTTAGCAGGACGATGACTGTTTCTGGATTTTGATAAAGAATTCTGTTCCTGGGTAAATTCTTGCCTGTTGTGGCTGTTTCTGTTGGGGTAGAATGCAAGTATAAGGACCAGGAAGGAACCTCCCTCTGGGTAAGCCCGTTCATTATCATATGTATGCCAGCTAGCTCAGAAAACAAGTCTCCAGCAGAGACCCAATGACTGAGATAAGCGAGGCCAAAAGCCCTCTGAGCACCTTCCCTAGTGCTCCAGTGATATTCAGCTTCAAGTGATTCAGCTCTTTCCTGAGTTCAGCTCAGGCTGCTGGTGGATCTGCAATCACTACCTGGAGGAAGACTTTGAGTTTGAGAGATGGAAATGAGAATAGTGATAATAATAGATAGTGATAGTTTATTGATAGTTATAGTCATTGAAGGGTATAGTAATTCTTCTTGTTTCAGGGTAGTGAGGTACAGAGGGATCTTTTAATAGGGATTGCTATAGTGGATCCAAAACCAGCCAATGGTAGTGATGGGTTTAAGTGATATTCCTTAACTGACCAATATATTAAAGGGTTACAATAGTATTGTCTTAACTGATTAAATTGTGAAGGTTCTCAACACGGTCGGATGAGATTTTACAGGATAGTGATACTTTTTAGGAAGAATAGTATTCAATTCTCCAAGGAGCTTTTCCTGTATCCTTGGGGTTCACTAAATTCCCCTTTCTGTTTTTACTAAAAAGACATTCCCTATAGTTCTTTTAAAACAGTGGAAAAGGCACGAGAACATAGCTAACACAATCACAACTACAAGGAGAATCAGAGAAATTTGCAACCAAAGTGCAGGATCCTGTTAATCCCAATGCCCAAAAAGTTCTTTAACCCAGTCTGGTCAGTTTCTAGGCTTTCAAGTCCTTCAGAATCTTTCACATTCTGGATGTTCACATGGATGGATTCCTCTCGCAAGAAGAGGTTTGAAGCAACACATTCCCTGAAGTCCTCACAGCCGTTCCGGGGCAGAGCAGCAGGAAGGATGTTCTGATTCTGGATGGCTTGTCTTGTGCTTTCTTCATCCTTTAAGAGATCCTGAGATGGTGACTTAGGTCATTGGGATGTTTACAGAGCCAGCCCCAAGGTGACTGATTTCACCAAGGGCTTTAAGCTGGAGCTACCCATGGTAAAAAAAAGGAAGAGACCGGGATCTTTTTCTGGTTTGTTCCAATCATACAATTTAGGGTCACAATTTTCATCAAATTCAGTGCAGGACCTTTTTGGGGCTTTTGATTCGGTTTCCTTTTTCCAATTATGTAACAGGGTGATATTCGGAGTAAGGGTGGGGCTTTACCAAGGGTACAGGGACCTCCCTGAGTCTGATGATCCCTGCCCAAACCCTGTCACCACAGATGAGAAACGGTTCCCTTGGGTAGTACCTTGGGATGGAGCGAGGACACAGAGATCACACGGGCCGTGTAATTGCACCAATCATGAGGGTTATAGGCTTTGTTAATTGGTGATACATCTTTTCGATATGTGTTTTTGTTCAAAGTCAATTCCTGGCCAATTACTATTTTTTTGGACGGGAAAAGCAAAATTTGACACAATATGTGGCCATGGAGGACCCCAATAGATCCAATTCTTGGGGCTCCTGATTATCATCTGGCAGAATTTTTGTCCACTTTACAGCATTCAAGTATCAACCACATTTGGGTTCTTACCTGTGGTGCGAAAAACCTCTGAGTTATAAAGGCCAATCATCTGCAACAAAGGGAATTCCTACTAGACATGTGGAAAGTGGGTTATCAATGCTTCCCATGGACAAGGACAGGTTGTCCTGTTTTATCGGAGAGTCCAGCTTTCCTAAGGTTACCCAGACATTATGACTGGGCTGAGGGCTGATCCAGCAGGAGACATGCTGGTCTCAGTGAAGAGCATCCAGGCTGCAGTGAGGACAGCACCAACGGAATATTTTTCATCTTTGGACAGGAATAGGGCTTCTTATAGGGAATATAAACAAAATTGTTATCTTTCATGGTGAGAGGTGCTTTGTTGAGATCTTTTCCTGTTCCTGTCCTCCCCCCCCTTTTCTTTAATTTCTAAGTTTGAGTCCCAGTCTAAGAGGGGTGAGAGGGGGTCCTCTGCAAGAGGGATTTTAAAAGTTAGAGAAAAGGAACAATAGGGTTGTTTAAAATGGTGAAAGAGAGTAACAACACATAATTCAAAAAGGGGCACTTTCATGTTAAAGCCATCTATGGCTTGATGCAGCAGGACATTCCATTGTTGTCCCCAGTGTTGTCTGCTGTCTTGTGATGGGGTGGTCTGTTCTGGTGTTAAATGGTGTACTTCAAGCACACGTTTTTTCCTCCACCAGGCCGAGCTGGTTTGGTCTCCCAAGGTGGTCTTGTGGCAGAAAAAGGAGAGTTCTTTTCTTCATCTGCAGGAGGCTGTCATTCAAAGATTCTATCAAAGGTTTTACATTTTTTCTGGGTTTTACCTTGGACTTCATGGGGCTTCTCATGTCCTCTCCCCAAGAATCAACTGATAAGGCCCTGCAAATTGATGTGATTCAGGATCCCTCCCAGAATACTGGTGGTTTTTCTGTTTTGCTCCTTCCATTCCTGTTTGCAAAAAAAGGAAATTCAGTGGATCAGGTCCAGGAACTGAACAGTTCAAAAATTGCATGACATTGGGGAGTTCAGAGACACCACTTTCCACTGAGATCATGTGATTTTCTGTTTGATGTTCTGTTGATGAGGACTGTTTTTCAGGGTTTGATGTGTCCTTTCCACGATGGATTGTCCTGTGGGGTTTACATGCTTTATTGCAGTCTTGTGCCTTGGTTTGTCCCATGCATTCCCAGAAAATGGTTAACTTACCCATTGCCTCCTCTCTCCTTTTCCGTTAATCTGTTTTGATTTCCACCTGTTCCCAAAACTGGCAAAAGCGAGTAGAAACCTTTTGGTATCCAGTCCATCACTCTCCAGCCCACCCGCTGCAAACACAGCTCCCAAGGCCATCAAGTGATAGGTTCAGGCAATATTTTGATCCCCCAAACGGTGCTTGATTTTCCTAACATCTGTTTGCTGCTCCCCTGGCCTCCTGTTCAGACCTCTGGCATTGAGCCCCCATTCCCATCCCCTTTATCTTGATAGGTCCAGTCCAGTTTGGTGTTCACTGGATCTCCTTTGTTGTGGATCCTTTGAGAGTTTGAACATTCTCTCAATAATCCCCTGGCCAAAGCCTCATGAAAAAAGCATTCTTCAGCTTTGCCTGGGCAAAGATGTCAGGAATATTAGCAGTTTTCAACAACCATTGCTAAAGCATCTGCTTTCCTGTTGCCTCCCGAGGCCCTTGAAGGTCCGTGTGGGACCTCCCATGCCATTATATGGTAAGGCCTGGTGAGATTTAGGGGTACCAATTTAGAGAGCAGTTGGTACAACTTTGGGTTAGGGGGACCATGGTTTGAGCCACTACCTCCTGTTCTGCTCTCTCCTGGCCCTGCAAGCCCAGAATGGCCAGAATCTGTGGGCAGGGAAAAGGTTCATTTTAAATCCAGCAAAAGCCCTGGCTGGCAGCAGCTAATTCTGCAGGACTAGGGCCTGCTGAGCCAGGAGCCACCGCGGTGTGGGCAGTGGGGCAGAAACACTGGGGAGGGGGGGGGCTGCAGCTGCTTTCACTGCAGCATGGGCAGGAGGTTCCTGAACCATCAAGGAAGCAGGAAGGGGAGTTCAAGGGTTTAACCTCAGCACCGCTTTTGGATCTCTAATACTGCTTATTCATAGAATTAAAAAAGCTGGTTATCCGTCACTCAGCTCTGGTTGTCCATGGCTCACCTCCGGTAATCCAGCGTCCCGGCCTTGCTCCAGGGGTGACCTACCCACAGGTCGTAAGGGCACACCACAGCTGTTCACTTCATGTGAGAGCTGCCAGCTCAGTGTCCCAAGGGCAGCCAGACCCCTCTGCTGCTGTGAGAATACAGAACCACCTGTGTATCTGTCGCGACCCGTCCCAGATGAACGAGTTACACGGTGATTCTAAGGTGCAAAAATAACCACTATAGGCACATAGGATTTTACAGCATTCCAAAATCAACCACTTTTGTTTATTAAATCAATACAGAAAGGGTATTGGTATTGGAGGGGTCCGGGGAAAGAAACGAAAAAGATAAGGAAAAGGGAGGAAAAGGGGATTTGGGTTTGGGGGTTATAGCTACCGAGACGTGGTGCTTGCTTTATCGGAAGGGCCAGCCGTTGAAAGCTCATCAGGTCACGCCTGGGGAGATCTCAGCTGAAGCTGGTCTCTAGTTCAGAGAAGGGCAGAATGACCTCCGAGTTCAGTGTGGCGTGCTATGCAAACAGTCAAATGGTGTACTGAGAAGCATGTGATTTTTCCCTCCACCAGTCCAGCGGTCACAGTGGTCTCCCAAGGCAAGCGTGAGGCAGAAAAATGGAGGATATTTTTTGATAGACTCTCACATGACCCCGTGACTCACAATTGTCTTGAGGAATCACTAGTCTATGGTGTTGTTGTCGAATCTTCAGGACTCGTTGCACGTTGGTAGTATAACCTGGAAATAACAGAGATGACAGGAAAGAGGAGTGGGGGGCGGGGGTTTAAGAGAGAGAGAGAGTGAGGGCAAGGAAAAAGAAGGAATCAGAGGGAAAGGGGAAAAGGGGAACAATAAACAAACATTATTAATATTGATTGTTATAGCAATTTTTCACAAATGGTTGATTAATATTCACTTGTAACAATTTCAAAAAAAAATCATTAATTAAGACAATATCATTTATATAACAATTTTAAAGAATAGTTAAAACAAATCATAAATAATCAAAAATAACAATCATATTGTAAATATTAACCTTTAAAAAATCATTCTATAAATCAATTCACTAAAGATTAAAAGATAATTTTCACAAGATTATATTCAGGAATTAAAAATTACTGTAAGGCACATATCCTTAATTCATAATTGCTTTGTATCAAATGCTTTGGGGATGTCTATGGTGTAGAAGGTTTCAGCTAAGCCGTGTGCATTGATCATGGACGTGAGTTTCTTTAGTTTTTTCATCATGTTCCAATTCAAAACGAATAGAGCTGCTGACAAGATAAAATCAAGCATAATTAGAATCAAAAGAACAACAATGGGATGACACACAATGTGCAGGACACCTGTGGCAGTGGGAGACCACCCAAAGAGGGTATCCCACCACCGGTGCTCAGCATCTTGCTTCACCCTTTTCATGACCCGATGTATTTGTCTCACGTTATGATGAACAGCTACCAGGGTCCTCTGTCCACTTTCCTTGATTTTTTTCGAGGATTTCAATCAGGTCCTGCTGAAGCAGCAGTTGTCTCAGCAGGGTTAGGTTCATTCCAATAGGGGTTGGCATTAGCTTGTGGATCAGTGTATAGTTAGATGATTGCAGCAGATAATGAGAACTGGAGCTTCATAAGAAAAATCACATCCTGTGATCTTAGTAAATAAAGTTACAAGCACAGAAGTTTGAATGATTTGAGGTATATAATACAACATCTTCTACGAGTACAAAATCACAATTAGTTCTAAAGCATGCACATCCATTGCCTATGTATATAAGAACTGTTTCAGAAGCCTCGTTAGGGCGAATCTCAAAGTGACAGATGTTCTGTTCTGTGTCTAAACAGATATCTTGAGCTATGATTGCATTGCTTTCACAGATGAACCTTTGTTGTTCCCGAACTATACAAGATTCTAGATTAACAGTTTGCCATTTGTCATCAAGCTGACGGGCCCATCCTCTATGTTCGGTAGGATAGAGAACAGCTCCGTCATGGTTTAATCCTAATGCAATAACAGGGAAAACCAAATGTACAGAAGCATTGCGTATGGTTAAAACAAAAGCAGTGGCTGTGTTTGAAATAGGGTCATAGGTAAAATTCACCAGACTCCACCAGGATTGGAATTCTCTTTCAAAGTCAGTGGCACTGTCCCAGATTATTTTTCGAATCTCAGTGGGGAAAGTGCCTTCTTCGCTTTCTCTTATGATTGAGGCAGAGACTGACTGTGCCCATAGCTGTGCCTGAATACAACTGAGAGCCAATGAAACATTGTTTTGTGTAGCACTAAGTGCATCAATTACCAATTTGTGATCATTTACATTCACTTTTTCCCAGTCTGGCAGAATGTTTGACAGCAGCCACTGGTGCGTGCCTAAGGCGAACAGAGACGACTTTAGTGGTTGCTGTACTCCAGCCAGATCTCTGGCCGTAGCAGCCAATTTATTCATTAATACTTCAGAATCAATGCTATTCAGAATTCCAAATCCTGTTCCCATGACACCGGTTATATCTCTTGACATTCGTTTTTTGAAGGAGTTTCGCTTTCACAGCCAAGTAGTCCAGCCCTCAAAAGAGGTCTGTAAGAAAACCGAACAGGCTGGCTGAATTTCTGAGATATTGTTTTGCATCAACAATTTGACTTGTTTAAGAGACCAGGCCGGATTAAATAATATCTGCTGTTGACCAGTCTTCCTGATTATATAGGGTCCAATTTCATAAATTTGTGGGGTGAGTACGACCGGTGGCTGGGTTGGAGTAGTGGTAGTAGAAAACAGGGATGTTGTTACAGTGTTTAGTGTGGGTTTTGTTATCATTTCTATCTTAAATTTATAAACCAAACCTCCTCGCCAATGACATGTCACATATGTCGGTTTAATTAGGGTAAAATTATGCTGGCATTCAACCGATTCATTACTACAGTCCTTCGTGATTGCAATATTGTTAGTTTCAGGACTTAGGGTATAGTTACCAACGAACGCTTGGCGACAACACAGGGTGAACAGACCTTGCTTAGCACACTCCCATTTCTTTGTGGGACACAGTCTTACTGGAGGGATGCCCAGATAATTTTCCCCACTTGTTCCCATAAAATTTCCGGCAATTGTGATAGCAGTGGCTTTCTCGTGGTGAGGGCCTTCTGCTTTTCTGCATGTTACCACAGTTGGCTCACCAGCGGTCCCAGTTAGGGTCCACATCCCGTCGCTTGGGTCCCACCCCATTAGGGGATTTATGGTTTCTTCTGCCAATCGTGAGGTGGTTGTTGTGTTTACTGTCCTCAGTGTAGACCTTACGTTGCCCACCCTCCGAGATGTATTAGAGACGGGCTTTACACTTTCAGTCTGAGAGAATGTAACTACGGTGCTTGGTGTGGGGCTTGGTACAGCATTTATCTTAAATGTGAAAACCAAGCCTCTAAGTCCAAATGGGTCAGCTGTGTTATTTTGCCAGCGGCACATCACATAAGTGGGTTTAACCAAAGTAAAATTATACCAACAGTCAGGTGATTCGTCATTACAATCTTTTGTAAATGCAACATTGTCGGCTCTGGAGCCTCCAGCAATTATGACGGAGGTGGCTTTTTCAAAGAGAGTTCCTTCTACTTTTCTGCATGCTACCACAATTGTCTCACCAACCGTTCCTGTCAAGGTTCTGATCAACTCTTTTTGGTCCCACCTCCAGTCCCTTAGGCGGTATGGCTTGGAGTCATGCAGCACTAAGGTCGCCAGGCTCGGACGACGGCCCTTGGGGTAGATTCCAAGAACATTGGTATGTTGGACGGCGGCTTCAGACCACGACTGCTCACTAGGGGGCTGTCCGTGGAATTGTGGTAGGACACAGAAAAGTATTAGTAGTGTTATCATTTTTTTTTCAGATGATTCTCATGTCCCTCGGGGTTTGTCTGTAAAAGCAAGAACAACAGAAGATCCTGCCACTGAGAGGCAGAAAAGAGTTAAAATGAAGGGATTATCCAGCATGTGTGTATGCGGTGCTCTTTTCCGAGAGCATCAGAAGCTACCCACACATATTTGTTCAGAGGGGTTTTCAGCACGAGTGGTACCTCACCCACTGTGGGGAGGTCCACCAGGACAGGTTGTCCAGGATAGTGTGAGGGTTTATTTGGGTCATCAGGACCCTGCAACGAAGGGATGATGCTGGGAGGTGCAGGGTAAAAGGCAGTGACTTTGGGGCAGCCTTTCACTCCCCATCTGCTGTTCACTCCTTTTACTGCTTCCCAGAGAGGACAGTCCCAGTTTGCTTTCGGTGGCTTAAGGAACCGCTTTAAAAGACCATTTGTCCTTTCCACGATCCCGTTAGCCTGGGGGTGGTAAGGGGTGTGGGGAGTCCACTTTAGGCCTTTGGACTTGGCCCAGTCCTGTACCACTTTGGCAGTAAAGTGAGACCCATTGTCAAACTGAATTTCCTGAGGCTTTGGAAAAGTTCCAAACCAATCTTGCAAAGCTTTAACTGTATTGTCACCTGTGGCCCTTTTAAAAGCATCAGCTTGAACCAATCCAGAAACAATTTCTACACCTACTAGCACAAAATTTTTTCCTCCTGATCTTTTAAAGGGACTGATGTAATCTACCTGCCACGCTTCCCACAAACCTTTACCTTTTCTCAGATGCAGGGGATCATCCTCTAAAGGATGCCTTTCCAGCCATTTGCGGCACTGTTCGCAGGCTGATATGCATGTTTTGCACATCTCACGAGTAACTGGCCAGCCGCGGGTGTGTGCCTCCCAATACAGATCTTTTGCACCTGTGTGCTGCCTTTTTACATGTAGCCATTCCAGCAGTTGATTCCAGTCCTCTGAAATTGTTTCCTTTTTCAGGGGGCTAAGCCTTGCTAGCTCATCAGCTCTGTTGTTCCATTCCCCTGCTTGGTTCCTGTCTGTTTGGTGAGAAGCTACCCAACCAACTGAAAAGTCCCCTTTGCTAGCATTTTCCAGGATTTCTTGCCACTTATCTTTCTGCCACACTGGGATTCTATTAACTTCCCAGCCATTCTGTTGCCAGAAAGAGAGCCACTCAGTACAGCCTTTGTATACTGCATAAGAATCAGTATAGATGTAGACAGGAGAAGTGTTCTGTGCCTCACGTTGGAAAACACTCCAAACAGCAATGAGTTCCCCAACCTGAGCGCTGCCTTCCCCTTCTGTAATAATTTTTTCACCAGATGAAATATGTAAGGCAGCCGCCTTATATTTCCAAATCTTTCCCTCTCGTTTTGAAGAGGCATCTGTGAACCAACATTTTGCTGCTAATTCAGACGAGAAGGGTGGTGCCACTTTTATTACTGAGGCAGGTTTGTCCTGGCTGCTGTCCAGGCTTTCAGTGTCTTGAATTGTCAGGAATTTTGCAGCACCTTCTGTCACAGGGTAAGTATTACAGTAGTACTCAATTTGAGCATACCATTTCCTTACTGACGATTTCTGGACTATACCATCAGGTGGAGATGTCCCATTAGTGACAGATTTAATTACTTTGAAGGGACCTCTCAATATGATAGCTTGCTCCCGTGTGATTTTCTGCTTCAATGAGAGCCAAGCTAACAACAAACAAGCCCTTTTCCCAAATAGTGTATCTTTTCTCAGCATCTTTAAAACCACGGGAAAAGAAGCTAACAGGCCTGGTTGGACCCTCAGGGCCTCACTGCCAGATGTGTATTGACAGCCCTGAGGTGGCAAACCCCCATTCTACTTGAAAAGGGTCTGTAGGATGGATTTGCCCCAGTGCCTGATGTGCAATAGCTTCAAAAATCAGTAGTTGTAATGCTTCTTCCTGAGAAGGAGTCCATTCCCATTTTACTCCTTTCCTCAGTAAATTGTAAAGAGGCCTAGCAATAATTGAGAAGTCAGGATATGTTTCCTCCAGAATACCAACAATCCTAGGGCTTGCTGGAGGTCTTTTCTGTTTTCAGGCATTTTCATCTGTTCTAAAGAGGTTAAAGTGTCTGGTGGGATACATGTGCTTCCCGATCACCACCAAATTCCCAGAAACTTTACTTCCTGAGAAGGTTTTTGGATTTTCTCTGGGGGAATTTTTAAGTGTAGGCCTTCCAGATGTGAGATTATATTCTGCTGGTGTTCCCCACCTCCTCAATTTCTTCCTCCTCCTACCAGAATGTCATCAATGTATTGATAAACATCTACAGTGTCAGGTTTGGGTATTTTTTCTAGTTCCTTAGCTAGTGCGTAGTGAGCCAAGGTTGGGGAGTGTTTGTAACCTTGTGGGAGTCTAGTGAATGTGTACTGCTGTCCCTCCCACGTGAATGCAAAGCGATCCATGTCTTCTGGCTGTATTGGTATCATAAAAACATGTCTTTGATATCTATTGTTGCCATGACTGGGTGAGCTTTTTCTTGTATTGATGTTATAAGTTCAGCTAAATTTGGTACTGCTGCTGTCAAAGGGTCAGTGTTGGCATTGAGCCTGCGATAGTCAACTGTGAGTCTCCACTTACCGTTGGGTTTTCGGACTGGCCACACGGGTGAGTTATATGGGGAATGTGTTAATTATTATTCCTTGCTCACGCAAATCTTGAATAACTGGTTTGATCCCTTCCTTGGCTCCAGAGGGCAAGGGATATTGTTTCACATTAATTTGTTTGCTATGAGGCAGTGCTGGTGCGATTTCGAGTAGCCTGACGTTAAGTGGTGGAGTGCCAAATGACCACACAAAACCATCAGTGTCTTCCCACTGTCTTCCTGGGAGGACATCCATTCCTAGTAAATTATTTGGAATGTCCCCGATTACCATTTTGACAAGTAATTGATTTTCATCTCCAGGGAGTGTTATTTTGACTAAAGCAACTTTCACAGGTTCTACAGTTCCTAATGCATTAAGGACGCAGCATTGCCTTTTTGTTGGAATAATTCCACACATCTGGGCATCTTTATGTGTCAGTGAGGAGATTTGGGCTCCAGTATCAACTATGTATGTTATTAGAGCTCTTTTGGGGCCCGTTATTGCTGTAATTAATATGTCTCCTGATTTATTTTTAGTGAGCATTCGTAGGTGAACCCAACCTCCGTCCCTTTGCTCACTTGTAAGTGACGGAGTTATAAGTTTCCCGATTGCTTTGTCAGTGTAGATTCACTGTTTTTGACTTGGGATGCGGGTGGGTGGGAAGTTATGTTGCTGAGGCTCTGTGACAAAAGTTGTGAGAAAATGGTTTCTGGCTTGCTGTCAGCGCTTTGAGAGAGAGACGCAGCCAGGGTTCCACTGCCCAAATTCTGTGAAAGAAGTTGGGAGAGGGTTAATTTTGGTTCATTGCATGTGTTCTGCGGGAGAGACTGAGATGCAGTTTCACCACCTAGATTTCGTGAAAGAAGCTGTGAAATGGTTAACTTTGGCTCATTGCCTGTGTTCTGTGAAAGGGATTGTGAAATGTTGTGTACATTGGAAGGAGTGTATGTAGTTTTCTGGGGAGGAGGAGGGAGAGGGATGGGTGCGCTGGGCTCTGTGGGGGGGTTTGGTCTTTTAAAATGCCAGTTGCTTACTACTTTCTGCAATTATTCAAATGGAAAGCCATCCATAATATCTCGGGGGATTCCCTTTTTGATCGCCAACATCCACCAGCGTTGCCTGTTGGAAATTTGTTTTCCTGGTTCTATGTTTTCAGGGTGGGTGGCTCCTACAAGTCGGACATCTTTTGTTTTCTCTGGTTTTTCTTCTAGACCTTTTACTGGTCCATACTGTCTACAATAATTAATTAAATCCACCGCGACCTCACTCCAGGTCCAGATTTTACGGTTATTAGCAGGTGAATCAGAATGTGATGGTGAGACTGGTGTCGAGGCAGAGTCAGTAGACCCTGAGGGATCAGTGGTGTTATTATTAAGAAATCTATCTAGCCTCTCTACAGGGCTTAGAGCCATTATGGTTTTTTGTATAGTGATTGCTGTTGGTTTCAGTGTCTCTGGAAGTCCACGAATTAAAGGGGTCATTATTTCGGGCTTCACAGGCAATTGCATGGGGGATTCAAAACCAGGAATTAATTTTTTCTCATGTATCATTTGCAGACATGCAGCTTTGTGTACGCTTTCTAGGATCAGATCAGGGGTGGTGGCAATTGCCAGGGGGTCACCCCTTTCCAAGGGATTTATTCCCCCAGCCCAAAAGGCTGCACGCTGTGTTAGAGACCAGGAGTCTCGCTTATCTCCTGTTGTTAGAAAAACACCATGTCCCCAATATCCACTGGCTTCTTGTTCAGTTAATTTAATTTGGTCTCCGCCAGTGAGAGATACTCTAAACACATATTCTGTTTCTGATTCGTGAGGAAGGCGCCCAAATTCTTTTTTCAATTTGGCCAATTCAGTGGCACTGAATGGCGTTTGTTTAGTTGTGATGCTTGGATATACATCTTCATCATGAATATAGTTATATTCAGTTTTAATAAAAGGTCTCAGACATGGACAACAATTTTCTCCACAGGTTTTAACTGTTTCACATTCTTTGTGAGGATAGATTTGTTTTACTGCTTCTAGTTCTTTGTGTGGATATTTCTGTTTAATGTGGGGTGTTTCTTCCTCCTCTGTAGAGGGGTTGTGTTTGGGTGTATTTTTGATGTGTTGTTCTCTGAGGGCAGCTCGCAGCGTGTATATTTCATTTCTATCCTCATTTAACTGTTTTTGTAAGATGTCAACAAGATTTTGCAGGGATTCTATTATCGTTATTTCCTCACTTCTCCGCTTAAAGCGGTTTTCTATGGCTGCTGTGAGGCATGCTCCCAGAACTGAGCAAAGAATGTTCTTTTTTCTGCCCACTTTGAATTTTGATTCATGTTGCAGAGAACATATTCTATCTACGATATTTTCCAAGTTAAACCAATTGTTCTCTGCCCAAGTTTCTCCACCAGGTGATGGTTTTGCATTGTGTTTAGCAAGCAGCGTGTAAAAGTCAGCCTTTGCTTTAGGGTTGAGTGGTTCACTCATGTTTGTGTGAGGGACCAAAACTATACCAGGGAGTGGTTTGTAAACTCAAGCCATACAATCACACAGACTCTCAGTGTCCCTGTTCGTTCCCTGGATAGTTGAAGAGACGGGTTTTGTCTGGAAGGCACTGCTTAGTTGCAATCAAGGCCGCCTCCTCCTTTCCAGACATGCACACACACACACACACACACACACACACACAAGTGTTTTCTTTGTGAGGGGACCAGAACCTAGAACAGGGGAAAAGCCACTCAGCCCTCGCTGAGCTGCCCCTCACTCCCCTGTGTAGGCGAAGGGACAAGGTCAGTCTAGGAGGCCCTGCGTAATTGCAATCAAGATTGTCCCTTCCGTCCTAGACAGTTCAAAAACACACAAATACAACAACACAACAAACAACAATTCTTTTGTGAGGGGATCAACACTACTACAGGAAACCACAATTACACGACCTCTTGTCGTGCTCCCCCTTCCCTGAGCAGTCGAAAGGGCTGTTCTGTTTGGGAGGCCCTGCTTAGTTTCTTCAAGAAGCCCCTTCTCTCCCAAACAGTCCTAGAGACACACAAAATACATAACAATAACAGTCACCTCTGCTTTGCACCGAAAAACCTTTTGTGTCGATTCTGGAGCCAAAAATGCTCAATAGAGCGTGAGACTTGCTCGTTAGGCGGGTGTAGTTTGCGAGAGATTCGAATCACATCCCTTTCGGGGCAGACTCTTTCTCCCCTAATACAGACTACACAGACCCTGCAAAAAATCTCACTGGCTACCAGAATCCTGCCGACTACGCCAATTATGTCGCGACCCGCCCCAGATGAACGAGTTACGCGGTGATTTTAAGGTGCAAAAATAACCACTACTGGCACAGAGGATTTTACAGCATTCCAAAATCAACCACTTTTGTTTATTAAATCGCAACAGAAAGAGTATTGGTATTGAAGGGGTCCCGGGAAGAAGAGGAAAAGATAAGGAGAAGAAAGGAAAAGGAGATATAGGTTTGGGGGGGTTATAGCTACCGAGACGTGGTGCTTGCTTTATCGGAGAGTCCAGCTGTCCGTCGAAAGCTCACCAGATCACGCCCGGGGAGATCTCGAAATCACAGCTGAAGCTGGTCTCTAGTTATACCCTTTTTCGTTGGGGGAAGGGGATAATTACAACTGCGTCGATAGCTAGGACATGTAGTCTAAGTTCTTAGCATTAAAATGAGAGCCATTGTTTTCATAGCTCAGTGGTCGCGCCTGTGCTTGTGTTGAGCAACTTTCCCCCCCCCTCTCACTGTGCACACCCTCCAAACTGGGAGGGGTTTGAGTCCCGTCTTCGGGCAAGGGGTGCAAGGGGGTCCTCTGCATAGGATCATGTCCTTGATGAAGGGACTTGCACCTCTGGTTGTATCACGATGGTGAGGAGCAGGCAAGGGGGGGGTCTTCCAGAAGAGGGCGCTTCCTGGATCTCAAGCCAGCTGGGCCAGGAGGTGGGGAGAAAGTCCAATCCATTGTTCAGAGAAGGGCAGAACGGCCTCCGAGTTCAGTGTGGCGTGCTATGCAAACACTCAAGTGGTGTACTGAGAAGCACACGATTTTTCCCTCCACCAGTCCAGCAGTCACAGTGGTCTCCCAAGGCAAGCGTGAGGCAGAAAAATGGATTTTCGGATAGACTCTCACAATACCCCTTGGTCTTCCGGGGCCCTTCCCCCAGGTGGGACTTGGGCCCATTTGGTCCCTCAGGAGGTGGGCTGGGGGCTCCACAGGTGGCTGTGGAACATTGCCTGTGCTGTGCCTGGGACTGGCAGCCACTGCTGGGCTGGGATAGAGGCTCCTTGGGGGATTGGGGTCACAGGGCAGGGCAGGGCTGGGGTTCCAGGGCAGGGCAAGGCTGGACCTGCCCTTTCTCACCCTCACACATGAAATGTTTAGAGACAGCAATCTCCTCCAGTCTGTCACAACAGGGAATGCTGGAAGTGAAATCCCAAATCTGGCCATGGGCACCTGGATTAGAAGGACAGTTCTTTTCCATAGGAAGGAAAGTACAGAGCTACAAGGTTTGGAAGCCAGGTGAGAGCCTCAGTAGGCCAAGGCCAGCCAGACTTGTCAGTAATAGCAGATTTTGGATTTAGGGAATTTTGCAGGTGGAAACCCAACCTCAGCCATGGGCACCTGGAGAAGCAGGACAGTTCATTCCCATGGGAAGGAGAGCATGGTGTCTCCCCCAGTGTTTTAGGGACAGATGAGAGGTGACCATTGTGAAACTACTGCCAGCCAGACTTGTCCTGGCAATATTCCTATGGGAAGAATCCCTGGATATAAGGAAATTTGGAGGTGAAATCCCAATTCTGGCCATGGGTGCCTGGAGCAGATGGAACAGTTCTTTTCCATTGGGAAGGAAAGCACAGAGCCCCAGTGTTTCAGCAGCAGATGAGAAGTGACCCACAGCATGCAAAGGCCACTTGGACCAGTCAGACAGCCCATGGGATGCCAAACCAGCCAGACCTGTTCTGTGTTCCCTTGGTTTTATGGGGCTCCATAGTGTCACAATGGTGCCTTGGATCCATGGGGCCCCGCAGTGTCATGATGGTGACTTGATTCCATGGGTTCCAGCAGTGTCGCAATGGCCCCTTGATTACAAGAAGACCTGTAGAGTCACACTGGCCCCTAGGTTCAATGGGGGTCCCACAATGTCACAGTGTCCCCTAGGTGTCATAAGGCCCCACAGTGTCACAATGGTCCCAAGGATTCCATGAGCCCTTGCAGTGTGACACTGGTCCCAAGGATTCCACGAGGCCTTGCAGTGTCACAATGGTCCCAAGGATTCCCTGAGGCCTTGCAATGTCACAATGGCCCCTTGATTACAAGAAGACCTGCAGTGTCACATAGGCCCCAAGTTCCATTGGGTCCCACAATGTCACAGTGTCCCCTAGGTGTCATAAGGCCCCGCAGTATCACAATGGTCCCAAGGATTCCATGAGGCCTTGCAGTGTCACAATGGTCTCAGTGGTTCCCCAGCCCCGACAATGTCACGTGATTCCTCCGTTCCATGAGGTCTGCAATGTCACAATGGACCTTTGGACCCTGGGGCTTTGCAGTGTCACAATGGTCTCCTTTGGTTGCCCAGTGTCACAATGGACCACTGATGTCAAGCGGCCCCCATGCAGCCCTGCAGTGTCAGAATGGACCTTTGGTTCCATGCAGTCCTGCAGTGTCACAAAGTGTCACAAAGGCCTCTTGGTTTCATGAGGCCCCACAACATCACAATGATCCTCCCAGGGTCACAATGGTCTCCATGTTTCCATGAGTCCCCTCAGTGTCACAATGGTCTCCATGATTCCAAGGGGCCCCTCAGAGTCACCATGGCCTCTTCGTTCCATGAGGCTGTAAATTGTCTTGTCTTTGTATGGTTCCATGAGGCCCCGCGGTGTCACAACGGACCTTTGGTTTCATGGTGCCCCTCAGTGTCACAATGGTCCCTTGGTTCCATGACACCCAAAGTGTCACTATGGTCTCCATGGTTCCATGAGGCCCCACGGTGTCACAATGGACCCTTGGTTTCATGGGGCTTCTCAGTGTCACACTGATCCCTACATTCCATGGAGCCGCACAGCGTCAGTACAGTCCCCTTGGTTCCATGAGGCCCAGCAATGTCACAGTGCTCTCCATGATTCCATGAGGCCCCACAGTGTCACACTGGGCCCTTGGTGTCACAGGGCCCCACAGTATCGCACTGGTCCCTTGGTGTCAAAGGGCCCCACAGTGTCACAATGGTCCCTTGGTTCCATGGCCCTGTGCTGCTGCATTCCCCCCTCCCCTTCTCAGGCCACCCTGCCAGCTGAGAAATGCTCCCTGGGCCTCGGCCTTGGCCAATAGCCCCTGGGCTCAGCTCCTCTGCAGCTCATCACAAACACTGTCTGCTCCAGGCACTGCTGCTGCCCAACCAGATCCTGGATCCTTTAGCAGCAGCCCTGGGAACTGGTTTTGTTCCCTCAGTGGCACAACATCCCTGTTCTCACCCTGCCAAAGAAAGCTGTTGGTGCCAAGTGCGGCCAGGATGAGCCATTGCTGGGACTGAAGCCCCTCTCTTGGGGCCCTACAAACAGCGCTCCAAAAGGAGCCCTTGGAGCTCTCCTGGGCCAGCCACTCCCTCTGAGTGGGGCCTCTCCCAGCTGGGAACTCTCCCGTTTGCTGCACTCGGGGATCCTGAACAACGACAGAGCCTGGGCCAATCCCCCCACTCCTCCAGGCTCAACCCTTCACCTGCTGGGGAGATGCCAAAGGATCCACAGGGAGCATTTCCTGCCCTCAGGGGAATTGCTCACAGGTGCCTTGCACTGACTCTGTGTGTCTGTGTGCACACAGGAGTGCCTGTGCTGGGGAAATGTGGCAGAAATGCTGCTCTCTGAGGGGCTTGAGTGCCTTGGATAGCTGAGCCAGTCAGGCCTGTAAGTGAAGTCAAGTCAAAAGGTCTAAATGAAGTTAAATGCTTCTAAGAATTGTTCCTTTCCTAAATTGTTAAGTTGAATTAAAAGTATAAGGTGAGCTAGATACTGTTAAATGTTATTCCTCTGTTAATTTGCAAAATTGTAGGGTTTAAGTTAGGTTAAATACTATTAAGTGCTGTTCTTTTTTGCTAAATTGTGAAGTTTAAGGTATAAGTTAATGTTAAGGTATTAGTTAACTCCCATTAAATTTGAACTCTGTTAAGCTTTTAGGCCATATTCTTTTTATCCTTGCCACTCCTCTTTTTCACACACACACACACACACACACACACACACAGTTTCTCGGTTCATTTCTGCCTGGATTTGGTTTGGTTTTGTTGTTGCTTTGTTTCCTTGGTGTGCCTGAAGTATCCAGTCAGGAGCAGAGTGACTCTTGCCAAGGAACTTTGTGCTGCTGTCCCTTAATATTCAATCTGGTTTTTGTTGCTCCCTTGCTGGGGATTTTTTCAGCGCTCTCAAGGCCTCCTTCGTAACAGGGTGAAGGAGGCCTGGCCCAGGGTCTGGCCCTGGGGGACATGGGGACACTGCTGGGAGGTCCCTGTCCCCCTGTGCCACCCCCAGGGCCCCGGCCCCCCGTCCCCGTGTCAGGCTCTGGGGTCGATCTCATGGAACATCCTCTGGGGGAGGCTGTGGCGCCGGGGGCAAGGGGACCTGGTGGGACAGGGGACCCCGCATTGCATGAGCAGCGTTGGACTGCTCTGGGGGAACTGTGAGGGGGCCAGGGCAGAGTGACCTCCCTCTGTGACCTCACACAGCCCCTGTGATGTCACACAGGCCCTGTGTTGTCACACAACCCCTGTGTGTCACAGAGGGCCTGTGTGGTGTCACACAGGTCCCTGTGATGTCACAGAGTCTCCAGTGATGTCATACAGCCATCTGTGATATCACAGCCCACTCAGAGACATCACATCTCAACCTTGTGATGTCACAGAGCCAACTCTGTGACGTCACCCTGGAATGTCATACAGCTGGACTGTGATGTCACAGAAGACCCTGTGATGTCAGAAAGTCACCATCTGATGTCACAGACTGTTCTGTGGTGTCACAGCCTGCTCTATGATGTTACACACCACCTGGTGATGTCACAACCCACTCTCTGATGTCACAGAGCCACCCTCCCTCTATGATGGCAGGATCTGCTCTGGCCTGGCCTCATACCCTGCTCCATGATGTCACAGCCAGCTCTGTGATGTCTCAACCCCTCAGTGATGTCACAAAACCCTCCCTGTGATGTCATACTGCCACACTCTGTCACAATGTCACAGCACACACAATGACCCTCACAACCTAGTCTATGATGCCATACAGCCATGCCATGATGTCACAGCCTGCTCTGTGATGTCACAGAATCACCTCTATGATGTTGGAGCTGCTCAATGACCTCTCACAACAAACTCTGTGATGTCATAGCCCAATCTGTGACCTCACACAGCCCACTCTGTGCTGTCACACAGCCCCTTGCTGACATCACAGCTGCTCTGTGCCTCTATGACACAGCCACAGAGGTGCTGCTGCTGACACAGCCCCTCTGGGACATCCCACAGCCCCTGCCAGTGCTGAGCCCCTGTGAGCTCTGTCTGTGCCCTGCTGGTGTCCCTGAGGGGCCCTGGCAGTGCCCCAGCCCTGCTGGGCTGTGCACAGGAGCTGCTCCTGGCCAGAGCTGTCTCTCTGCAGCGCTGCCCTTGCCAGGAGCTGCCTCTGGGCCAGGAGCCTTCCCAGCTCAGCAGCACAGAGACACAGCACAAGGACTTTAATGACCCTCTGGGGCTTTGGTGCTCTTTGTGTCAGCCAGGCCTGGCCAAAGTGCCATGGCCAAAGTTTCTGGCTCTGTCAGGGACTTGCAGCTGCTGCCCATCCCTGTGCCCTGTGCAGCCCAGGCTGTCCCACGGTGTCCCTGCCCTGCAAACCTGCCTCTGTCCCTGCAGGCTGTCATCATCCCCCAGCTGCCCCACCTGGCTGGGCCCTTCCTTTGCTGACAGCTCTGCCTCCTGCCTGCCTCTGCCTGCCCACACAAAGCCTTGGGCTGCTCCAGGCTCCTCCTGGGGGACGTGTTGCACCACAGCCCTGCCCTGGCAGGGAAATTCCTTTCTCCTGGTGTCCAGTCTGGGCCTCCCCAGCTGCCTTGGTGCTATTATGTCTTCTTCAGGCTCATTCCCACTATGAAGAAAAGCTCCAGCCTCTCTGAAACCACCCTTCCATCCCTCCCAGGCTATTCCTGTTCTGTCCTCAGTCTCCACACCACTGAGCCAGAGCCCTCAGCCTCTCCCTGCTGGTTATATGATGCAGCCTCCAAACCCCATCTTGGGAGATTTTTGGAAAAAAAAAGACCTATGAAAATGGAAAAATAGTGATCAAAGTTATTTTCTCCCAAATCTTGCAGTGATAGAACAAGGGTCAATATCTTTAAACTGAATGAGGGTGGATTTACATTTGTTAGAAAGAGGAAATATTTTACAGGTTTGAAAGTGGCACAAAACTGCAACAGTTATTCCAGAGAAGTGGATGACCCATCCCCAGGAATTGTCCAAGATCAGGAGCTTTGTCCAACCTGACCCAGTGAAACCCTCTCATCCCCAGTGACAGAATTCCTGTTCTGTGGGCTCTCTGATGTGCTGGGTGCCCTCACAACACTTCTGGCCAGAATGTCTGCTGAGGGCAGCCAGGCTGCTGCAGGGGCAGTGACCTCACAGCCATCACCATGGCAGCCCTGTCCCCTGGGCCTGGCTCTCCCCTTTCCTCTGCCCCTGCCTTGGCTCTGCTGGCATGAAGAGTTTTGTCATTAATATCTTGTCCCCAAGGTGCTGGGGCCAATGGCTTCCCAGTCAGGCTCCTGGAGCAGAAGTGGCTTTTCAGAGCCCAGCCAGGAATGAGCCCTGAGGCAGCAGCTCTGCAGTGGTGGCCACCAGGCCAGGCTGCCAAGGGAGGCTTCTGGCCATGGCCTGCAAGCAGCTGCTGCTGCCAAGGTGCCTTTGGTGCCTCAGGCTCTCCCTGGCACAGCTCCCAGCACGGCACTCTGCCCTTGTGCCCAAGGCCTTCCCTGTGCTGAGGCTGGCCTGGGGCTTTTCCTGCAGCGGGACCTGCCCTGCTCATGGCACAGGAAAGGCAGTTCCTGCTGGAGCAGGAGGCTCTGCCTGCAATGGGCTCCAACAACTCCAGCAAGGCCCTGTTTGCAAAGCCCCCAGTGGGAAATGAAGGAGGGGGGGTCATGCTGCTTTTGGGGTGAATAATGCAGAAACCAGCCTGACTCCTCCATCCCAAAGTTCAACATCCTCAGAGGGAGCTGAAGGTGTGGCAGAGCTGGAAAAATCCCCAGAGGAAGGAACAGCCAAGTGACACCACTGAGAGCTTCTGCAGAGCTGCTGAGCTGGCCCAGCCTGGGCACATCTGACTGACAGGGCAGCACCTCAGAGTAGAAAAACCCCATCCCAAATTTTAATTGCAGCATCTCCTGACATTTCCCTTCCTGGTGGATGTGGAGATTCTTCCCTGTAGTGGGAACACCCCTCAAAGTCACTGCTCCAGGCTGACCCAAAGGGATTTGCCCATGGTTATTGGTCTGTGGCAGTGACATCAATCTCTCTTTAATTACAGATTTTGCTTTAATACAGTTGCTTTGAAATAATTTTCCTAGTGCTCTGTATAATATATTTTACATCTCTTACATCCTGGTGTAAATATTTCTGATTTAGGCAATTTTGTCTAATCATTACCATAATAGATAATACATATTTATATAAATATATCAGGTTTGCCATCCTTAATCCTGTGGGACCAACTCTATAAAGATTTAATTCCAACTTTATAATTCTTTGGACACAAACTCTTGAAAAGTCTGAGACTAGGATTGGAACCAGCTGCTCCAAAGCTCCTCTCACAGAAAGAGGTTTAGAAAGCCTGGAGGTCATTGGGGGTATTTGGGGATCTGGGGGGGCTATTGGGGCTCCTTTCTTTCTCCTTGTGACCCAACAAGAGCTCAAAAAACTTTGCCTGAAGCTCCCACTGTCCCCATGACAGGAACCCCTGTGAGTGTCTGGGACATCCCAGCTCTTTAGTAGCCCTGGGGACTCCTGGGATGTCACCGTGGAGCCCCCATGAGTGCCTGTGACAGAACTGTCCTTCTCCCCAGAGGCCCCTGGGAAAATTGGGATTCCCATGGAATTTCCATATGTGCAGAGATGGTTCCCAGATGAAATTACCATCCCCAGAAAGCTCTGGGAGCCTTGGCCACCCAGGGACACATCTCATCTGCCTTTGAAACACTTGGGTGCCTGGAAGCCCAAGGTTCCCTTGGATGTCACCATGGAATGGCTGTGACTGCCTGTGACCACACTGATCTTTACCATCCCCATCAAACCCCTGGGAGGTCTCCATGGAGCCCTTGTCTCTGCCTGGGACATTCCAGCTCTGGAACAGCCTGGAGACTCTTGGAAAGTCCCCATGGAATCCCTCTGAGGGCCTGTGAAAAATGTGATCCTTAGCAGGCAACCACCACAGCCCCCTGTTGCTATGGTCAGTCCCTTGGCAGCTCCATGGAGACCCCATGCCAGGGGTGGTTGCCATGGACACCAGCTCAGGCCTGCAGCCAGAGCCTGTTGCCATGGCAACCATTGGCAGTCCCATCCCCAGGCTCATGGGATCCCAGAACCACAGAATTGGCTGAGCTGGGAAGGACCCATCAGGATCCTCGAGTCCAACTGCTGGCCCTGCACAGGACACCCCAACAATGCCAGCCTGGGCCTGGCAGCGCTGTCCAAATGCTGCTGGAGCTCAGAGAGCCCTGGAGCTGGGACCCTTCCCTGGGGAGCCTGGGCAGGGCCCCAGCAGCCTCTGGGCAAAAACCTTTTCCTGACATCCAACCTGAGCCTGCCCCGACTCAGCTGCAGCCGTTCCCTCCACTCCTGTCCCTGGGCACCAGAGGGAAGAGGTTCCCACAGCCCCAGCCAGGGACCCGCTCCCAAGGCTGTTGCCATGACCACCAGGGCTGGCACCAGCTGGGACGCTCAGTTTCCATGGGCTGGGGTTCAGGAATGGGATTCCCCAATTTCCTGCTCCTGCTAAAACCACACTGCCCTCGCTGCCCTCCCACCTCCCATGGAAAGCACAAAAGGCAAGGATCCCAGGCTGGGATGAGAACAATTTATTGGGAACAGAAATGAGATAAAGAACAAATGCAAGAGAAAAATTATTGATAAAAGAAGGGATAAATAAAACTGTTTACAGGGAAAACTAAAACACAACTCACTTGGTCTTCCTGGCCACAATTTCCCCTGCCTGGAAAGGACACCCTTCTCCTCAAGGGAAGAGAGAGAGAGGGAGTCCCTTTCCAGCCCCTGGCAATGACCTGAGGTGGGAGTGAATGTAATGACAGGGCCATGGCCAGACCCTCCTGTTCTTCCATCCCACATCAGTTCATGGATCCAGCATGGATCACAGGGAACATGGATCACCAGGGCTCTTCCCAACATGGAATCTCCAATGGGGGATGAAGCTGGAAGTGGGCATGAAGCTCTTACTGCAGTTTAGGCACTCACAGGGCTTCCCTTACTGGTGCCTCTGTTGGTGTCTGGTCAAGTCAGAGCTCTGGGTGAAGCTCTTCCCACACTGGGGACACTCGTAGGGCCTCTCCCCACTGTGGATCCGCTGGTGGGTGATGAGGGTGAAGTCGTGCTCGAATCCCTTCCCACAGTCAGGGCAGTGGAAGGGCCTCTCCTCTGTGTGAATCCGCTCATGCAGGCGGAGATTTGAGCTGGTCTGAAACCTCTTCCCACAGGTGGGGCACTCGTAGGGCCTCTCCCCAGTGTGGATGCGTTGGTGGATGATGAGGTGGGAGTTGCGTTTGAAGCCCATCCCACAGTCAGGGCAGCAGAAGGGCCTCTCCCCAGTGTGAAACCGCTGGTGCCTGAGGAGGTCGGAGGTGGTCCAAAACCTCTTCTGACACTGGGGACACTCGTAGGGCCTCTCCCCACTGTGGATGCGTTGGTGGCGCACAAGGGTGGATCTGTAGCTGAAGCCCTTCCCACACTCCCCACACTCATAGGGCCATTCCCCAGTGTGGATCATCTGGTGGCTGATCAGGGTGCTGCTCTTCCTGAAGCTCTTCCCACACTCCAAGCACTTGTGGGGCTTCTCCCCATCGTGAAGCTGCTCATGGACCACCAGCTCTGACCTCTGGCTGAAGCTCTGTCCACCTTCCTGGCTCAGGGTGGGGCTTTCCTCCTCCTCGGAACCTGGGCTGGGTTTGGAGCCCATCCTCATGTGGGATCTCTGTGGCTTTTCTTCCCTGTTGGATTCCTGTGCCATGGAGTCACTCAAAACTGCCTCTTCCATGAGGTTCTGCTTTGGGGATTTTTCCTCCCTGGTCTCCATCCTCAGCTCCTTGTCTGGGGGAGGAAGGGCAAGGAGAGGATGGGATTTGCCTCTGTACCAAAGGGAAGGGGAAGGAGATCCCCCCAGTGCATCTGCAGCAGCACGGAGTTGGAAGCAGGGCTGTCCTGCAATCAGGGACCGTGCTGGGCTGGGAGATGGAGCAGGAGAGAGGGGGAAAGGCGCACTGACTTCCTCCTCACCTGCCTGGGTGTCCTGGGGCATCTTCCTCTTCCTCGCAGCCTCCTCCTCCATCTGGCGAAGGTTTGGGGATGGGAAATCCTGTTTTGGGAGGAAAACAAGGGATGAGTACATTGTCTTTTTTTCTGGTTTGAAGGCAAACCTGGAGGAGAGTCTAAGTCAGAATTGCAATTTAATAAGAAAATTTAGATCAAGACAATGATACAGAAACACTGCCTTAAACTGACAGAGTCGGGCTATAACCTGACACCCTGTTGGTCACAGTGGTGGCAGCAGTCCCATCAAATGGTGGCTGCAGTACTGTTGGAGTGACCAATGTAATTCTGTTGAAGCAGTGATCCTGTAGAAGGGTCTGGTCTTCCTCTGGAGGTCCAGTGGTGGTTATGGAGCTCTTGTCCTCTGGGAATCCAGTAGGCAAGCTGCTCCTGGTGTTGCAAGTCCCAGATTATATCCAGGTAGGAATGCTTGGTTCCTCCCCCTGGGTGGAGCATCCCACAATGGGATGATGGAATTTTATCAGTCCTGCAGTGACACTCAATGGCCCATTCCCAGAAGATATCTCCCCTGGAGGGCGTTATCAGGAATGAGTCATGGAAGAGATAAAGAACACTGCCCCAACTGTTTATAGCAGTTGATGAAGATGGGGATTGAAAACATGCATTTGGTTACATCTTGCATTGCAACCTGAAACAGTGGGGTAATCCCTGCTCAGGGGGTAAACACCACCCCCCTTGCCCAAACTGGCTCAGGTGTAAAACCCCCATCCTGGGAAGGCCACACAAACAGGGGGCAATTTCACACTTGCCCTGCTCCAGGGGAGGTCTCTGTCCCTGTCACTCCCTTGCTCTCCCCCCCTTTTCTCTTTCTTTCCATCTCTCTCTACCTCACATTTACTGTTCAATAAAATCCACATTGGATTTGGTCTCCTTAGCACCTTAATTGGGACAGACAAATCTCTCCAGAAAGTTTCTTAACCAGATTGTGACATTATTTTGGCACAGTGAGTTCAGGGCACTGTTGTCTGACCCCAAGTGCCTTTGACAACAGGAGGTTCCTTCCTCTGACGAGGTTGTGGTTCTCTCTGGAGGAACTCTTGGAAACTTGGACACAGTCCCTCCTTCCTCCTGGGGAACCTTTGGGAGAACTGGTGACGAAAATGGCTGTTGTGGGTCTGGAGTGTAAAGAAAATATTTTGTTGTCCTTCCTAGAAAAGTTTGTTAAAATCACTGGAGGAGAGGGAGCAAATGATACCAGCAAGACTGGCAAGGTTCATTCACTCCAAGGTGAGGAACACAAGACTGCTGAAAGTCCTACAAGAAGCCCAGCTCAAGTAGCGAAATTCCCAAGTAGCTCCCGCCTGGGGTCTCCGGGAGGATTTTTTGGAGAGTGTTGGGAGCCGGCAGATCCCGGACTCGAGCCCCGATATCTCCGGGCTCCCTAAGAGGAACTTTTTTGGGGGGAGAGGAGCTGCAATCGCCCCTCAGGAGGGTCCCAGGGGGTCCACGTGGGGATGGCCCAGTACCGACGGGGCGGGACATTGGTTTTGGGGATCCCCGTGAGAGCTGGGGCTGTGGAACTGGGGACCCCCGGGGCGGGGAGAGGGGAAGGGGGCGATACCCAGAGCTGGGGGGTTTCCGGCAGCCCGGAGATGAGGCGGGGACGGGACCCCCTGACCCTGACAGGGGCGTGTCCTGGGGTGACTTCATGATGCTCGTACCCCCATCAGTCTGTTTAGTCCAGAAATGAGTTCTGCACCTTTAAGGCTGGTTCTGAGAGCGAAGGGGAGGAGGAAGAAGCTGCAGTTTGTTTTCAGAAACTGCACTCACTGCTCCACATTCCAGCTCCTGGATGGACAGAGGGTGGGACAGAGCTCTCCTTTGCTTTTAGTTAGTTTTTAGCTCGCTGAGTCAGAGAAGTTCCCTGGACTGTGCTTTTTCTCTTTCTTTGGAGCTGTTTAAACCTGCTCTGGACTGAACACCCAGAACACCACCAGCAGCTTGCACCTGTAGCCCACCTGGCTGAGCCTGGACCACAGCATTTTCCAGTGGTGGAGGAACCGATAAGAGACTGATAAGAGACTGATAAGATACTGATAAGAGACTAAGTGAGCTGAGCTACTGCCCACGGAGGGACTTACGGAGTTTGTCATCTATTTTGGAGCAGCAGGAGCTTTTATTTCTTAATATTGTTCAACTTTTGTGCTGGTGAATGCTTTGCCTGTTAAATAAAGTTTTTTCCACTTTTTTCCAAAGAAATATTTTCCCGAACTGGCTGAGGGTGGGGCTGCTGAATCTGCATTCTAGAGGAAACTCCTTTTGGAGGTTTTCTCCCAAATTTGCCCTGAACCAGGACAGGGTGGTAGAGAGAAGAGGAAACCCCAAGTGGCTGGACTGAGGGGAGGCTGGAGAGGGGGACCTTGGGACCCCAAAACCTCCCAGAATCCCTAAGCAGGACCCTGGAGAGGGGTGATCCCCAGGACCCATGGGATGCCCAACAGCCCTGAGATGGGGGACCACCAGAAGCACAGAGGGATGAGACTGGAAATGAGAAACTCATGGGGGCTTTTTTTATTCGCTCTTGATTTTTGGAGGTTTTTATGCACATCAGGTGACTTCTAGAGATGCACTTGGGTGGAAGGAATCCCCAACCGAAGGCATTCACACCTTGTTTTTCCCCACACCATCCCATCGTGCCATCCCCCCTGTTCTGCTCTGGGTGAGCTCAGTCCCAAACCTGACCCTGATCCTGGTCTCAATCTCACTCCATGTTTAGACACACTCACAGTTCTGTATTTAATCTCATCCCAGTGCCAGATTGGTCTAGCCCCAGACCCAATCCCAACCCCAGCCCTAAGCCAATCCCATGTCTAGCCTTAACCCCAATCCCAGCTCTAATCCAAATCTCAGCCCCAACTCCAAGCCCAGCCCCAATTCCAGCCCCTTCTAAATCCTCAGCCCCAAACCAAATCCCAGGTTCAGCCCTTCTGGGGGTTTGGGGGTGTCTCTGTCCCTCTGAGCCCGATGATGTTTGGGTGGGGTCACAGCAGGGCTGAGAGGGACAGAGACCCCCCCAGCCTCCCCAGGGGTGAGAAGGTCGGAGAGCCCCCAGCCCCGAGCACCCTCAGCGGTGAGAGGGACACAGAGCCCCTGGTCCCCAGCCCTGCACAGGCATTCCCTGAGGCCAGAGGGATGGAGACCCCCCGAGCATCCCCCAGGGTGAGGGGACAGAGACCCCCGAGCATCCCCTGGGCTGGGAGGGACAGAGACTGCCCCGAGCACCCCCTGGCACAGGGGTGAGAGGGAGGGAGACCCCCCAGGCATTCCCTGGTGTGAGAATGATGGAGACCCCCCTGAAGAATGGCCTGGGGTGACAGGGACAGGGACACCCCCCCCTGGGGCCTGGGGTGAGGGGACAGGGACAGGGACCCCCACCCCCCCCCCCCCTCAAGCATCCCCTGGGGTGACAGGGACAAACTTAACAGGGATCCCCCCTCATCAAACTTAAAAAAATACTGGCCTGGGCTCAGAGGATGAAAACCCAAATCCCAAACATGAGCATCCCCACTGGTTCCTGGCACTGGATGAAGGGTAAGCTCTGAGTGACTGTCAAAAAGTTGAGAGGGACAAAGTAAGAATAATGTTTCTCACATTTGGCAAAGGCCCCAAGCCTGGGAATTTGGGAGTTATTTAGGAATTTAGCTACATGAGTTGGGCTTCTCATAGGACTTTTAGCAGCCTTGTGTTTCTCACTGTGGGGTGAATGAACCTTGTCAGTGTCATGGTAACATTTACTCCCTTTCCTCCAGTGATTTTATCAGACTGTTCAAGGAGGGATAACAAAATATTTTCTTTACACTGGCCACACACAACAGCCATTTTCCTCATCAATTCTCCCATAAGTTTCTCAGAGGAAGCTGCATCCAAGTTTCCAAGAGTTCCTCCTAAGAGAACCACAACCTCCTCTGAGGAGAGAACCATGCTGTTGTTAAAGGCACTTGGGGTCAGACAACAGTGCCTAAAGTCACTGCACTAAAATAATGTCACAGTCTGGTTAAGAAATTTGTTAGAGAGATGCCTCTGCCCCAGTTAAGGTGATAATGAGGCCAAATCTAATGTGGATTTTTTTGAACAATAAATGTGAGATAGAGAGAGAGATGGAAAGAAAGAAAAAAGAGGGGGACAGCAAGGGAGTGACAGGGACAGAGACCTCTCCTGGAGCAGGGCAAGTGTGACATTGTCCCCTGTGTGTGGCCTTCCCAGGGTGGGGGTTTTACACCTGAGCCAGTTTGGGTAAGGGGGTGGTGTTTACCCCCTGAGCAGGGATTACCCCACTGTTTCAGGTTGCAATGCAAGATGTAACCAAATGCATGTTTTCAATCCCCATCTTCATCAACTGCTATAAACAGGCGGGGCAGTGTTCTTTATCTCTTCCATGACTCACCCCTGATAACGCCCTCCAGGGGAGATATCTTCTGTGAATGGGCCATTGAGTGTCACTGCAGGACTCATAAAATTCCATCATCCCATTGTGGGATGCTCCGCCCAGGGGGAGGAACCAAGCATTCTTACCTGGATATAAGCTGAGGCTTGCAACACCAGGAGCAGCTTGCCTACTGGATTCCCAGAGGACAAGAGCTCCATAAGCACCACTGGACCTTCAGAGGAAGACCAGACCCTTCGGCAGGATCACAGCTTCAACAGAATCACATTCATCACTCCAACAAGACTGCAGCCACCATTTAATGGGACTGCAGCCACCACCCTGACCAACAGGGTGTCAGGTTATATCCTGACTCTGTCAGTTTAAGGCAGTGTTTCTGTATAATTGCCTTGATCTTCATTTTCTTATCAAATTGTAATTCTGACTTAGATTCTCCTCCTTGTTTGCCTTTAAACCAGTACAAAACTCAATGTGCTCATTCCTTGTTTTCCTCCCAGAACAGGATTTCCCATTCCCAAACCTTGGCTCAATGGAGGAGACAGTGAGGAAGATGAAGATGGCCTGGAACAACCAGGCAGGTGAGGAGGAAGTCAGTGCTTCTTTCTCCCTCTCTCCTGCTCCATCTCTCAGCCCAGCATGGCCCCTGGCTGCAGGAACACCCCGCTGCCAACGCAGTCCTTCTTGGGATGCACTGGGGGGATCTCCTTCCCCTTTCCTCTGGCACTGAGGCAAATCCCCGCCTCTCCTTGTCCTTCCCCCCAAGACAAGGAGCTGAGAATGGAGACCAGGGAGGACAAATCCTGCAGCAGAACCTCATGAAGACGCTGTTTTGAGCAACTCTAGTGCACAGGAATCCAACGGGGAAGAAAAGCCCCAGAGATACCTCAGGAGGAGGGGCTGAAAATCCAGCCCAGGGTGCTCTGAGGAGGAAAGACCCACTCTGAGCCAGGAAGGTGGAGAGAGCTTCAGCCAGAGCTCAGAGCTGGTGGCCCATGGGCAGCTTCATGATGGGGAGAAGCCCCACAAGTTCTTGGAGTGTGGGAAGAGCTTCAGGCAGAGCAGCACCCTCATCATCCACCAGATGATCCACACCAGGGAATGACCCTACAAGTGTGGGGAGTGTGGGAAGGGCTTCAGCTGCAGCTATACCCTTGTGACTCACCAACACTGGGGAAAGGCCCTATGAATATCCCAAGCGTCAGAAGAGGTTTCAGACCAGGTCCAGCCTCCTCCTGCATGAGCGAATTCACAATGAGAAGATGCTTTTCCTGCTGCCCCCTGTGTGGGAAGGGCTTCAACCACAACTCCAAGCTCATCATCCACCTGCGCATCCACACCGGGGAGAGGCACTACAAGTGTGGGGAATGTGGGAAGAGCTTCAGGCAGAAGTCCCACTTGAACCACCACCAGAAGATCCACACTGGGGAAAGGCCATATCTATGTGGGGAATGTGGGATGACCTTCAGTTGGAGGTCCCAACTGATCATCCACCAAATGATCCACACTGGGGAGAGGCCCTACGAGTGTCCCGAGTGTCAGAAGAGGTTTCAGACCAGCTCAAATCTCCTCTGCCACCAGCAGAATCACACAGAGGAGAGGCCCTTCCGCTGCCCTGACTGCTGGAAGGGCTTCAAGGACAAGTCTCACCTCATCATCCACCCACTGGGAATCCCACTCCCAGGAGAGCCCCTACGATCCATGTCCCCAGTGTGGCAAGAGCTTCTCCATGAACTCTCACTTGACCAGACACCAACGGAGGTACTGGTAAGGGAAGCACTGCTAATGCCCCAATTGCAGGAAGAGCTTCATGCACCAGGTCATTCATCCCCCATGGGAGGATTCACGTTAGGCAGAGCCCTGGTGACCCACATTCCCAGGGATCTGTGTTGGGAAGGACACTTGGCTGGTTATCCTTTTGGTTTGGCCCCATTTCCTTTTGATTTATCGTTATCACTTAAAAACACCTGAAATAGGACTAAAATGAAAGAAATTGATCAAAGATGTCCAAATTTCCATCACCAGATACTTGAGCAGGAATTTATGGTTTTTTGGAAATATTCTGGAAGATTTGTGCGTTCTTGGGGGATTTCAGGAAGTCTTCTCCATATCTTTGCACTCCAAAAGTCAAGATTGATTGATCTGTCACCTCAAAATGAGTCAGTCCCACTGAAAACACCACAATCTTACCCCAAAGGGCTCAATCCCACCTCAAAATTGCTTGTTCCAACATCAAAAAAGCTCAGTCCCATGTCTAGACTATTCAATTTCACAGCGTCCAGGGTGAGATGGGGTTGGAAGGAGATTGGGAGAAGTGGCATCAAAATTTGGAGAAGTAGGATTGGGATTGTCTGGGGCTGGGTGTGTGGTCTGTATTTTGATAGCAAATAAAACTTTCAGAATTATTGATTTCTGCCCCATTCATTTGAGACAGAGTAAAAAATCCCCCAGAGTAGAAATTCATTTTGATTTAGGAGAAAGGTACAACTTTTAGCCTGTGCAGCCTGGTCTGGCCGCAAGGCCAAGGCTAAAGGGAAAGCTGCGTCAGTGAAAGACAATGATAAGGGGGGGCGGGGAGACAGGCAGAGATAAAAGAGACAGAGAGACTGCTGTGAGTGCAAGTCAGCTTGACCTAGGAATTCTTTCTGATAAAGAACAACTAGGGGCAAATGTCACGCGAAATTCATAAAAATGAATATGTATGAATCTATTGTGAAAATGTATGCATATGTAATTGAGAGGGAGATAAAAAGGGACCTGAAGTTCCCAGAGGTGCGCATGCCTTTTGAGGAGTGCTGTCTCCGCAAGCACCCAGCGCTGTAATAAACTTACCAACTTTACAACTTTCACAAAGTTCTGGAGTTTTCTCTTTCTCCACAAAACACTTTCCAAGAGTCTTCCGGCTGTTCCAGAGCTGGAATGTCACACAGAGAGACATGGGCTCCATGGAGACCTCCCAGGGCTTTCTGGGGGTGGTAAAGAGCCCTGTGGTCAGAGGCTGTCACAGCCATTCCATGGTGACATCCCAGGGGACCTTGGGCTGCAAAGGCACCGATCTGTCACAGGCACTCACAGGGGCTCCACAGTGACATCCCAGGAGTCCCCAGGCTGCCAAAGAGCCAGGATGTCCCAGACACTCACAGGGGTTCCTGTCATAGGCACAGTGGGAGTTCAGGCAAAGTTTATTAGAGAAGCTCCTCTTGGGTCACAAGGTGCAGAAAGGATGCCCAATTGCCCTCATAGATCCCCAAATGTCACCACTGAGTCGGAGATGACACAGACTCAGATCAGAAGGCTAAGGGCTAAAAGCCACACATTTTTTCAATCCTCTTCTTTTATACCTTGGTTTGCTACAGGTGGGCCTCATTGGTCATTTAATCAACACATTTCCCGTGATTGGCCAACTAAGATAACACCCTTCAGTAAACAACTTTATGGAAAAGAACCAACCTATTAGAAACATTGTTGGGGCACCAGTTATTGATGTTTGTTTTATGCTGGGCCCTTCTGGGGGCTCCCTGGATGGGGAAAAGCCTCCAGTAGCAGTTCTGCGCCAGGTAAAAGGAGATGCATGGGACTTTTTCAGTCTTCAGCTTCTTGTTTTTTGTTATCTAAAGTTTTGCATTGCTGTCCACACCAGGCTCAGCATGCTGGAAAAGCACCACAAAATGTCCCCAAAATGTACAGCTTCAAGGTCTTTTAAAGTTGTCTCATCCAATAAACTCTTCAAACATATGTTATTTCTACTTATCTACAAATAACTCATCCCTTGACTGTCCACATAACCTCTGCACTGTGCTTTCCTTGACCAATCACCCTGTGCCACCAACACTGCAGAAAATGGAGTAGATGAAGAAGACAGGGACTACACACAAATTCCTCCATCTTGCTTCCTATCTACACCATACTAAAAATCCCAAAACCTAAACTTTCTCACCCAAGGGACATACTACTACTATCTATTATCTATTTCACACATTGATAAATTCTAATCTGTCTTCAAAGTCCTGGAAGTCCTCTCCATTGGGCAAAGGTTAAAGGCAGTGTTTCTCTGGGGTCTGGACCTCTCTCAGCAGACAGACAAATATTCCCTGTGGCCTGGATTCCCACACATTTAACCTAAAATTTCTTTAACCCTTAACATGTTAAGTTAACCCCAAAATGTTCCAGGTAAGTAGGATTAGAAGGAGAAGAAATAGAGAACAACAGAAAGACAGAAGATCCATAGAAAGACACACACATAGGCACCAACTGCTCAGGTTCCAACATCACCAACAGAGAACAACCCCAAGAGAAGGATCCAGACCATGGGCTGGCCTCATGCTCTGGCTTTTAACCCCTGGGCCTAAATGGGCCTGCCCCCTGGGGTGGGACTGCCAGTTGCTTGTCCAATCAGAGCCAGGGTAGCACCAGCTGCTGGTGTGTGATTGATTGATTGATTAACAGCTGGGCTGGGCCAATCAGAGCTGGGTTAACATCACCCCTGCTGTGTGATTGACAGCTCTGCCAGGCCAGGGCAGGGGGGGGGCGGGGCTCTGTCCCACCACAAACCAAGGCCTGACCCAGCCCTGGCCCCACACACACAGGCATTCCGAGCATCCCAAGGTGTCTCAGGACATCAATCTCATCCAGCCTCTGACAGCGACCACGGTGACACTACAGAACCTCATGGAACCATGGGTCAGTTGTGACAATGGAGATCCAAGGAAACTGGGTGAGACTGTGGAATCCAGGAATCATGGAATCAAGGAGACCATTGTGCAAAATCATGGGCCCTGTGGAAGCAAGGATCAATGATCAAACTGTGGTTTGATTGTGATTGATTTAAAATAGAAACAAGGAGCCATTGTTTCACAGCGGGGCTGCGTGGGGCCAATGGACCCTTGTGACTCTGTTGGGGCTCATGAAACCAAGAAGCCATTGTGACATTGCCAGACCTCATGGAATCAAGGAGACCATTGTGACAGTGTTAGGACCCATGAAGTCAATGGAACATGGAACAGGTCTGCCTGGTTTGGACTCGTGGGGGCTGTCTGACAGGTACCACTGAATTTGACATGTCAAGGGCCACTTTCCATCTGACCATGAAACACTGAGGCTCTGTGCTTTTATTCCTATGGGAAAGAACTGTCTTTCTTGTCTAGGCACCCATGGCCAAAATTGGGATTCTGCATCTAAAATTCTCTATATCCAAGGGTTACTCCCAGACAAAACCTGCGCATACAGTCAAGTCTGGCTAGACTTGGCCTCTGGTGACTGCCTCTCATCTGCCCCTGCACCACTGGGGCTCACTTGTTTCCTTCCTATGGAGACCATTGTGACACTGCGGAGCATTGTGGAACCAATGGGCCATGGTGACACTGCAGGCCCTTGTGGAACCTGTTACACTGTAGGAACTTCTGGAACCAAGGGGAATATTGTGACCCTGCAGGGTACCATGGATCCAAGGGGCCATTGTGACACTGTGGGGCCTCATACAACCAAGGACACTTTTGTGGCTCTGTTGGACCACATGATCCCAAGGGGCCAGTGTGAAGCAGCAGGGCTTTGTGGAACCAAGAGACCATTGCTGCATTTCAGGGCCTCATGGAGCCAAAGGGCCATTGCGATCCTGCAGGGCACCGTGGATCCATGGAGACCATTGTGGCATTGCAAGGCCCCATGGAATCATGGAGACCCGTTGACACACTGTGGGGCCCCACCCAAAGGGCCATTGTGACCCTGCAGGGCCTCATGGAAGGAAGGGGGCCATTGTGACACTATGGGAAGTTGTGGAACCAAGGGAATCATTGTTGTGCTACTGGGCCAAAATGGAACCAAGGGGCCATGGTGACACAGAGGCTTCATGGAACCAATAGATCATTATGACACAGGGGGCCTTGTGGAACCATGGAGACCATTAAGATCCTTAAGGACTTGTGTAACCAAGGGGCCATTATGACACCAGAGGGCGTCATGGAAGCAAGAGAACCATTGTGACACTGCAGGGCCCCTGTGGAACCAAGGGAACATGAAACAGGTGTGGCTGCCTTGGCCTCCCAGGGGTCACCTGACAGGTCTGGCTGACCTTGGAATGTGGAAGGCTGCTCCCATCCCCCCCTGAAACACTGGGGCTCTGGGCTTTTCTTTTTATGGAAAAGAACTGTCCATTTTTTCCAGGCATCCATGGCCAAAATTAGGATTCCACCTCCAAATTTCTGTGTATTCAAGGATTACTGCCAGACAAAAAGCTGCCAGGACAGACAGGTCTGGCTGGTCTTTTGATTCCTGAGTGCCAGCACTCACCTGTTTTCCAAACACTGGAAAGGGCTCTGTGCTTTTCTTTTTATGAAAAAAAAAATCCCTCTTCTCCAGGCACAAATGTTTTAAATTAGGACTCCACATTCATAATTTCAAATATCCAAGGGTTGCTCCAAGCAAACCTGCCAGGACAGACAGGTCAGGCTTGCCTTGGCCTCTGGTGGTTGCTGTTCATCAGCTCCTGAAACATGGGGGGCTCCATGGTTTCCTTCCTATGGGAGACCAATGTGACATTTGGGAGCCTTGTGAAATGAAGGGGCCATTGTGACACTGCAGAGCACCATGGATCCAAGGGACCATTGTGACACTGTAGAGCCTTGTGGAACCAAGGACATCATTGTGGCTCTGTTGGGCTGCATGGTCCCAAGGGGCCAGAGCAAAGCAGTGGTGTGGGAGTTAGCCTGGCTGTAACTCAGAGTCAGCCAGATTTTACCCCAAAAGAATTGGCATGAGTTTCAATCCCTGGGAATCATTTGTTTAACTTAGGGTGAGCTTGAGAGTTCCCCCATAAGCCTTTAGTGTTGTTATGATAACTTGTCCAGGTTCTACTCCCCTACTGGTTTATTGGTAACTTGTTTCCCCTATATGGTTATTGTTCTAGAGTGTTCTACCCCCAAGTGTACATGTTGTTGCTTCCCCTTTGTCTCAGGTCTTGGATCCTGCCCCTTGTACTGTTCTCAACTTCTCCATGTTTATTGTTTTTCACCCTCTTACTAAAGTTCTTTCTGGGCAACTCCACTGAACCCTCTCCTTTTCATTTTTACCAACTTCACCCTGAAGTCAGGGAACCAGAGAGGTTTGTTGCAGCCACCTTCATTGTGACATTTGGCAAAGGAACAGGGACCATGACATTCAGGGCTCCCTGTGTCAGTCACGTCAGCTGGGGTTAGCTGATGGATAGGCCAGTGCTCCCGGGATTTTGGATTGTGCCGGGCCCCAGTGGATTCATTGTTGCTTTAAGGGACCTTGCCCAGGATCTGCAGGGACAACTTATGGTTTTTCACCTGCATAGGATTGCAGGTGGGTTTGGGGAAACTGTGACATTTATTGCCCATTTTGCCACTGTGTTTTTTACAATATGCACCCAAGTCCCATTAATTGATTTGGGGTGTTCTGGTGGCTCTTCCCCAAAGGCAGAGAAAGAGAAAAATGGGCAGCAGCCAGATCCAAAGTAGAAAGGAGAATATATGGATGCTTTAAGTTAAATTCTCACTGATCATGACAAAATATTTTCAAAGAACAAATTAAAATCAATCATGAGGTGGATCATTAAAAATTTTCCAGATGCCTTTGCTGATGAAATCCATACCACTGAATTTTGGGACTCAGTGGGAGTTAAATTGTACAACCTTTTGATCAAAAGGGACCCCATTGCACCCCATGCATGCCCCCATCTTCCACACCATCCTTGAGACCCTTCACCAGCAAGCAGTGTGTTTGAAAACTCAATCCATTTTTGTCACTCCTAACTCAGGACCTCCCCTCCCAAACCTGCCTTTCTCAGACCTTCCACAATGGTCCAAGATGGCAATGGCCACAGTCTCTTGGAGCATCATGCCCTGGAGACTCAAGATGGAAGGAGCCTGAATGTGGCTCAGGAGCCCAACCATCCTCCCCCTCCATCTTGGCTCCTCCACTTCCTGCTACCACAACCTTCTCTTCCACCCTGAATGAACCTCCTCCAGACTCCACCCCCACAACTGCAGGTCATGCCCCAATGTCAATCATTCCACCTTCACCCTGGGCCATGCCTCCAGAACTCCACCCTGGAAGTCTGCCATCCTAAATCAAGGCCCTTCCTCCCCAACACCTGACAAAATGGCAGTGCCCTTTGCCTCACCCTCCAGCAATGCCTAACCCCATGGTCAAAGATACTAAGCCCAACTGTCACACTATTTCTAATCCAAATGTTTCTGCTCCAAGTTATTCTTCCTCCCCAGAAGACAGTTTGGATTCCCCAGAGCCACCTGTATGAGAAGATCCCTAGGAAAGGATCCAGAAAGAAGCAGTTAAGGAAGGAGACTGGCAAATAGTCTCAAACTCCTCATTTATGTTATGAAAAAGGGGCAGAATCCCAGGTATCAGCCATTGGTTTATGGGGAAATCAAGGATCTGTGTAGGGCAGCTAAAGACCATAGGAAGGACTTACCTTGTTTTAATGGCCTAATGAGGGCCATGTTTACAGCACATGTCTTAACCCCCTATGATTTAAAATATATTATGACCATGTTGTTGTCACCTACAGAATACACCCTGTGGGAAGGGGGATGGAAGTGTTTACTAAATCAATTAATAGCAGACTATGCTAATAATGAGGCAAGGGCAGAATTGACAATCAACCATCTAGCTGGAGAAGGACAACACAGCCTACCAGATGATCAAGCAGCAGGTATCCCCAGAGAAGTATTGGATGATATCAAAGAGATGGCTTTGAAAGCTTTAATCCAGGTATCGGATGGTAGCATCCCCAATTTGGACTACCTTGGGTGGCTGCAGCTAAAGCTTTAGGACAATTAGACCATCTTGGGTGCCTGTTAAGTAAGCAAACCAATGCTACCTCCCTCACATTGAGTGGCCTGCTCTCAGACATAGAGACCATCAGACATGCCACCTTGCAGAACAGCATATAGAGTTTTTACTCTGGGCACATGGGCATGGCTGTGTAGACTCTGAGGGCATGTGTTGCATGAACCTCTCCAGCCACAGCGAGTCAATCCACAAGAGCATTCAGGTACTGAAGGAAGGGTTCAAGAAGCTTCAAGTGGAAAACAAAGACTGGTTCAATAAACTCTTCCAATCCAAGGGACTAAAGGGTTGGATGATGTCTAGCTAAAACAGGACTATTAATTCTCTTAGTGGTTGTTGTTGTATTGTTAATTGTCCCATGTTTGTTTGGATGCTTTTAGAAAGTCTTACAAAATTCTTTCAGTTCCATCTTTGTTGTAAAACAGAAAGGGGGAAGATACCCAACACAGGCTCCTCATGGACTCCTTGGAGGAGAGAACTGGAGGCCAGGATGGCACAAAAACCTCTCAGAGACTCAGTGTGGGAAAAAAAATCCTTAAAAGTACCTAAAAGTATTCTTAAATCCATAAAGTACCTTAAAAACCTTGAGTATCTCAAAGCATTAATGAGCCCCACTGAGTGTCAGTACAAAGCTCTCAAGGGACTCATTAAAGCAGATAATTGGGGCCATGATTGCACAAACCTCTCACAGAGTCTGTATCAAAAGGGAAACACCAAGTACCTTAAAATAACTGAAGTACCCTGAAGTATTAATGAGCCCCACTGAGTGTTGTTACTGACAAAGCCTCTCCAGGGACTAATTACAGCAGATAATTGGAGGCCATGATTGCACAAACCTCTCAGAGACTCCAAGGCAAAAGCCAAACCCAAAGTCCTTTGAAAAACCTGCAGTCCCTGCAGGGAGCATGAAGGAGCCCCCAGGGCCATTGCTGAGCAAGGCTCCCCAGGGACTCCTTCCAGCAGATCCTTGAGGCCACTGGGATGTGGGCTAGGGGGGATGCTGAGGGCAGGACAAGGGGCTGACAGTGCCCAGCCTGGCTGGGGCTGTGCCAGGAGGCCCCAGGGCCTCAGGACAAGGTGTCTCCTCCCAGCCCTTGGTGGCACAGACCCTGCTGTGCCCCCAGGGCACCAAGACTTGGCTTCTCTTTGTCCCCACCTGTCATCACTGCCTGCAGTTCTCTGCTCTGCCTGGGGCCTGGGGACACTTTCTCAGTCGTGTCCCTCAGTGGGACCCATTAAAAGTCCAAGAAACTTTGGAGTTGGATTCTGACTTGGAGTTCTGGAGAGGTTTCTTCAGCTCCCTCTCAGGGACTGATGTTCAGGGCCTGAGCACAAAGCCCCAGAGGCTCATTAAAGTCCTTGTGCTGTGTCTGTGCTGCTGAGCTGGGCTGGGCTCCTGGCACAGAGGCAGCTCCTGGTAACCAAGAAGAGCTTCAAAAGCACATTTCTCTTGATGAGCAGCTCTTCTGCCAGCCCAGCAGGGCTGGGGCACTGCCTGCAGCCAGCCCGGGCACAGCACAGAGGCACAGAGAGCTTCAATCAGTCAGGGCTGGGAAGGTGCTGAGAAGTGCCTGGGGCAGAATCACTGCCAGCCCTTGGCACAGGAACCTCTGGCTGCAGGACAATGCAGCTGCAGCTCCTGGAGCCATCTCCTAAAGCTGGAACATCCCAGTGCCTACAGAGCCTGTGAGTACATTCTCTGATTGTCTCTTGTGCAGAGCAGCCAGGGGTGCCCAGGGCTGTCCTGCAGAGCAGGGTCCTGCAGCCCAGGGCGCTGTGCTGGGGCAGGGACTCTGCTGCCTGCCAGGGACAGCTCTCAGCCAGCCCTGGCAGCTGCTCCCAGCACTGGGGGACAAGATCTGGGTGGGAGGAGACAGCTGGTCAGGCTTGGAAGTGTTCTCCTTGTGTGGGGAGGATGCTGCATTGTTCAGGACTGCTCTCAGCATGGCATTTAACTGCAGAAGATTTCCAAGTAGATTATACAGGGAGCACAGCAAGGCAGGGGCTGCATAAAAGCGAAAATCCTGCTTTTTTTATCTGCTGCTTAAGGTTGCCTGGATGGGAAATTGGTTATAGATATTCTTCTCTCAGTTCCGGCTGAGAAAAATGAAAAATTTTTCTGTCAGATCTGAATAAAGCAGGCAGTGACAGAAATCAGCACATGGCCCCACAAAGGCAGCATCAGTGTCAATTTTCCAGCCCCATCAGGGTTGCTCTGATGTGTCCATCAGAGCCTGCAGAGCCAGAGCTGCCCCTGGGCAGTGCCAGAGCTGGGAGGGGTCTGCAGGGCAGAGCTGAGCCCCCAGGGCTGGGCTGGGCTCTGGCAGCACTGGCAGGGCCCAGCCCGGGGCACAGGGAAGCAGCTGCTGGCAGGGACAGCTCCAGGCAGCAGAGCCCTGGGCAGGCAATGGGGGGGAAGGGCCCCCAGGCTGTGCTGGGATATTTAAAGTCCTCTCCAAACCCAACTATTCCATGATTGCTTTTATTACAGATCCCCATGCCAAGGCACCATAGGAAATGTCCAACAGCAGCTTCATCAGGCACTTCCTCCTGCTGGCATTGGCAGACACGCGGCAGCTGCAGCTCCTGCACTTCTGCCTCTTGCTGGGCATCTCCCTGGCTGCCCTCCTGGGCAACGGCCTCATCATCAGCACTGTAGCCTGCGGCCACCACCTGCACACGCCCATGTTCTTCTTCCTGCTCAACCTGGCCCTCGCTGACCTGGGCTCCATCTGCACCACTGTCCCCAAAGCCATGCACAATTCCCTCTGGGACACCAGGAACATCTCCTACACAGGATGTGCTGCACAGCTCTTTTTCTTTGCCTTTTTGATCTCAGCAGAGTTTTCCCTCCTGACCATCATGTGCTACGACCGCTACGTGTCCATCTGCAAACCACTGCACTACGGGACCCTCCTGGGCAGCAGAGCTTGTGCCCACATGGCAGCAGCTGCCTGGGCCAGTGCCTTTCTCAATGCTCTCATGCACACAGCCAATACATTTTCCCTGCCCCTGTGCCATGGCAATGCCCTGGGCCAGTTCTTCTGTGAAATCCCACAGATCCTCAAGCTCTCCTGCTCCAAATCCTACCTCAGGGAACTTGGGCTCATTGCTGTTAGTGCCTGTTTAGCATTTGGTTGTTTTGTGTTCATTGTTTTCTCCTATGTGCAGATCTTCAGGGCTGTGCTGAGGATCCCCTCTGAGCAGGGACGGCACAAAGCCTTTTCCACCTGCCTCCCTCACCTGGCCGTGGTCTCCCTGTTCCTCAGCACTGCAGTGTTTGCCTACCTGAAGCCCCCCTCCATGTCCTCCCCATCCCTGGATCTGGCCCTGTCAGTTCTGTACTCGGTGGTGCCTCCAGCCCTGAACCCCCTCATCTACAGCCTGAGGAACCAGGAGCTCAAGGCTGCAGTGTGGAGACTGATGACTGGATGGTTTCAAAAACATTAAACTGCTGGCCAATTTCTGCAAATCACTTGTAATAAAAAGTCATCTTTTATACTTCTTGTTGGTTTGGTTTGGGGTTTTTTTTTTTTGTTTTAGTTTTTTTTTTCATTCTGTCCATGGAAAAATGTCATTTTTTGTGCCATTTCTCATTTTGTTTCTCTCCACCTTCCCTGTGGCCCACAGACTGTGTCAATGAGGGGCTGTGCTCTTGGTGGCTTTAAAGGAACTAAAGGATCTCCCAGCAGAGTTTTCTGCAGAGATGCCCTTTTGTTGCCTTCTCTGGAGCTGCAGCAGCAATGTCTGTGTGCAGAGCTGGGGCAGATCAGTGCTGGCCCAGCAGCTGTGCCCAGCAGCAGCAGCAGCACTTGGTGTTGCCAGTGCTGCTGCCGTGGCCCTGCCCCACTGCCCTGGTGGCCCTGGTGTTGCTGTAGGGCCTGAGTGCTCTCGGGGCCGGGCACAGCCCTGGGGGGGTGGCAGTGCCGGGGCTGCAGCAGGGACAGGCCATGGGCACTGCTGGGGCAGCGCTGATGCCTCAGGCCAGGCCCTGGGGGGCTCCAGGCTCCTTGCCCAGGCTCTCTCAAGAACACGGCCAGGCCAATGCTCAGCACAGAAAAAACCCCGTGTGAGCAGCCCCAGGCTGGCCGTGGGCAGGCTGGGGGCAAACAGCATGGCTGGGGCTCTGCAAGGGCCCTGGGGCAGATGGGAAGGAGCAGCAGAGCAGGGGCTGATCCATCCCCAGTGCGCTGCACAGCCCAGGGCAGCGTCCCAGAGCATCCTCATGGAGCTGCCAACAACATCCCCCCTCTGCAGCCCTGGCCTCTCCCCCAGCTCACACAGGTGCCCCATCCTTGCAGGCACAGACACGGCAGCACTGGCTCAGCAGCCCCTGTTTGCATTGCACACAGCAGGCGGGAGCACCCCCATGCTGTTGCTGTGGGGACATGAACCTGAGGGAGCACAAATGCCATCAGCCCCTGGGGCCAGCAAGGGCTGGGGACACCAGGAAAACCACTCAGCTTTGTCCTGGCCTCTGCACTCAGCCAGAAAGTTTGTTCCCATCAGCTGGGAGTTTCCTGTCCCACTGCAGACGCTGTTGCTCAGAGCCAGGGCTGCCTGGCAGCCACCCCCAAACTGCCCTCAGCATTTCCTTTGGCTTCACCTTTTGCTTTCTTTACTCTTCCTGCTACAAATTTCTTCCTCTTGCCCAGCCCTGTTCCCTCCCCTGCAAACAGCCCATCCCTGTTTGCCCTTTCCAGGCTCTCCATGGCCCCACTCCCCATTGCAGTTCCTGACTTGGCCACCATGGGAACGTCCCTTGGGGGAGCAGGATCATCCCACAAGTGCTGCAGGAATTGTCTGCAGGCTCCTGCAGTGCCTGGTGCTGCTCCCTTGCCAGAGGCACCCCAGGCCAGGGGGGCACATCTGGGCTGCTGTGTCTGGCCTCTGGGGCCCCTGTTCTGGGCAATGAGGAGGAGCTGCAGAGGCTCTGCAGGACTGACAGGATGGGCTTTGGGGCTGGCAGGAGAAGCTGAGGGACCTGGGCTGCTGGAGCTTCTGAAGAGGAGGCCCAGGGCTCCTCCAGCAACTGCTCCAAGGGTGGTTTCAGACCATCCCAGAATCAGCAAGGTTGGAAAAGACCTTGAGATCAAGGTCAAAAACCTTCAAGTGCCAACCTGTGCCCCCTGACACCACCTTGTCCCCCTGAGCCTCCTCTTCTCCAGGATAAACAACCCCAGCTCCCTCAGCCACTCCTCACAGGACTTGTGTTCCAGACCCCTCACACAGCCTTGTTGCCCTTCTCTGGACATCACCCAGCCCCTCCATGTCCTTCCCAAATTGGGGGCCCAGAACTGGACACAGCACTCAGGTGGTGCTGCCCAACCAGTGCCAAGCACAGGGGAAGAATCCCTGCCCTGCTCCTGCTGGACCACACCATTCCTGATCCATAGGAGTGCCAGGGTTTGGATGAGGGAAATGGTGGGGATGGGTGGGAGAAAGAGGGATTGATTGTCAGCCAATGAAGGGTCTTGTTTTTCATATCTATTCAGACTGCATTAGAAGGTGTGGATGGGGTCAATATCAATTGGACCATTGCTGCTGATATCAATCTATAAACAGGAAAAAAAAAAAACAGAAAAACAGTTCTCTGCATTTTTTTTTTTTATAGTATATTCACTTTGAATACACTTCTGAAATCTGTCTAATTAACCACAGAAGAATTGAAAACTTATTTATTCCCAGGGGCTTGTTCAGGTGTTTTTGAAAAAAATGTTTATGAGCCTTTTCATTGAATTCCTGAACTGAAGAGCTCAAGAAAGAAGAGGCCTCTGGAGGAGTAAAATTCATCATCAGCAACCTCCAAGTGGCTGAGGATCCATCCCCATCAGAGCAGCAATGAACAGAAATGGGCACAGCTTTGTGGCTGCCCCAGCTTTGGCATGGGCCCTGGGCCCTGGAGCAGGAGCAGCTCTTGAGGGCCCCAAGGCCAGGGCTCTTGTGCTGCCCTGGGCAGATGGGATGGCAGCAGGGGCTGCAGAGCTCTCAGCACCTCAGGCAGAGGGGGGAGGGGCAGCCAGGGAGCCTCCTTTGGCCTTGGCCCAGCACCTTCCCCATGGCTGGGGCTGAGTCCTGTGGCAGCTGCAGCTGCTGCTGTGCCCTGGCAGGGGCTGAGGCTGTGGGGCCAGTGCCCAGAGCAGCCTGGCCTGAGCAGAGCTGTGGGGCCAGAGCCGGCTGGGCTGGGCTGGGAGAGGCCCTTGGTGCTGCCCAGAGCTCAGGGCAGCTGGCAGAGCTTGCTTGGGGGCTGGGCTGGGCTCCGCCTGGCCCAGAAACCATCAGTGTCCATCTCAGCCTGGCTGAGCGTGCAGGGGCAGGACTCAGGCCAGGCCTGTGGGCAGGGCCAGCGCCTGTGCAAGGCATTGCAAACAGGCAAGTGGCCCAGAGAGGAGGCTGCTCTGTGCCCTTGGTGGCATGGACAGAGCAGGGAGGGGGGGTTCCAGGACATTTGTCAGCGCCAGCCTCTGTGCCCAGCCCTTGGCAGCCCTGGCTGCTGAGCCCAGCTTTGGCCTGGGCTGAGTTTGGCTGTGGCCCAGCTCCATCCTCCTGCAGGGCTCAGGGCCTGTTCCCAGCCATGGCCAGCCCTGGCTGGCCTCTCTGCTGGGCCAGAGGCCAGCAGAGCCTGGGGGCAGGGCTGTCTGTGCAGCCCCACAGGTGCCAGGGGCTCTGCAGGAGCTGGCAGAGGCTGCCCAGCAGGGGGCCATGGGGCACAGAGCCCCAAGGCTGCTGTGGGCACCACAGCACAGGGGCCATTCCCAGCCGCAATGCTCCTGGCCTGGGCTGGGCCTGCACAGGGGCTGGGCCACCATGGCTGGGCCAGCACAGGGCCAAAGGGGCCACAGCAGCCACTGCTGGGGCTGACAGCAAGGCCAGGCACACACAAGCAATTGCTGAGCATGGCCTGCGCTGGCCAGGCCTGACTGTGCCAAAGGCAGAGCTCAGCTGCCCTTGGGGGCTGCAGCAACAGTCCAGAGCCCAAAGAGCCTCCATGGCTGTGCTGGAGACCAAGGCTGCAGGAGGGAAATGCAGGGCTGCTGTGGGATGGGGAGGCCATTGAATTCCAGCACACACCTCAGCTCTCTGATGATCCCAGCACCATGCTGGGCCCTGTTTCAGACTGGAGCAGAGCAGATGTTGATGGGACAGGAGCCCTGTGGGGGGCTGTCAGGGCCCTGCAGCTTGCAAGGTGCTCTGCTCTCCCTCAGGTGCTCTCGGAGAGATCCAATCCCAGCTGGGCACCTCAGGGCACAAGTGGCACTGCCTGTTCATGGGCACACAGCTGATGTCTGCCTGGAAAGGGGCACAGGTTTTAATACCTGTTAGTTTCATAATATACAAACAAATCTTTTTATTATCTGGGTCATTTGAGTACTTTTTAAGAAATGGCAAAATTTTTCCATCCAGGAACAGGGATTTCCTGGAGGTGTACTTGATGGCAGGACTGATGGCAGGAAAAAATACTGATCTTCCTTCTACTTGTGTCACCAATATTCAGTCTAATTTTTTAATCTTTCCATTCAGGTGTTTCCAGCTCTCCTGTTTAAATGGCCATGTCTAAGGACATCTCTTCACTTAGACCAGCTGGATCTATGTCCTTCCCATTGCTCCCAGATTTCCTCCTCCAGATGCTTCTCTGGTCATTCAAGTGCCTCTCAACTGACTGGTTTCATGCTTTGAGCTTTCAGGGAGTTGCCCAATATTTCAGAAGTTCAAATAAAAATATCATATTATATCAACATCTTAATTGTGTTTATATCTCACAGAATTACCTTTTCTTTTGTCTTTGTCTATAACTGTTCCTGTACAGAAATCCCTTGGGGATGGGGGACATGTCAGATGCTGCTGGGACATCCCAGAGAGCTGAGGGAAGAGCTGTGATGGTTATTAAACTGTTCAAATGTTCAACTTGTATTTGTTGACAAGAAACCTTTCTGTGCCTCTGAGTGTCACCAGTCCCTGAGCCCAAAGGACACAAACCTGATGAGTTGTGGTTCCCACTGCAGGGACTGCACTTGGACCTTGGCTCTGCACAGGAGAGCTCTTTGTCCCCTTTCTCTCTTTTTCTCCCCCTCTGGGCATGGAGGGAGATCTCCTGACTTCAGCCTGTGACTCAAAAGTGTGCAAAGAGCAAATCTGGGCAGAATCAGGGCAGGGAGGGTTTGGGGGACCTTGGGATCTGTGCTGGGCACAGAAGGTGTTTTCCATTGCTCTGAGACTGTCTGCTGTGGAAAGCAGATTTAATGCCAGCAGAGGAATGACTTTTGCATTTGATGGAGCTGTGCCTTCCCTTAGCTTTGTTGGCTGACAAGAAATGAACATCCCTCTGTGTCTCGGGCAGCTCCTTCTCCAAGGAAAGCAGCTGGGAGTTGGAGCTGAAAGCTGCAGGTGCAGCCTGGGCTGGAAGGAGCTCAGATTTGCACAAGGCTGCTCTGAGTGCCAGGGTTTGGATGGGGGAAATGGTGGGGTGGGGGTAGGGACAGAGTCTGATTGATTGTCTGACATGAAGGGTCTTGATTTTCATATCTATTTAAACTGCATGAAAAGGTACTTGGATTCAATGTCAATTGGAGATTGCACATACCAATTTATTAACAGGGAAAAAAAAAACTAAACAGGACCTAAAAAATCTTTTCTCACTGTCTTTTTAAATAGAATATATTCGGTTTGAATACACTTCTTAAGTCTGTCTAATTAACCACAAAAGATTTGAAAATTAAAATCAAATTATTCCCAGAGGCTTGGCTTGTTAAGGTGTTCTCAATGTTAATGAGCTCTGGGACACTGAATTCCTGCACTGAAGAGCTGAAGGCTGAACAAGCCTCTGCAGCAGTGAAATTCAGCAGCAGCCTCCAAGGTGCTGAGGATGTCAGCAGCCCCCACTGAGGCCATCCCTGCCCAGAGACCGTGGGGGAATGGGCAGACAAGGAGAGCATCCCTGGGGCTGGGGCAGCACAACTCAGAGGCACCAGCGGCTCCAGCTGGGCAATGGAGTGTGGAATGTGGCTGGGAAAGCCCTGCCTGGGCTGTGCCAAGCAGGACAGACAAGCCCTGACCCCATCCCCAAAAAACTCTCTCAAGGAGACATTTAAAAGGAATTACAGCTGTTTGTGTACTCTGAGTTGGATGCTCTGGAGAAATACCAACAAGAGATTCTCAGGAGCTCAAAAGAACAAAAAACAGCCTTTACTGGGAACTTTAGAAAATCAGGGAAACTTTGGCAAAATTTTAATATGACATTCAATCAACAAAAAACACTTCTCAAAGCACTGACTTGGCCCATTCAACTTTGCAAACTCTGAAGCCTGTTCAATTTTAAGTTAATCAAAATTTGAAAGAGGAGAGAATTAGAAAGAGAGAAAAAGAAAAAAAAAAAATATACAGAGAAGCACACACAGAGCCACCAACTCCTGGATTCCAGCAGTGTTCAGATGGAAATTCCAAGAGGATGCAGGGTCAAGATGTGTGCTTGCCTTGTGGTCAGCCTTCAATACCCTTGGACTTCCTGGGCCCTTCCCCAGGTGGGACTTGGGCTCATTTGGTCCCTCAGGAGCTGGGCTGGGGGCTGCAGAGGTGGCTGTGGCATTGCCTGTGCTGTGCCAGGGACTGGCAGACACTGCTGGGCTGGGATAGAGGCTCTGGGGGATTGGGGGGTTCCAGGGCAGGGGAGGGCTGGGGTTCCAGGGCAGGGCAAGGCTGGACCTGCCCCTTCCTTCCCCACACATGAAATGTTTAGAGCCAACAATCTCCTCCAGTCTGTCACAACAGGGAATGCTGGAAGTGAAATCCCAATTGTGGCCATGGGCACCTGGCTGAGAAGGACAGTTCTTTTCCATAGGAAGGAAAGCACAGAGCCCCAAGGTCTGGAAGGCAGGTGAGAGTCTCACTAGGCCAAGGCCAGCCAGACTTGTCAGGAATGGCAGATTTTGGATGTAGGGAATTTTGGAGGTGGAAACCCAATCTCAGCCATGGGCACCTGGAGAAGCAGGACAGTTCATTTCCATGGGAAGGAGACCATGAGCCTCTCCTGGAATATTCCTATGGGGAAGAATCCCTGGATATAGGAAATTTGGAGGTGAAATCCCAATTCTGGCCATGGGTGCCTGGAGCAGAAGGAATGTTCTTTTCCATTGGGAAGGAAAACACAGAGCCCCAGTGTTTCAGCAGCAGATGAGAAGTGACCCTTGCAAAGGTCATGCCATGGTCAGGCAGTCCATGGGAGGCAGCTGGTCCCAGAGGAGTTCTGGTTCCTGGGTTTTCATGGGGCTGCATAGAGTCACAATGGTGCCTGTCTTGGATCCATAGCCTGATGTCATCATGGTGCCTTGAGGGCAGGGTTCCATTTCAGTTTCACAATGGCCCCTTGATTCCATGAGAAGCCTGCAGTGTCACACTGGCTGGTTCCATGGTTCCACAAATGTCCCAGGGGTTTCCCTAGGGTCAGAAAGTTCCATGAGGCCCTGTCACAATGAAGGACCTGAGTTCCATGCAGTGTCACAATGGTCCCTTGATTCCATGGGCCCTTGCATTCCATGAGCCCTGTCTGTCACAATGGTCCCTTGGTTCCATGAGCCCTGCAGTGTCTGGACCTTTGGACCCATGAATGTTGGAAAGTCAAGTGTCACAATGGCCTGGCCCAATGTGACACCTGGAGGACCATGCAGTGTCACAATGGTTCCTGTGGCTCCATGTCACAATGAAGGAAATGTCCCAGCCAGTGTCATGAATGGACCTTTGGACCATTGGTCAGCCCTGCAGTGTCACAAGGTCCTTGGGTTCCAGGAGCCCCTTCCAGGGTCCAATGGTGTCACTGAAATGAGGCCTCACAGGTTCAATGCTTTGCTTTTGGGGCCTCATAGTGGGTCTCCATGTTTCCATGGTCCCTGTGTCACAATGGTCTCTGTGATTCCATGGCCCCATAAATGTCACAATGGTCCCCATCCATGAGCCCTGCAATGTCACAGTGGACCCTTGGTTCCACCTCTCAGTGTCACAATGGTCCCACATTCCATGACACTCGGTTCCCAGGGCCTACCCTCTGGCCTCAGGCAAAGGCTGTCTTACTTTGGACAAGGCCCTTGTCCTGAATGCCACTCGGAATTTCTCTCAGGGCTCATGATTTTTCTCATGAAAGGGACAGAAACTAGGACACCAAAGATCCCCTTTAGTATCTGTGTTTGATGAAACATCTGCCAGGCTTAGAGGGACGAAACTTCAAACCCCAAGCCTGAACCCTGGGGATTTGCAAAAGGAGGGCCTCGTCGTTGGAACAAACATAGAATTTTTCCTGCTTGGGGCTGAGACTCTTTCTGGAATAGCCTTGGGGTTAAGACTAAAGACATAGGATCTGTTCTTAGGAGCCACTGGGGTTGGGATTGGGTCTGACTTCTGGAATGCCTCTTCCACTGGGACTGAGAATAAATACAGAACTGTGAAAACTCCTTTTGTTCCTGAGATTGAGACTGGAACCTGGAAATGAAGTGGGCGGGGAACAGAACAGTGTGGGACTGTCGGAC
>JALJVW010000014.1:58353-81670 GCA_024865655.1 Emberiza elegans | reverse complement strand
TCTGATATTAAGGACTCCCAGGGCACTGACTTCCTCCTCACCTTCCTCCAGTGTCCTGGGGCATCTTCCTTCCTCGCAGCCTGCCGGGGGTTGGCAATATGGAAATCCTGGTTTGGGGAAAAACAAATGATGAGCACGTTGAGTTTGAAGGTCCCTCTGCCCAAGTCCATCTCTACAAGTCACCGGACACCTGTGCTCCAGAAAACCCTCCCAAACACCAAGATTCAGCCCCTGAAAAAAGCCTCCCAGGAGTTCCCCATTCCTGGTCCCTCCCCTTTGGTGTTCGGGGCTCTCTCCCTGTCCCAGCTGCTGGGGTCCACGCTTGCATTGGGGGTCCCCCCTTCCCCTCGGTGCCCGCCCTGCCCAGGCTGCTGGCAGTCCCAGCAATGCCAAAAGCTCCCCCCTCTTGGCTCTCCCATTTCGGGATGCCGGGGCTGTTTGGGCCCCAGGCTCCCTTCTCCCTCATTCTCTGCTCGGGGCTGCAGTGGCTCCAAGGAGTCCCCCCTGCCCCTCTCCAGGCTCTTGAGGCTCCCGCCAATGGCGGCGCCCCCTCTCTGGGCTCCCCACTTTGGGCTCCTGGGGACACAGGGCTCTGCTCCTCCAGGCTGCCTCTGCCGCCAGCCGCCACCGCCACCCCCGATGTCCCCTGAGGGGCCTTTTCCGCTCAGCCTTGACTTCTTCATTCTCCAAACATCCCCCAAAACCCAACTGGGAGCAACTGGGAGTGACTGGGAACATGCTGAGAGAACTGGTCTACACTCCCGGAGATACTGGGAGGGACTGGAATGAAAGTGAGGGGAAAGAGAGCAACTGGAACCATGTGGAGCACAACTGGTTCATACTGGCAGGGACTGGGAGCACACTGGGCTCATCTTTGGATCATACTGGGAGGGACTGGACTAATACTGGGAGGATCTGAGAGCGACTGGGAACACACCCTGCACATCATCCCCATACTGGGCCTGACTGGGAGCAGTGGGAGCATGCTGGGAGCAAATGGCATCATAGTGGGGAGTGACTGGGTTGGTCTGGGAAGCAACTGGAACCATGCTGGAGGCAGCTGGGACCATACTGGGAGAGATTGGAAGCAACTGGGATTATACTGGGAGCACACTGGGAGGGCTGGCATGTGACTGGGATCAAACTGGAGCTTACTGGGATCATATTGGGGTTGAAAGGGAGTGACTGGGATCACACTTTGGGCTACTGGGAGCAACTGAGAGAAACTGGGATGATGCTGCAAGCAAACTGGAGGAACTGGGAAGGACTGGATGCCTGCTGGAGGCAACTGGGATATACTGGGAGTGTCTGGGAGTAAGTGGGACCATGCTGGGAGGGACTGGGAACATATGGGGAGTGACTGGGACTAGAGCAGGATGTGTCTGTAACCATACTGGCATGACTGGAACACACTGGGAACAACTGAGATTATGCTGGGAAGAACTGGGACAATTCAAGGGGCAACTGGGATCATACTGGGATCACAGTGAGAGCAGCTGGGTCCAGGCTGGGTTAGACTGGGATTACACTGAGGGTGACTGGATTCATACTGGGATTGGCTGTGAGCAACTAGGAGAAGGTGGGAGTGACTGGGAGCATGCTGGGGGTGACGGGGAGAAACTGGGAGATACAGGGAGAAACTGGGATATACTGGAGGCTACTGGGGTCATGCTGGCATTGACAGGGAGCAACTGGGATCACACTGGGGCACTGGCATTAGACTGGGAGTGGCTGGGATCATAATGGGAATGGCTACAATCATACTGGGATTAGAGTGGGTGTGAATGGACCCTGACTGGGGGTTACTGGGAGCTACCAGGCCCATGCTGGGAGCCAACTGGGGACATAATTAAAGGAACTGGGAGCAACTGGGATAAAACTGGGGTCAAGTGAACCATGCTGTGGTAACTGGGTGCCTGGGAATGACTACAAGAATGTTCAGGCCAACTGGGATATACTGGGAGTGTCTGAGGCCATATGGCTGGTGACTGGGACCAGACTGGGTCTATTTTAATTGGACTGTGCTGGGACAACTGGGAGAACTGGGAATACACTGGATGAAAGTGGCAGAAACTGGGAGCAACTGGGACCTTGCTGGGAGTAAATTGCATCAGCATAGGAATGAGTGGGAGTGCCTGGGCTCATGCTGGGGGAGCAGCCACTCCGGCCCCGCAGCCCCGAGGCCCCTTTCCCGGCCATGCCCTCCTCCAGCCCTCAGCCTCCCCCCCCCCAGGGTCCCGGCAATCCCAGGGTCCCCCCACCTCTCAAAGGGTCCCCGCTTTGCCCCTCCTGGGGCTCTCCTCTCTGGGCTCCCGCTGGGAAGCCGCCGCGCCCGGGGCTCCCCAGAACCGCTGTCCCCCTTGCCGGTGCGCGCTCTCACAAGGGTCCCCACGTGGCCCGGCAGGCTCGGAGGCCCGGCCGGGCAGCCCAACCCCACCGCGGGGGGGGGACCATCCCCGCCCCGCCGGGGGCTCTGCCGCCACCGCACCGGGACCCCCAAAAAACCTCCCTGGGACCCCGCTGTGCCCCCCCGAGGGCCATCTGCGGCTCGGCTTTGAGCCCTGCCAGCTCCAAACATCCCCCAAAACCCCAAACCCAGGCACCCCCGGCAGATTTCGGGTGAGTTCCCGTCCCGAGCACCTGTGGGATGGGGGCGCAGCTCAGTCAGCGCCGGAGCCCCGCGCTACCATCCTCCCCTCTCCTGCCAAGCTTCCTGTTGCTGCCCGCCTTCCTCCCTCTCCTCCTCCTCCTCCTCCGCCCCTCAGAGGCCCCGTGAGTCTGCTGGGAGGGCTGGCACGGAGCCGGGACAGGCTGGAACGGGAGCGAGGTGGGGCGGATGCCAGGAATGGCAGTGACTGGGCTGTACTGGGATCATCCTGGGGAGCAGCTCCTGGGGACTGAGTTCACTGGGATCCCGGGATCACATTGGGAGTGAGGAGGATGGCGCCGATGGCTCCAGCGCTGGGGGGGCCCTGGGGCCAGTGGGGCCCGGGACCTGAACGCCACTGACCAGGACCCCCTGCCCCTTTCTATCCTGCACCGGCCCCCCCTGCTCCCTTATCCCACAGGGACCCCTGCTCCCTCTGGCCATAGGGGTGCCCCTGTGCGTGCTCCCCATTTTCAGGCCGGGGGGTACCCAAGGGTCTCCTTGTCCATGGTCCCACCATCTCCAGGCTGCCAGTGTTCCCCTATCCGGCCCCTGTTCCGGGCTCCTGGGTCCCCTTATCGGGGTGTCCAACCCCGCAGGCTGCAGAGGCTCCCCAGCTCCGTGCCGCCCTCTCCGGCTCCCGAGCCCCTGCCCGCCGTCCCGGGGCATCCCCTCGTGGCTCCGGGCTGACGATGCAGCGCCTGCCCTGGGCAGCCCAGCCCCAGGGAGGGCCCACGTGCACCCCGGCCCAGCGCCGGGGCTCTGCTGGCACCAACACCGGGACCCCCCACATCCTGCCGGGCGGAGCCAGGGGGCCCTTCGCCCTTGGCCGCTGTCCGTCGAAAGCTCGCCAGATCACGCCCGGGGAGATCTCGAAATCACAGCTGAAGCTGGTCTCTAGTTATACCCTTTTCGTTGGGGGAAGGGGATAATTACAACTGCGTCGATAGCTAGGACATGTAGTCTAAGTTCTTAGCATTAAATGAGAGCCATTGTTTTCATAGCTCAGTGGTCGCGCCTGTGCTTGTGTTGAGCAACTTTTTCCCCCCCGCTCTCACTGTGCACTCCCCCTCCGAAACCGGGAGGGGGTTTGAGTCCCGGTCTTCGGGCAAGGGGGTGCAAGGGGGGTCCTCTGCATAGGATCATGTCCTTGATGAAGGGACTTGCACCTCTGGTTGTATCACGATGGTGAGGAGCAGGCAAGGGGGGGGAGGTCTTCCAGAAGAGGGGCGCTTCCCGGATCTCAAGCCAGCTGGGCCAGGAGGTGGGGAGAAAGTCCAGTCCATTGTTCAGAGAAGGGCAGAACGGCCTCCGAGTTCAGTGTGGCGTGCTATGCAAACAGTCAAATGGTGTACTGAGAAGCACACGATTTTTCCCTCCACCAGTCCAGCGGTCACAGTGGTCTCCCAAGGCAAGCGTGAGGCAGGAAAATGGAAGGGTATTTTCGGATAGACTCTCACACGACCCGTGTGGCTCACGATTGTCTTGAGGGATCATCAACAGTCCGTGGTGTTGTTGTCGAATCTTCAGGACTCGCTGCACGTTGGTAGCATAACCCTGGAAAAAAAGAGAGATGACAGGAAAGAGGAGTGGGGGTTTAAGAGAGAGAGAGAGAGAGAGGGTAAGGAAAAAGAAGGAATAAGAGAGAAAGGGGAAAAGGGGAACAATAAACAAACATGATTAATATTGATTGTTATAGTAATTTTTTTCACAAATGGTTGATTAACAATTTAAAAATAATCATTAATTAATTAAGACAATATCATTTTTATAACAATTTCAAAGAATATTTAAAACAAATCATAAATAATCAAAACAACAATCATATTGTAAATCATAACTTTTAAAAATTATTCTATAAAACAATTCACTAAAGATTAAAAGATAATTTTCACAAGATCTTATTCAGGAATTAAGAATTACTGTAAGGCACATATCATTAATTCATAATTGCTTTGTATCAAATGCTTTGGGGATATCTATGGTGTAGAAGGTTTCAGCTAAGCCGTGTGCATTGATCATGAATGTGAGTTTCTTTAGTTTTTTCATCATGTTCCAATTTAAAACGAATAGAGCTGCTGACAAGATAAAACCAAGTATAATTAGAATCAAAAGAACAATAATGGGATGACACATGATGTTCAGGACACCTGTGGCAGTGGGAGACCACCCAAAGAGGGTATCCCACCACCGGTGCTCAGCATCTTGCTTTACCCTTTCTATGACCCGGTGTATTTGTCTCACGTTATGATGAACAGCTACCAGAGTCCTCTGTCCACTTTCCTTGATCTTTTTGAGGATTTCAATCAGGTCCTGATGAAGCAGCAGTTGTTTCACCAGGGTTAGGTTCATTCCAATAGGGGTTGGCATTAGCTTGTGGATCAGTGTGTAGTTAGATTGCAGCAGATAATGTGAAGTAACTGGAGCATCATAAGAAAAATCACATCCTGTAATCTTAGTAAAGTTACAAGCACAGAAGTTTGAATGATTTGAGGTATATACTACAACATCTTCTACGAGTACAAAATCACAATTAGTTCTAAAGCATGCACATCCATTGCCTATGTATATAAGAACTGTTTCAGAAGCCTCGTTAGGGGGCGAATCTCAAAGTGACAGATGTTCTGTTCTGTGTCTAAACAGATATCTTGAGCTATGATTGCATTGCTTTCACAGATGAACCCTTGTTGTTCCCGAACAATACAAGATTCCAGATTAACAGTTTGCCATTTGTCATCAAGCTGACGGGCCCATCCTCTATGTTCGGTAGGATAGAGAACAGCTCCGTCATGGTTTAATCCTAATGCAATAACAGGAAAACCAAATGTACAGAAGCATTGCGTATGGTTAAAACAAAAGCAGTGGCTGTGTTTGAAATAGGGTCGTAGGTAAAATTTACCAGATTCCACCAGGATTGGAATTCTCTTTCAAAGTCAGTGGCACTGTCCCAGATTATTTTTCGAATCTCAGTGGGGAAAGTGCCTTCTTCGCCTTTCTCTTATGATTGAGGCAGAGACTGACTGTGCCCATAGCTGTGCCTGAATACAACTGAGAGCCAGTGAAACATTGTTTTGCGTAGCACTAAGTGCATCAATTACCAATTTGTGATCATGTACATTCACCTTTTCCCAGTCTGGCAGAATGTTTGACAGCAGCCACTGGTGCGTGCCTAAGGCTAACAGAGATGACTTTAGTGGTTGCTGTATTCCAGCCAGATCTCTGGCCGTAGCAGCCAATTTGTTCATTATTACTTCAGAATCAATGCTATTCAGAATTCCAAATCCTGTTCCCATGACACCGGTTATATCTCTTGACATTCGTTTTTTGAAGGAGTTTCGTTTTCGCAGCCAAGTAGTCCAGCCCTCAAAAGAGGTCTGTAAGAAAACCGAACAGGCTGGCTGAATTTCTGAGATATTGTTTTGCATCAACAATTTGACTTGTTTAAGGGACCAGGCCGGATTAAATAATATCTGCTGTTGACCAGTCTTCCTGATTATATAGGGTCCAATTTCATAAATTTGTGGGGTGAGTACGACCAGTGGCTGGGTTGGAGTAGTAGAAAACAGGGATGTTGTTACAGTGTCTAGTGTGGGTTTTGTTATTATTTCTATCTTAAATTTATAAACCGAACCTCCTCGCCAATGACATGTCACATATGTCGGTCTAATTAGGGTAAAGTTATGTTGGCATTCAACCGATTCATTACTACAGTCCTTCGTGATTGCAATATTGTTAGTTTCGGGGACTTAGGGTATAGTTACCAACGAACGCTTGGTGACAACACAGGGTGAACAGACCTTGTTTAGCACACTCCCATATTTTGTGGGACACAGTCTTACTGGAGGGATACCCAAATAATTTTCCCCACTTGTTCCCATAAAATTTCCGGCAATTGTGATAGCAGTGGCTTTCTCGTGGTGAGGGCCTTCTCTTTTCTGCATGTTACTACAGCTGGCTCACCAGTAGTCCCAGTTAGGGTCCACATTTCGTCGCTTGGGTCCCACCCCATTAGGGAATTTATGGTTTCTTCTGCCAATTGCGAGGTGGTTGTTGTGTTTACTGTCCTCAGTGTAGACCTTACGTTGCCCATCCTCCAAGATGTATTAGAGACGGGCTTTACACTTTCAGTCTGAGAGAATGTAACTACAGCGCTTGGTGTGGGGCTTGGTACAGCATCTATCTTAAATGTGAAAACCAAGCCGCTAAGTCCAAATGGGTCAGCTGCGTTATTTTGCCAGCGGCACATCACATAAGTGGGTTTAGCCAAAGTAAAATTATACCAACAGTCAGGTGATTCATCATTACAATCTTTTGTAAATGCAGCATTGTCGACTCTGGAGCCTCCAGCAATTATGATGGAGGTGGCTTTTTCAAAAAGAGTTCCTTCTACTTTTCTGCATGCTACCACAATTGTCTCACCAACCGTTCCTGTCAAGGTTCTAATCAATTCCTTTTGGTCCCACCTCCAGTCCCTTAGGCGGTATGGCTTGGAGTCATGCAGCACTAAGGTCGCCAGGCTCGGACGACGACCCTTGGGGTAGACTCCAAGAACATTGGTATGTTGGACGGCAGCTTCAGACCATGACTGCTCACTAGGGGGCTGTCCGTGGAATTGTGGTAGGACGCAGAAAAGTATTAGTAGTGTTATCATTTTTTTTCAGATGATTCTCATGTCCCTCGGGGTTCGTCTGTAAAAGCAAGAACAACAGAAGGCTCTGCCACTGAGAGGCAGAAAAGAGTTAAAATGAAGGGATTATCCAGCGCGTGTGTATGCGGTGCTCTTTTCCGAGAGCGTCAGAAGCTACCCACGCATATTTGTTCAGAGGGGTTTTCAGCACGAGTGGTACCTCACCCACTGTAGGGAGGTCCACCAGGACAGGTTGTCCAGGATAGTGTGAGGGTTTATTTGGGTCATCAGGACCCTGCAACGAGGGGATGATGCTGGGGGTGTAGGGTAAAAAGCAGTGACTTTGGGGCATCCGTTTATTCCCCATCTGCTGTTCACTCCCTTAACAGCTTCCCAGAGACGACAGTCCCAGTTTGCTTTATGTGGCTTAAGGAACCGCTTCAAAAGGCCATTTGTCCTTTCCACGATCCCGTTAGCCTGGGGATAGTAAGGGTGTGAAAGGTCCACTTTATGCCCTCGGACTTGGCCCAGTCCTGTACCACTTTGGCAGTAAAGTGAGACCCATTGTCAGACTGAATTTCCTGAGGTTTTGGAAAAGTTCCAAACCAATCTTGCAAAGCTTTAACTGTATTGTCACCTGTGGCCCTTTTAAAAGCATCAGCTTGAACCAATCCAGAAACAATTTCTACACCTACTAGCACAAAATTTTTACCTCCTGATTTTTAAAGGGACCGATGTAATCTACCTGCCACGCTTCCCACAAACCTTTACCTTTTCTCAGATGCAGAGGGTCATCCTCTAAAGGATGCCTTTCCAACCGTTTGCGGCACTGCTCGCAGGCTGATATGCATGTTTTGCACATCTCACGAGTAACTGGCCAGCCGCGGGCGTGTGCCTCCCGATACAGATCTTTTGCACCTGTGTGCTGCCTTTTTACATGCAACCATTCCAGCAGTTGATTCCAGTCCTCCGAAATTGTTTCCTTTTTCAGGGGGCTAAGCCTTGCTAGCTCATCAGCTCTGTTGTTCCATTCCCCTGCTTGGTTCCCGTCTGTTTGGTGAGAAGCTACCCAACCAACTGAAAAGTCCCCTTTGCTAGCAATTTCTAGGATTTCTTGCCACTTATCTTTCTGCCATACTGGGATTCTATTAACTTCCCAGCCATTCTGTTGCCAGAAAGAGAGCCACTCAGTACAGCCTTTGTATACTGCATAAGAATCAGTATAGATGTAGACAGGAGAAGTGTTCTGTGCCTCACGTTGGAAAACACTCCAAACAGCAATGAGTTCCCCAACCTGAGCGCTGCCTTCCCCTTCTGTAATAATTTTTTCACCAGATGAAATATGTAAGGCAGCCGCCTTATATTTCCAAATCTTTCCCTCTCGTTTTGAAGAGGCATCTGTGAACCAACATTTTGCTGCTAATTCAGACGAGAAGGGTGGTGCCACTTTTTATTACTGAGGCAGGTTTGTCCTGGCTGCTGTCCAGGCTTTCAGTGTCTTGAATTGTCAGGAATTTTGCAGCACCTTCTGTCACAGGGTAAGTATTACAGTAGTACTCAATTTGAGCATACCATTTCCTTACTGACGATTTCTGGGCTATACCATCAGGTGGAGGTGTCCCATTAGTGACAGATTTAATTACTTTGAAGGGACCTCTCAATATGATAGCTTGCTCCGTGTGTTTTTTTTCTGCTTCAATGAGAGCCAAGCTAACAACAAACAAGCCCTTTTCCCAAACAGTGTATCTTTTCTCAGCATCTTTAAAACCACGGGAAAAGAAGCTAACAGGCCTGGTTGGACCCTCAGGGCCTCACTGCCAGATGTGTATTGACAGCCCTGAGGTGGCAAACCCCCATTCTACTTGAAAAGGGTCTGTAGGATGGATTGGCCCCAGTGCCTGATGTGCAGTAGCTTCAAAAATCAGTAGTTGTAATGCTTCTTCCTGAGAAGGAGTCCATTCCCATTTTACTCCTTTCCTCAGTAAATTGTAAAGAGGCCTAGCAATAATTGAGAAGTCAGGGATATGTTTCCTCCAGAATACCAACAATCCTAGGGCTTGCTGGAGGTCTTTTCTGTTTTCAGGCATTTTCATCTGTTCTAAAGAGGTTAAAGTGTCTGGTGGGATACATGTGCTTCCCGATCGCCACCAAATTCCCAGAAACTTTACTTCCTGAGAAGGTTTTTGGATTTTCTCTGGGGGAATTTTTAAGTCTAGGCTTTCCAGATGTGAGATTATATTTTGCTGGTGTCCCCCCCACCTCCTCAATTTCTTCTCCTCCTACCAGAATGTCATCAATGTATTGATAAACATCTACAGTGTCAGGTTTGGGTATTTTTTCTAGTTCCTTAGCTAGTGCGTAGTGAGCCAAGGTTGGGGAGTGTTTGTAACCTTGTGGGAGTCTAGTGAATGTGTACTGCTGTCCCTCCCACGTGAATGCAAAGCGATCCATGTCTTCTGGCTGTATTGGTATCATAAAAAAACATGTCTTTGATATCTATTGTTGCCATGACTGGGTGAGCTTTTTCTTGTATTGATGTTATAAGTTCAGCTAAATTTGGTACTGCTGCTGTCAAAGGGTCAGTGTTGGCATTGAGCCTGCGATAGTCAACTGTGAGTCTCCACTTACCGTTGGGTTTTCGGACTGGCCACACGGGTGAGTTATATGGGGAATGTGTTAATTATTATTCCTTGCTCACGCAAATCTTGAATAACTGGTTTGATCCTTCCTTAGCTCCAGAGGGCAAGGGATATTGTTTCACATTAATTTGTTTGCTATGAGGCAGTGCTGGTGCGATTTTTCGAGTAGCCTGACGTTAAGTGGTGGAGTGCCAAATGACCACACAAAACCATCAGTGTCTTCCCACTGTCTTCCTGGGAGGACATCCATTCCTAGTAAATTATTTGGAATGTCCCCGATTACCATTTTGACAAGTAATTGATTTTCATCTCCAGGGAGTGTTATTTTGACTAAAGCAACTTTCATAGGTTCTACAGTTCCTAATGCATTAAGGACGCAGCATTGCCTTTTTGTTGGAATAATTCCACACATCTGGGCATCTTTATGTGTCAGTGAGGAGATTTGGGCTCCAGTATCAACTATGTATGTTATTAGAGCTCTTTTGGGGCCCGTTATTGCTGTAATTAATATGTCTCCTGATTTATTTTTAGTGAGCATTCGTAGGTGAACCCAACCTCCGTCCCTTCGCTCACTTGTAAGTGACGGAGTTATAAGTTTCCAATGCTTTGTCAGTGTAGATTCACTGTTTTTGACTTGGGATGCGGGTGGGTGGGAAGTTATGTTGCTGAGGCTCTGTGACAAAAGTTGTGAGAAAATGGTTTCTGGCTTGCTGTCAGCGCTTTGAGAGAGACGCAGCCAGGGTTCCACTGCCCAAATTCTGTGAAAGAAGTTGGGAGAGGGTTAATTTTGGTTCATTGTATGTGTTCTATGGAATAGACTGAGATGCAGTTTCACCACCTAGATTTTGTGAAAGAAGCTGTGAAATGGTTAACTTTGGCTCATTGCCTGTGTTCTGTGAAAGGGATTGTGAAGTGTTGTATGCATTGGAAGGAGTGTAACTGGTTTTCTGGGGAGGTGGGGGGAAGAGCTATGGGTGCGCTGGGCTCATGGGGGGTTTGGTTTTCTAAAATGCCAGTTGCTTACAACTTTCTGCAATTTTTCAAATGGTAAGCCATCCATGATATCTCGGGGTATGCCCTTTTTGATCCCCAGCAGCCACCAGCGTTGTCTATTAGTAACTGGTTTCCCTGATTCTATATTTTCAGGGTTGGTAGTTCCCATAAGCCGGATACCTTTTGTTTTTTCTGGTTTTTCCTCCAGGCTTTTTACAGGCCCATATTGTCTACAGTAATTAATTAGATCTACTGCGACTTCACTCCAGGTCCAGACTTTGCGATTATTGGCAGATGAATCAGAATGTGATGGTGAAACAGGTGTCGAGACAGAGTCAGTAGACCCTGAGTGATCAGTGCTATTATTGTTATTATTAAGAAATCTATCTAGTCTCTCCACAGGGCTTAAGGCCATTATGGTTTTTTGTATAGTGATGGCTGTGGATTTCAATGTTTCTGGGAGTCCACGAATTAAAGGAGTCATTATTTCGGGCTTCACAGGCAATTGCATGGGGGATTCAAAACCAGGAATTAATTTTTTCTCATGTATCATTTGCAGGCATGCAGCTTTTTGTACACTTTCTAGGATCTGATCAGGGGTAGTGGGGATTGCTAGAGGGTCACCTCTTTCTAAGGGATTTATTCCCCCAGCCCAAAAGGCTGCACGTTGTGTTAGAGACCAGGAGTCTCGCTTATCTCCTGTTGTTAGAAAAACACCATGTCCCCAGTATCCACTGGCTTCTTGTTCAGTTAATTTAATTTGGTCTCCGCCAGTGAGAGATACTCTAAACACATATTCTGTTTCTGATTCATGAGGAAGGTGCCCGAATTCTTTTTTCAATTTGGCTAATTCGGTGGCGCTGAATGGCGTTTGTTTTGTTGTGATGCTTGGATCTACATCTTCATCATGAATATAGTTATATTCAGTTTTAATAAAAGGTCTCAGACGGGGACAACAATTTTCTCCACAGGTTTTAACTGTTTCACATTCTTTGTGAGGATAGATTTGTTTTACTGCTTCTAGTTCTTTGTGTGGATATTTCTGTTTAATGTGGGGTGTTTCTTCCTCCTCTGTAGAGGGGTTGTGTTTGGGTGTATTTTTGATGTGTTGTTCTCTGAGGGCAGCTCGCAGCGTGTATATTTCATTTCTATCCTCATTTAACTGTTTTTGTAAGATGTCAACAAGATTTTGCAGGGATTCTATTATCGTTATTTCCTCACTTCTCCGCTTAAAGCGGTTTTCTATGGCTGCTGTGAGGCATGCTCCCAGAACTGAGCAAAGAATGTTTTTTTTTCTGCCCACTTTGAATTTTGATTCATGTTGCAGAGAACATATTCTATCTACGATATTTTCCAAGTTAAACCAATTGTTCTCTGCCCAAGTTTCTCCACCAGGTGATGGTTTTGCATTGTGTTTAGCAAGCAGCGTGTAAAAGTCAGCCTTTGCTTTAGGGTTGAGTGGTTCACTCATGTTTGTGTGAGGGACCAAAACTATACCAGGGAGTGGTTTGTAAACTCAAGCAATGCAAGCACACAGACTCTCAGTGTCCCTGTTCGTTCCCTGGATAGTTGAAGAGGCGGGTTTTGTCTGGAAGGCACTGCTTAGTTGCAATCAAGGCCGCCTCCTCCTTTCCAGACATGCACACACACACACACACACACACGCAAGTGTTTTCTTTGTGAGGGGACCAGAACCTAGAACAGGGGAAAAGCCACTCAGCCCTCGCTGAGCTGCCCCTCACTCCCCTGTGTAGGCGAAGGGACAAGGTCAGTCTAGGAGGCCCTGTGTAATTGCAATCAAGATTGTCCCTTCCATCCTAGACAGTTCAAAAACACACAAATACAACAACACAACAAACAACAATTCTTTTGTGAGGGGATCAACACTACTACAGGGAAACCACAATTACACGACCTCTTGTCGTGCTCCCCCCTTTCCCTGAGCAGTCGAAGGGGCTGTTCTGTTTGGGAGGCCCTGCTTAGTTTCTTCAAGAAGCCCCTTCTCTCCCAAACAGTCCTAGAGACACACAAAATACATAACAATAACAGTCACCTCTGCTTTGCACCGAAAAACCTTTTTTTTGTGTCGATTCTGGAGCCAAAAATGCTCAATAGAGCGTGAGACTTGCTCGTTAGGCGGGTGTAGTTTGCGAGAGATTCGAATCACATCCCTTTCGGGGCAGACTCTTTCTCCCCTAATACAGACTACACAGACCCTGCAAAAAATCTCACTGGCTACCAGAATCCTGCCGACTACGCCAATTATGTCGCGACCCGCCCCAGATGAACGAGTTACGCGGTGATTTTAAGGTGCAAAAATAACCACTACTGGCACAGAGGATTTTACAGCATTCCAAAATCAACCACTTTTGTTTATTAAATCACAACAGAAAGGGTATTGGTATTGAAGGGGTCCCGGGAAGAAGAGGAAAAGATAAGGAGAAAGAAAGGAAAAGGAGATATAGGTTTGGGGGTTATAGCTACCGAGACGTGGTGCTTGCTTTATCGGAGAGTCCAGCTGTCCGTCGAAAGCTCGCCAGATCACGCCCGGGGAGATCTCGAAATCACAGCTGAAGCTGGTCTCTAGTTATACCCTTTTTCGTTGGGGGAAGGGGATAATTACAACTGCGTCGATAGCTAGGACATGTAGTCTAAGTTCTTAGCATTAAAATGAGAGCCATTGTTTTCATAGCTCAGTGGTCGCGCCTGTGCTTGTGTTGAGCAACTTCCCCCCCCCCCGCTCACTGTGCACACCCCCCAAACTGGGAGGGGTTTGAGTCCCGGTCTTGGGCAAGGGGTGCAAGGGGGGTCCTCTGCATAGGATCATGTCCTTGATGAAGGGACTTGCACCTCTGGTTGTATCACGATGGTGAGGAGCAGGCAAGGGGGGGAGGTCTTCCAGAAGAGGGGCGCTTCCTGGATCTCAAGCCAGCTGGGCCAGGAGGTGGGGAGAAAGTCCAATCCATTGTTCAGAGAAGGGCAGAACGGCCTCCGAGTTCAGTGTGGCGTGCTATGCAAACACTCAAGTGGTGTACTGAGAAGCACACGATTTTTCCCTCCACCAGTCCAGCAGTCACAGTGGTCTCCCAAGGCAAGCGTGAGGCAGAAAAATGGATTTTCGGATAGACTCTCACAATACCCCTTGGTCTTCCGGGGCCCTTCCCCCAGGTGGGACTTGGGCCCATTTGGTCCCTCAGGAGGTGGGCTGGGGGCTCCACAGGTGGCTGTGGAACATTGCCTGTGCTGTGCCTGGGACTGGCAGCCACTGCTGGGCTGGGATAGAGGCTCCTTGGGGGATTGGGGTCACAGGGCAGGGCAGGGCTGGGGTTCCAGGGCAGGGCAAGGCTGGACCTGCCCCTTTCTCACCCTCACACATGAAATGTTTAGAGACAGCAATCTCCTCCAGTCTGTCACAACAGGGAATGCTGGAAGTGAAATCCCAATTCTGGCCATGGGCACCTGGATTAGAAGGACAGTTCTTTTCCATAGGAAGGAAAGTACAGAGCTACAAGGTTTGGAAGCCAGGTGAGAGCCTCAGTAGGCCAAGGCCAGCCAGACTTGTCAGTAATAGCAGATTTTGGATTTAGGGAATTTTGCAGGTGGAAACCCAACCTCAGCCATGGGCACCTGGAGAAGCAGGACAGTTCATTCCCATGGGAAGGAGAGCATGGTGTCTCCCCCAGTGTTTTAGGGACAGATGAGAGGTGACCCTTGTGAAACCACTGCCAGCCAGACTTGTCCTGGCAATATTCCTATGGGAAGAATCCCTGGATATAAGGAAATTTGGAGGTGAAATCCCAATTCTGGCCATGGGTGCCTGGAGCAGATGGAACAGTTCTTTTCCATTGGGAAGGAAAGCACAGAGCCCCAGTGTTTCAGCAGCAGATGAGAAGTGACCCACAGCATGCAAAGGCCACTTGGACCAGTCAGACAGCCCATGGGATGCCAAACCAGCCAGACCTGTTCTGTGTTCCCTTGGTTTTATGGGGCTCCATAGTGTCACAATGGTGCCTTGGATCCATGGGGCCCTGCAGTGTCATGATGGTGACTTGATTCCATGGGTTCCAGCAGTGTCGCAATGGCCCCTTGATTACAAGAAGACCTGTAGAGTCACACTGGCCCCTAGGTTCAATGGGGGTCCCACAATGTCACAGTGTCCCCTAGGTGTCATAAGGCCCCGCAGTGTCACAATGGTCCCAAGGATTCCATGAGCCCTTGCAGTGTGACACTGGTCCCAAGGATTCCACGAGGCCTTGCAGTGTCACAATGGTCCCAAGGATTCCCTGAGGCCTTGCAATGTCACAATGGCCCCTTGATTACAAGAAGACCTGCAGTGTCACATAGGCCCCAAGTTCCATTGGGTCCCACAATGTCACAGTGTCCCCTAGGTGTCATAAGGCCCCGCAGTATCACAATGGTCCCAAGGATTCCATGAGGCCTTGCAGTGTCACAATGGTCTCAGTGGTTCCCCAGCCCCGACAATGTCACGTGATTCCTCCGTTCCATGAGGTCTGCAATGTCACAATGGACCTTTGGACCCTGGGGCTTTGCAGTGTCACAATGGTCTCCTTTGGTTGCCCAGTGTCACAATGGACCACTGATGTCAAGCGGCCCTGCAGTGTCAGAATGGACCTTTGGTTCCATGCAGTCCTGCAGTGTCACAAAGGCCTCTTGGTTTCATGAGGCCCCACAACATCACAATGATCCTCCCAGGGTCACAATGGTCTCCATGTTTCCATGAGTCCCCTCAGTGTCACAATGGTCTCCATGATTCCAAGGGGCCCCTCAGAGTCACCATGGCCTCTTTTTTCCATGAGGCTGTAAATTGTCTTGTCTTTGTATGGTTCCATGAGGCCCCGCGGTGTCACAACGGACCTTTGGTTTCATGGTGCCCCTCAGTGTCACAATGGTCCCTTGGTTCCATGACACCCAAAGTGTCACTATGGTCTCCATGGTTCCATGAGGCCCCACGGTGTCACAATTGACCCTTGGTTTCATGGGGCTTCTCAGTGTCACACTGATCCCTACATTCCATGGAGCCGCACAGCGTCAGTACAGTCCCCTTGCTTCCATGAGGCCCAGCAATGTCACAGTGCTCTCTATGATTCCATGAGGCCCCACAGTATCGCACTGGTCCCTTGGTGTCAAAGGGCCCCACAGTGTCACAATGGTCCCTTGGTTCCCTGGCCCTGTGCTGCTGCATTCCCCCCTCCCCTTCTCAGGCCGCCCTGCCAGCTGAGAAATGCTCCCTGGGCCTCGGCCTTGGCCAACAGCCCCTGGGCTCAGCTCCTCTGCAGCTCATCACAAACACTGTCTGCTCCAGGTACTGCTGCTGCCCAACCAGATCCTGGATCCTTTAGCAGCAGCCCTGGGAACTGGTTTTGTTCCCTCAGTGGCACAACATCCCTGTTCTCACCCTGCCAAAGAAAGCTGTTGGTGCCAAGTGTGGCCAGGATGAACCATTGCTGGGACTGAAGCCCCTCTCTTGGGGCCCTACAAACAGCGCTCCAAAAGGAGCCCTTGGAGCTCTCCTGGGCCAGCCACTCCCTCTGAGTGGGGCCTCTCCCAGCTGGGAACTCTCCCGTTTGCTGCACTTGGGGATCCTGAACAACGACAGAGCCTGGGCCAATCCCCCCACTCCTCCAGGCTCAACCCTTCACCTGCTGGGGAGATGCCAAAGGATCCACAGTGAGCATTTCCTGCCCTCAGGGGAATTGCTCACAGGTGCCTTGCACTGACTCTGTGTGTCTGTGTGCACACAGGAGTGCCTGTGCTGGGGAAATGTGGCAGAAATGCTGCTCTCTGAGGGGCTTGAGAGCCTTGGATAGCTGTGCCAGTAAGGCTTGTAAGTGAGGTTAAGTCACAAGGTCTAAGTGAAGTTACATGCTTCTAAGAATTGTTCCTTTCCTAAATTGCTAAGTTGAATTAAAGTATAAGGTGAGCTAGATACTGTTAAATGTTATTCCTCTGTTAATTTGCAAAATTGTAGGGTATAAGTTAGGTTAAATACTATTAAGTGCTGTTCTTTTGCTAAATTGTGAAGTTTAAGCTATAAGTTAATGCTAAGGTATTAGTTAACTCCCATTAAATTTGAACTCTGTTAAGCTTTTAGGCCGTATTCTTTTTATCGTTGCCACTCACTCTCCTTTTGTCACACACACACACACACACACACAGAGGGACAGTTCTCGGGTCATGCCTGGATTTGGTTTGGTTTTGTGCTTGCTTTGTTTCCTTGGTGTGCCTGAAGTATCCAGTCAGGAGCAGAGTGACTCTTGCCAAGGAACTTTGTGCTGCTGTCCCTTAATATTCAATCTGGTTTTTGTTGCTCCCTTGCTGGGGATTTTTTCAGCGCTCTCAAGGCCTCCTTCGTAACAGGGTGAAGGAGGCCTGGCCCAGGGTCTGGCCCTGGGGGACATGGGGACGCTGCTGGGGGGTCCCTGTCCCCCTGTGCCACCCCCAGGGCCCCGGCCCCCCGTCCCCGTGTCAGGCTCTGGGGTCGATCTCATGGAACATCCTCTGGGGGAGGCTGCGGGGCCGGGGGCAGGGGGACCTGGTGGGACAGGGGACCCCGCATTGCATGAGCAGCGTTGGACTGCTCTGGGGGGAACTGTGAGGGGGCCGGGGCAGAGTGACCTCCTCTGTGACCTCACACAGCCCCTGTGATGTCACACAGGCCCTGTGTTGTCACACAACCCCTGTGTGTCACAGAGGGCCGGTGTGGTGTCACACAGGTCCCTGTGATGTCACAGAGTCTCCAGTGATGTCATACAGCCATCTGTGATGCCACAGCCCACTCAGAGACATCACATCTCAACCTTGTGATGTCACAGAGCCAACTCTGTGACGTCACCCTGGAATGTCATACAGCTGGACTGTGATGTCACAGAAGACCCTGTGATGTCAGAAAGTCACCATCTGATGTCACAGTCTGTTCTGTGGTGTCACAGCCTGCTCTATGATGTTACACTGCCACCTGGTGATGTCACAACCCACTCTCTGATGTCACAGAGCCGCCCTCTATGATGGCAGGATCTGCTCTATGGCCTCATACCCTGCTCCATGACATCACAGCCAGCTCTGTGATGTCTCAACCCCCTCAGTGATGTCACAAAACCCTCTCTGTGATGTCATACTGCCACTCTGTAATGTCACAGCACACACTTTGACCACACAACCTAGTCTATGATGCCATACAGCCATGCCATGATGTCACAGCCTGCTCTGTGATGTCACAGAATCACTTCTATGATGTTGGAGCTGCTCAATGACTTAACGCAACAAACTCTGTGATGTCATAGCCCAATCTGTGACCTCACACAGCCCACTCTGTGCTGTCACACAGCCCCTTGCTGACATGCCAGCTGCTCTGTGCCTCTATGACACAGCCACAGAGGTGCTGCTGTGACACAGCCCCCTCTGGGACATCCCACAGCCCCTGCCAGTGCTGAGCCCCTGTGAGCTCTGTCTGTGCCCTGCTGGTGTCCCTGAGGGGCCCTGGCAGTGCCCCAGCCCTGCTGGGCTGTGCACAGGAGCTGCTCCTGGCCAGAGCTGTCTCTCTGCAGCGCTGCCCTTGCCAGGAGCTGCCTATGGGCCAGGAGCCCGGCCCAGCTCAGCAGCACAGACACAGCACAAGGACTTTAATGACCCTCTGGGGCTTTGGTGCTCTTTGTGTCTGCCATGGCCAAAGTGCTGCCCAAGTTGGCTCTGTCAGGGCCTTGCAGCTGCTGCCCATCCCCGTGCTCTGTGCAGCCCAGGCTGTCCTACGGTGTCCCTGCCCTGTGCCTCTGTCCCTGCAGGCTGTCATCATCCCCCAGCTGCCCCACCTGGCTGGGCCCTTCCTTTGCTGACAGGTCTGCCTCCTGCCTTCCTCTGCCTGCCCACACAAAGCCTTGGGCTGCTCCAGGCTCCTTCTGGGGAACGTGTTGCACCACAGCCCTGCCCTGGCAGGGAAATTCCTTTCTTTTCATGTCCAGTCTGGGCCTCCCCAGCTGCCTTGGTGCTATTATGTCTTCTTCAGGCTCATTCCCACTATGAAGAAAAGCTCTGGCCTCTCTGAAACACCCCTTCCATCCCTCCCAGGCTATTCCTGTCCTGTCCTCAGTCTCCACACCACTGAGCCAGAGCCCTCAGCCTCTCCCTGCTGGTTATATGATGCAGCCTCCAAACCCCATCTTGGGAGATTTTTATGTCCTCTCCAAGACCTATGAAAATGGAAAAATGGTGATCAAAGTTATTTTCTCCTAAATCTTGCAGTGATAGAACAAGGGTCAATATCTTTAAACTGAATGAGGGTGGATTTACATTTGTTAGAAAGAGGAAATATTTTGCAGGTTTGAAAGTGGCACAAAACTGCAACAGTTATTCCAGAGAAGTGGATGACCCATCCCAGGAATTGTCCAAGAGCAGGAGCTTTGTCCAACCTGACCCAGTGAAACACTCTCATCCCCAGTGACAGAATTCCTGAAGTGTGGGCTCTCTGATGTCTTGGGTGCCCTCACAACACTTCTGGCCAGAATGTCTGCTGAGGGCAGCCAGGCTGCTGCAGGGGCAATGACCTCACAGCCATCACCATGGCAGCCCTGTCCCCTGGGCCTGGCTCTCCCCTTTCCTCTGCCCCTGCCTTGTCTCTGCTGGCATGAAGAGTTTTGTCATTAATATCTTGTCCCCAAGTTGATGGGGCCAATGGCTTCCCAGTCAGGCTCCTGGAGCAGAAGTGGCTTTTCAGAGCCCAGCCAGGAATGAGCCCTGAGGCAGCAGCTCTGCAGTGGTGGCCACCAGGCCAGGCTGCCAAGGGAAGCTTCTGGCCATGGCCTGCAAGCAGCTGCTGCTGCCAAGGTGCCTTTGGTGCCTCAGGCTCTCCCTGGCACAGCTCCCAGCATGGCACTCTGCCCTTGTGCCCAAGGCCTTCCCTGTGCTGGGGCTGGCCTGGGGCTTTTCCTGCAGCAGGACCTGCCCTGCTCATGGCACAGGAAAGGCAGTTCCTGCTGGGGCAGGAGGCTCTGACTGCAATGGGCTCCAACAACTCCAGCAAGGCCCTGTTTGCAAAGCCCCCAGTGGGAAATGAAGGAGGGGGAGTCACACTGCTTTTGGGGTGAATAATGCAGAAACCATCCTGAATCCTCCATCCCAAAGTTCAACATCCTCAGAGGGAGCTGAAGGTGTGGCAGAGCTGGAAAAATCCCCAGAGGAAGGAACAGCCAAGTGACACCACTGAGAGCTTCTGCAGAGCTGCTGAGCTGGCCCAGCCTGGGCACATCTGACTGACAGGGCAGCACCTCAGAGTAGAAAAACCCCATCCCAAATTTTAATGGCAGCATCTCCTGACATTTCCCTTCCTGGTGGATGTGGAGATTCTTCCCTGTAGTGGGAACACCCCTCAAAGTCACTGCTCCAGGCTGACCCAAAGGGATTTGCCCATGGTTATTGGTCTGTGGCAGTGACATCAATCTCTCCTTAATTACAGATTTTGCTTTAATACAGTTGCTTTGAAATAATTTCCTAGTGCTCTGTATAATATATTTTACATCTCTTACATCCTGGTGTAAATATTTCTGATTTAGGCAATTTTGTCTAATCATTACCATAATAGATAATACATATTTATATAAATATATCAGGTTTGCCATCCTTAATCCTGTGGGACCAACTCTATAAAGATTTAATTCCAACTTTATAATTCTTTGGACACAAACTCTTGAAAAGTCTGAGACTAGGATTGGAACCAGCTGCTCCAAAGCTCCTCTCACAGAAAGAGGTTTAGAAAGCCTGGAGGTCATTGGGGGTATTTGGGGATCTGTGGGGGCTATTGGGGCTCCTTTCTGCACCTTGTGACCCAACAAGAGCTTCTCAAATAAACTTTGCCTGAAGCTCCCACTGTCCCCATGACAGGAACCCCTGTGAGTGTCTGGGATATCCCAGCTCTTTAGTAGCCTAAGGACTCCTGGGATGTCACCGTGGAGCCCCCATGAGTGCCTGTGACAGAACTGTCCTTCTCCTCCAGAGGCCTCTGGACAAAATTGGGATTCCTCCTCCAAATTTCCATATGTGCAGAGATGGTTCCCAGATGAAATCTGCCAGGAGAGAGCAGCTCTGGCTGCCTTGGCCACCCAGGGGACACATCTCATCTGCCTTTGAAACACTTGGGTGCCTGAGCAGCCCAAGGTTCCCTGGGATGTCACCATGGAATGGCTGTGACTGCCTCTGACCACACGGCTCTTTACCATCCCCAGAAACCCCTGGGAGGTCTCCATGGAGCCCCTGTCTCTGCCTGGGACATTCCAGCTCTGGAACAGCCTGGAGACTCTTGGAAAGTCCCCATGGAATCCCTCTGAGGGCCTGTGAAAAATGTGATCCTTAGCAGGCAACCATCACAGACCCCTGTTGCTACGCTCAGTCCCTTGGCAGCTCCATGGAGACCCCATGCAAGGGGTGGTTGCCATGAACACCAGCTCAGGCGTGCAGCCAGAGCCTGTTGCCATGGCAACCATTGGCAGCCCCATCCCCAGGCTCATGGGATCCCAGAACCACAGAATTGGCTGAGCTGGGAAGGACCCATCAGGATCCTCGAGTCCAACTGCTGGCCCTGCACAGGACACCCCAACAATGCCAGCCTGGGCCTGGCAGCGCTGTCCAAATGCTGCTGGAGCTCAGAGAGCCCTGGAGCTGGGACCCTTCCCTGGGGAGCCTGGGCAGGGCCCCAGCAGCCTCTGGGCAAAAACCTTTTCCTGACATCCAACCTGAGCCTGCCCCGACTCAGCTGCAGCCGTTCCCTCCACTCCTGTCCCTGGGCACCAGAGGGAAGAGGTTCCCACAGCCCCAGCCAGGGACCTGCTCCCAATGGTGTTGCCATGACCACCAGGGCTGGGACCAGCTGGGATGCTCAGTTTCCATGGGCCAGATTTCAGGAATGGGATTCCCCAATTTTCTGCTCCTGCTAAAACCGTGCTGCCCTCGCTGCCCTCCCACCTCCCATGGAAAGCACAAAAGGCAAAGATCCCAGGCTGGGATAAGAACAATTTATTGGGAACAGAAATGAGATAAAGAACAAATGCAAGAGAAAAATTATTGATAAAAGAAGGGATAAATAAAACTGTTTACAGGAAAGAAAAAAACACAACTCACTTGGTCTTCCCAGCAACAATTTCCCCTGCCTGGAAAGGACACCCTTCTCCTCAGGGGAGAGAGAGAGAGAGAGTCCCTTTCCAGCCCCTGGCAATGACCTGAGGGGGGAGTGAATGTAATGACATGGCCATGGCCAGACCCTCCTGTTCTTCCATCCCACATCAGTTCATGGATCCAGGAATGGAACAGGTGTCTTCCCAGCATGGATCTTGGGGAACATGGGCCTCTTCCCAACATGGCTTCTCCAATGGGGGATGAAGTTGGGAAGTGGGCACAAAGCTCTTACTGCAGTTGGGGCATTGCAGGGGCTTCCCTTACTGGTGCCTCTGTTGGTGTTTGGTCAAGTGAGAGCTCTGGGCAAGCTCTTCCCACACTGGGGACACTCTGTGGGGCCTCTCCCAGTGTGGATGCGCTGGTGCCTGATGAGGGGTGAAGTTGTGTTTGAAGCCCTTCCCACAGTCAGGGCAGCGGAAGGGCCTCTCATCTGTGTGAATCCGCTGGTGCGGTGGAGATTGGAGCTGCTCTGAAACCTCTTCTGGCACAGGGGGGCACTCGTGGGGCCTCTCCCCAGTGTGGATGCGTTGGTGGATGACAGGTGGGAGCTGCGTTTGAAGCCCATCCCACAGTCCCCCACTCATAGGGCCATTCCCCGGTGTGGATCATCTGGTGCCTGATCAGGTTGGAGCTCCATTCCCCAAAACCTCTTCCACACTCCAAGCACTTGTTAGGGCTTCTCCCCATCTGTGGCTGCTCCTGGGCCACCAGCTCCCCAAGCTCTGGCTGAAGCTCTGTCCACCTTCCTGGCACAGGGTGGGTCTTTTTCTCCTCAGAGCATCCTGGGCTGAGTTTGCAGCCCTCCTCCTGGGCCTCCTGTGGGATCTCTGGGGATTTTCCTCCTTGTTGAATTCCTGTGCCGTGGAGTCACTCAAAACGGCCTCTTCCATGAGGTTCTGCAATGGGGATTTTCCTCCTGGTCTCCATCCTCAGCTCCTTGTCTAAGGGAGGAAGGAGGAGAGGATGGGATTTGCCTCCATGCCAGAGGAAGGGGAGGAGATCCCCAGTGTATCCCAAGCAGGATGGGTTGGGCAGGGTTGTCCTGCAGCCAGGGGCCGTGCTGGGCTGGGAGATGGAGCAGGAGAGAGGGGAAAGGTGCACTGACTTCCTCCTCACCTGCCTGGGTGTCCTGGGGTCTCTTCATCGTCCGCACAGCCACCTCCTCCATCTGGCACAGGTTTGGGGATGGGAATTTCTGTTTCAGGGAAAAAAAAGGGATGAGTACATTGTCTT
>JALJVW010000014.1:0-50590 GCA_024865655.1 Emberiza elegans | reverse complement strand
GGCAGCAACCCAGCTCAGCCCTGGGGCCCTGGCTGCATTCCCACTGCTGAGCCTTTGCTCAGTCACCCATTGGCACCATCTGCTAGGCCAAGCCAGCTCCTGATGCTTCCTTTCCACATCCCAAAAGTGCCAAACACAAACAGCAGGGCACTGGCAGTTTCATCCCAACAAATGCACCTTGCTTGAGGCCCAACAGCACATGCCATAGAGGGATCAGAAAAGAAAATCAAGGATAGAAAGAAAAAGAGGGCAAGGGCAATAGAGCTAATAACAAGACACAATCCTCATGCTCCAGCCCCAGAGATTCGCTCTCATCCATGGGGGTTCACCAAAGCTGTTTCCGAAGTTACAGTTTCTACAGTCTCAATCCAAAGCCAGTGGCATCTAGCCAAAAGGTGGGCAAGATTCATGGCCCATTGTCTTGAGAGCCCTTGCTGTGGGAGGCAGGTGCAAGCGTGCAAGGACAAGCCACCCCTTGTCCCAACTTGGGAGGCAGCTGCAGCTGTGCAAGTCCAAGGCACCATGGATCAGAACCTGTTGCAAGCAGTGTTCTGGCAAAGCACAGCAAGCACACCTGCAAACACTCCCTTGGCACAACAGCCAGAAAATGTCCACCTCACTCAGGCCACAGCTCCTGACGGGGCTCTTCAGCCTCCTTGCCACCACCGTCAGACAAATGAAGGAAACTCCGCACCATCTCTTACACCCAGCAGGCCTCAAGATTCCACTCCAAAATTCCACCAGGACACTGAAGGCCCTGCAAGGAGAATTCACTTGCCTCATCAACCTGAACAACATCTCCACCTGCACTCAGCACAAACCCATGGCTGAGGCAGCTCTCCTGTGCAGCACAGCTGGGCCCTTCTGGGGCTCCATGCATGGACATCCCAGCTTAGCTCTGCTCTCACAAGAGATTTTGGTGTCAGCAGCTGAATGCAGCCCCTGCTGTGCTTGCCATGAGCTCAAGACAAGTGGAAAGAGAGCAAGAGGTTCAGGCTGAACACATCTTCACTTTTGGACTTTTAGGTTCAAAGAGACTTGACTGCGATTGAAGTGGTTGTGGTGATTGTTTCCTGTGTCAGGATGTTGCCCATGGCAGCTGTGTGGTGGCAGAGAGGAAAGAGTGGTTGTGAAGAGTTGTGAAAGAATGGCTTTTGCCTAGGAAGAGAGCAATGAAGGGCTGAGCTCCTGATGAGAGGTGGTTTGCAGTGTCCTGAGCCTCCCCCTGCCTCCCTCTAAAGGGCAGGTCAACAGGTCTACCCCAGCTCCAGGGGGACAACAGGTCTACCCAGAATTCAGAAGGGACAACAGGTCTACCCCAGAATCTGTAGGGAACACAGGTCTACCCCATCTCCGTAGAGACACCAGGTCTACCCCAAATCCAGAGGGACAACAGGTCTGCCCAGGCTGCCGAGGGAAAACAGGTCTACCCCAGCTCCATGGAGACAAAAGGTCTACCCCAGCTCCAGAGGGAGAACAGGTCTACCCCGGCTCCCCAGGGACACCAGGCCTACCCCAGCTCCAGAGGGACACCAGGTCTACCCCAGTTCCGGCGGGACAACAGGTCTACCCCAGCTCCAGAGGGACGCCAGGTCTACCCCAGCTCCGGTGCCGCCGGGGTCGGCCTTGCCCCCTGGTGGCCGGCACTGGCCGGCAACAACAGGTCTACCTCGCTCCGGCGGGACAGTCCTTTCGGCGGGTGCCGGGTAGACCTGTTGTCGCGGACGGCTCCGCAAGCTCACCAAGGGGGCGCCAACCGCATCATCCTGGCCCAGCCGCCGCTAAATCATTCCTACACCACCTCCTGCTGCCTCAGCCTTTCGCATGGAGCACAGCAGCTCCTGAGCTGCCATCTACTCACAAGCAGCCCTCCACACACACAAGCTTTTGCCGCTCTCTCTCGCCCCAGCGCCCGGCCCGCCGCTCCGGCCTGCGCCCGCGCCCCGGCCCCTCCTCCTCCTCCTCCGAGCTCTCTCTGGCCGGGCCGGGGCCCACAGGGGCCCAGCGCGCTCCCGCCTGGCGCTCTCCTCCGCGCGCCTCCCAGCCCCGACACGCGCCCCCCCCCCGCTTGGCCGCGCAGCCGCCGCCGGCCCCCCAGCTCTGCCATGGCCGGGAGCGCGGGGCCGAGGGAGCCCCTTTGCTGCCGGCCCCTGGGTCGCAGGGGTAGACCTGTTGTATTGCACGACTTTGGATAGACCTGTTGTCCTTTTGGAGCCGGGGGTAGCTCTGGTGTGCCTTCAGATTTCGGTAGACCACCTTGTCCCCCCGGAGCTGGGGTAGATCGGTGTCCCCACGGGAGCAAGGTTAGAGTCGGGATCGATCTCCTGCTGGGGAGACAGGGACAGGGTAGACCTGTTGTTCCCCGGAAACCGGGGTAGACCTGGTGTCCCTCCGGATACTGCGTAAACCTGTTATCCCTCGGCAGCTGGGGTAGACCTGATGTCCCTACGGAGCCGGGATAAAATTGTTGTGCCCCGGAGCTGGGGTCGACCTGGTGTCCCTCTGAAGATGGGTAGACCTGCTGTATGCCAGGATTTGGGGTAGACCTGTTGTCCTTCTAGAGCCGGGGTAGACCTGGTGTCCCTACAGAGATGGGTAGACCTGTTGTCCCTCTGGATCCTGGGTAGACCTGTTGTCCCCCCGGAGCTGGGGTAGACCTGTTGACCTGCCCTTTGGGGGGGAGCCGGGGGAGGCTCAGGACACTGCAAACCACCTCTCATCAGGAGCTCAGCCCTTCATTGCTCTCTTCCTAGGCAAAAGCCATTCTTTCACAACTCTTCACAACCACTCTTTCCTCTCTGCCACCACACAGCTGCCATGGGGAACATCCTGCCACAGGAAACAATCACCACAACCAATTCAATCGCAGTCAAGTCTCTTTGAACCTAAAACTGCAAAAGTCAAGATGTGTTCAGCCTAAACCTCTTGCTCTCTTTCCACTTGTCTTGAGCTCATGGCCAGCACAGCAGGGGCTGCATTCAGCTGCTGACACCAAAAATCTCTTCTGAGAGCAGAGCTAAGCTGGGATGTCCATGCATGGAGCCCCAGAAGGGCCCAGCTGTGCTGCACAGGAGAGCTGCCTCAGCCATGGGTTTGTGCTGAGTGCAGGTGGAGCTGTTGTTCAGGTTGATGAGGCAAGTGAGTTCTCCTTTCAGGGCCTTCAGTGTCCTGGTGGAATTTTGGAGTGGAATCTTGAGGCCTGCTGGGTGTAAGAGATGGTGCGGAGTTTCCTTCATTTGTCTGACGGTGGTGGCAAGGAGGCTGAAGAGCCCCGTCAGGAGCTGTGGCCTGAGTGAGGTGGACATTTTCTGGCTGTTGTGCCAAGGGAGTGTTTGCAGGTGTGCTTGCTGTGCTTTGCCAGAACACTGCTTGCAACAGGTTCTGATCCATGGTGCCTTGGACTTGCACAGCTGCAGCTGCCTCCCAAGTTGGGACAAGGGGTGGCTTGTCCTTGCACGCTTGCACCTGCCTCCCACAGCAAGGGCTCTCAAGACAATGGGCCATGAATCTTGCCCACCTTTTGGCTAGATGCCACTGGCTTTGGATTGAGACTGTAGAAACTGTAACTTTGGAGACACCTTTGGTCAAGCCCCATGGATGAGAGCAAATCTCTGGGGCTGGAGCATGAGGATTGTGTCTTGTTGGTACTTCTATTGCCCTTGCCCTCTATTTCTTTCTATCCTTGATTTTCTTTTCTGATCCCTCAATTATAGGAGGCCCTTGAAGAGATATGTATTGTGTTAGTGGCCCTTGAGTCCATGTCAATTAGATCTGTATTGTATCTGAATGTCTTTGCCCCAGCAGGTCCTAGTTATTCTTGATGGGCTGCAGCTGCGGCTGCAGCTGCGATCTCCTTCAATCCTTCAATGGGCTGCAGCTGTGGTAGGGAGAGTCAAGGTAACTGGGATAAAAGGTACAGGACTCCTGGGCAGGCCAGTTGGGAGGGAGAGCCTTGGATTTGACTGGGAGGGAGACCCAGAGTCTGTGCTGTGAACATGGCCTTTGAGTCATGGATCATCCCTTGATTGTAATTGAGACAACATCGAAAGGTACAGGACTCCTGAAACATGCTTACAACACTCAATGGCATGTGCTGTTGGGCCTCAAACAAGGTGCATTTGTTGGGAAGAAAGTAACAGTCCTCTGGTGTTTGTGTTTGGCACTTTTTGGGTGTGGAAAGGAAGCATCAGGAGCTGGCTTGGCCTAGCAGATGGTGCCAATGGGTGACTGAGCAAAGGCTCAGCAGTGGGAATGCAGCCAGGGCCCCAGGGCTGAGCTGGGGCTTGGGTTGCTGCCCTGTGTGAGCCAAAGGCCACGGTGCAGGTGGGGATGGGATGGCCCAGGACATCTGCCACTCTGCAGGGGATGGGGAGTAGAGGGACAGGACCAGAGGTCTCATTTGACCAAACACCAAGGGAGGCACCTGTAAGGGAAGCCCTGCAAATGCCCCAACTGCAGGAAGAACTTTGTGCACTGCTCCAGCTTCAGCCCCCATTGGAGGACCCAAGTTGGGGAGAATGCTGGTGATCCATGTTCCCTTTGATCCATCCTGGCAAGACTCCTGTCCCTGTTCCTGCCCCTGCCAATGACATGATGTGGGATGGAAGAACATGAGGGTCTGGCCATGGCTGTGTCATTACATTCACTTCCACCTCAGGTCATTGCCAGGGGCAGGAAAGGGACTCTCTCTCTCTCTCTCTCCTGAGGAGAAGGGTGTCCATTCCAGGCAGGAGGGAATACGTGGCTGGGAAGAGTCAGTCAGTGGTGTTGTAGTTTTTTTCTGTAAATAGTTTTTCTTATCCCTTCTGTTATCAATGTTGTTGCTGTTCCTGTTTGTTCCTTATCTGGTTGCTGTTCCCAATAAATTGTTCTTATACTGGCCTGGAATCTTTGCCTTTTGTGCTTTCCATGGGAGGCGGGAGGGCAGAGAGGGCAGCGCGGTTTTAGCGGGAGCAGGAAATTGGGGAATCCCATTCCTGAACCCCGGCCCATGGAGACCGAGCATCCCAGCTGGTCCCAGCCCTGGTTGCCATGGCAACAGCCTTGGGAGCGGGTCCCTGGCTGGGGCTGTGGGAACCTCTTCCCTCTGGTGCCCAGGGACAGGAGTGGAGGGAACGGCTGCAGCTGAGTTGGGGCAGGCTCAGGTTGGATCTCAGGAAAAGGTTTTTGCCCCGAGGCTGCTGGGGCCCTGCCCAGGCTCCCCAGGGAAGGGTCCCAGCTCCAGGGCTCTCTGAGATCCAACAGCATTTGGACAGCGCTGCCAGGCCAGGCTGGCATTGTTGGGGTGTCCTGTGCAGGGCCAGCAGCTGGACTTGGGGCTCCTGATGGATCCCTCCCAGCTCAGCCAATTCTGTGGTCCTGGGATGCCATGAGCCTGGGGATGGGGCTGTAAATGGTTGCCATGGCAACGGGCTCTGGCTGCAGGCCTGAGCTGGTGTCCATGGCAACCACTGGGATGGGGTCTCCATGGAGCTGCCAAGGGACTGACCATAGCAACAGGGGCTGGTGATGTTTGCCTGCTAAGGAACCGAGTTGCCACAGGCACTCAGAGGGGTTCCATGGGGATATTCCAAGAGTCTCCAGGCTGTTCCAGAGCTGGAATGTCCCACACAGAGACAGGGGCTCCATGGAGACCTCCCAGGGCTTTCTGGGCATGGTGAAGAGCCTGTGCTCAGAGGCAGTCACAGCCATTCCATGGTGACATCCCAGGCACCTTGGGCTGCAAAGGCACCGATCTGTCACAGGCACTCACGGGGGCTCCACGGTGACATCCCAGGAGTCCCCAGGCTGCCAAAGAGCCGGGATGTCCCAGACACTCACAGGGGTTCCTGTCCTGGGCACAGTGGGAGCTTCAGACAAAAAAGCTTTGTTTCTTTATTGGAGAAACTCTTCTGAGCCATGAGGTGGAGAAACGACTCCCAACAGCCACCAGAGAACCCCAGAAGCCTGCAGGACCCCTAAGACTTCTAAAATTTCTTCTCAGAGAGGAGAGTGAGAGCAGCTGGATCCAATCCCAGCCTCAGAGTTTGTCAAAGGTACAAAAGATTGGACAGGTTGAATTAAACTTTAATGCAATTTGTCCAACAGGATTAATGATGGAATACCAGATAGATTTCCAGAAATACAGCTCTGTTTATTCTGATCATGATTAGACAGAAAGATCTTGATCAGAGTTCTTTCCTGCACAGCATAGGAGCTCTAACAATTAGAATATCGTGCTCTAGGAAGCAATTTTGAAGTCAACAGGGCCCTGCTGGAGTTGTTGGAGCCCACTGCAGGCAGAGCCTCCCTGCTCCAGCAGGAACTGCCTTTCCTGTGCCATGAGCAGGGCAGGTCCCGCTGCAGGAAAAGCCCCAGGCCAGCCCCAGCACAGGGAAGGCCTCGGGCACAAGGGCAGAGTGCCGTGCTGGGAGCGGTGCCAGGGAGAGCCTGAGGCACCAAAGGCACCTTGGCAGCAGCAGCTGCTTGCAGGCCATGGCCAGAAGCCTCCCCTGGCAGCCCGGCCTGGTGGCCACTGCAGAGCTGCTGCCTCAGGGCTCATTCCTGGCTGGGCTCTGAAAAGCCACTTGTGCTCCAGGAGCCTGACTGGGAAGCCATTGGCCCCAGCAGCTTGGGGACAAGATATTAATGACAAAACTCTTGATGCCAGCAGAGCCAAGGCTGGGGCAGTGCAAAGGGGAGAGCCAGGCCCAGGGGACAGGGCTGCCGTGGTGATGGCTGTGAGGTCACTGCCCTGCAGCAGCCTGGCTGCCCTCAGCAGACATTCTGGCCAGAAGCCTTGGCACTGCACATCCCCACATCCCAGTGCCCATCCCGGAAAGAGCCCTGAGCAATGAGGGAGGGACAGGATCTGCCCTGCCTTGGCCCTTTGCATTCCTGGAACACATCCACGTTTGCTCAGCACAGAGACACGTTTCCCTTGCTTGTCCCCATCAGTGCCTCCAGTGTTCTGCTCTACCTGGAACCTGGGGACATTTTCTCCGTCATATCCCTCATGGGGATCTCTTTAAAGTACAAGAAACTTCAGCATTTCAATCTGACTTTGAATTGTGAAGAGGTTTTTGAGCACACTCGGAGGCACTGATGAGTGTGATGCAAACAGCACCAAAGCCCCAGAGGGTCATTGAAGTCCTTGTGCTGTGTCTGTGCTGCTGAGCTGGGCCGGGCTCCTGGCCCAGAGGCAGCTCCTGGCAAGGGCAGCGCTGCAGAGAGACAGCTCTGGGCAGGAGCAGCTCCTGTGCACAGCCCAGCAGGGCTGGGGCACTGCCAGGGCCCCTCAGGGACACCAGCAGGGCACAGACTGAGCTCCCAGGGGCTCAGCACTGGCAGGGGCTGTGCCATGGCCCAGAGGGGGCTGTGTCACAGCAGCACCTCTGGGGCTGTGTCCTAGAGGCACAGAGCAGCTGGGATGTCAGCAAGGGGCTGTGTGACAGCACAGAGTGGGCTGTGTGAGGTCACAGATTGGGCTCTGACATCACAGAGTTTGTTGTGTGAGATCATTGAGCAGCTCCAGCATCATAGAGGGGTCTGTGTGTCATCATAGAGCAGGCTGTGAGGTCATGGCATGGCTGTATGACATCATAGAGCAGGCTGTGAGGTCATAGTGTGTGCTGTGACATTACAGAGTGGCAGTATGGCATCACAGAGAGGGTTGTGTGACTTCACTGAGGGACTTGTGACATTGCAGAGGTGGCTGTGACATCATAGAGTAGGGTGTAAGGCCATAGAGCAGACTGTACCATCATGGAGGGTGGCTCTGTGACATCAGACTGGATTGTGACATCACTGGGTGTCTGAGTAACATCACAGAACAGGCTGTGACATCACAGAACTGACAGTGACATCCAGGGGTGACTTTGTGACATCAGAGTGCAGCTGTATGACATCATGGAGTGATATCCCAGCATTGGCTCTGTGACATCACATGGGGGATTTGTGTCATCCCATCCTGGGCTGTAACATCCTAGGGGCAGTGTGACATCACAGGGCCTGTGTGACATCATAGGTGGCTCTGTGACATCACAAGGGCTCTTTGTGACATCACAGATGGCTGTGTGACATCCCAGGTGCTGTGTGAAATCACAGGATGCTGTGTGACATCTCATGAGTCTGTGTGACATCACAGGATGCTGTGTGACATCACAGGTGGCTGTGTGACATCACAGGATGCTGTGTGACATCACAGGGGCAATGTGACATCACAGGGGGCTGTGTGACATCACAGGAGGCTGTGTGACATCACAGGAGGCTGTGTGACATCAGGAGGGGGGGCAGGGGGCAGTGACACCTCATAAGGCTGTGGGACATCACAGATGGCAGTGACATCACAGGAGGCTGTGGGACATCACAGGGGGCAATGTGACATCACAGGGGCTGTGTGACATCACAGGGGGCAGTGTGACATCACAGGGGGGCTGTGACACACAGGGGGTGCATCACAGGGCTGTGTGACATCACAGGGGCTGTGTGACATCACAGGGCTGTGTGAGGTCACTGGGAGGTCCCTCTGCCCCAGCCCCCTGCCCCCCAGTTCCCCCCAGAGCAGTCCAACCCTGCTCGTGCACAGCGGGGTCCCCTGTCCCCCCGGGTCCCCCCAGCCCCGCAGCCTCCCCCAGAGGATGTTCCACGAGATCGACCCCAGAGCCTGACACGGGGACGGGAGGCCGGGGCCCTGGGGGTGGCACAGGGGGACAGGGACCCCCCGGCAGCGTCCCTGTGTCCCCCAGGGCCAGAGCCTGGGCCAGGGCTCCTTCACCCTCTTACAAACGAGGGGCTGAGGGCGCTGAAAAAATCCCCAGCAAGGGATCAGCAAAATCCAGATTGAATATTAAGGGAGAGCAGCACAGAGTTCCTTGGCAAGAGTCACTCTGCTCCTGACTGGGCACTTCAGGCACACCAAGGAAACAAAGCAACAGCAAAAGCAAACAAAAAAAATCAGGCAATCAAACCAGAAATGAACTAAGAACTGTCCATGTGTGTGTGCCTGTGTGTGTGTCTAAAGGACAGTGAGGGCAAGGATAAAAGGAATACAGCCTAAAAGCTAAACTGAGCTCAAACTTAACAGGCCTTGACTGCTACTTTAGACTTCAGCATTTAGCAAAAGAACAGCACTTAACAGTATTTAACCTTACTTGTACCCTAGGACTGACTGATTTCACAGAGGAATAACACTTAACAATATTCAACTTAGCTTATAAATTCTATTAAACTTCACTTCTTAGCAAAAGAACAACTCTTGGCAGGATTTAACACAGCTTACAACTTGTGACTCACCCTCACTTACAGGCCTGACTGGCTCAGCTCTCCAAGGCACTCAAAGCCCTCAGAGAGCAGCATTTCTGCCACATTGCCCCAGCACAGGCACTCCTGTGTGCACACAGACACCAAGAGTCAGTGCAAGGCACCTGTGAGCAATTCCCCTGAGGGCAGGGAATGCTCCCTGAGGATGCTTTGGCATCTCCCCAGCGGGCAAAGGGCTGAGCCTGGAGGAGTGGGGGGATCGGCCCAGGCTCCGTCGTTGTTCAGGATCCCCGAGTGCAGCAAACGGGAGAGTTCCCGGCTGGGAGAGGCCCCACTCCGAGGGAGTGGCTGGCCCAGGAGAGCTGCAAGGGCTCCTTTTGGAGCGCTGTTTGCAGGGCCCCAAGAGAGGGGCTTCAGTCCCAGCCATGGTTCATCCTGGCCGCACTTGGCACCAGCAGCTTTCTTTGGCAGGGTGAGAACAGGGATGTTGTGCCACGCAGGGAACAGAAACAGCTGCCAGGGCTGCTGCTAAAGGAACCAGGAGCTGGTTGGGCAGCAGCAGTGCCTGGAGCAGACAGTGTTTGTGATGAGCTGCAGAGGAGCTGAGCCCAGGGGCTGTTGGCCAAGGCCAAGGCCCAAGGAGCATTTCTCAGCTGGCAGGGCGGCCTGAGAAGGGGAGGGGGGAATGCAGCAGCACAGGGCCCATGGAACCAAGGGACCATTGTGACACTGTGGGGCGCTGTGAGACCAAGGGACCATTGTGACACTGTGGGGCCTCATGGAATCATGGAGACCACTGTGACATTGCTGGGCCTCATGGAAACAAGGGGACCGTACTGACGCTGTGTGACTCCATGGAATGTTGGGATCATTGTGACACTGAGAGGCCCCATCAAAGCAAGGGTCCCTTGTGACACTGTGGGGCCTCATGGAAGCGTGGAGAGCATTATGGCACTTTGGGGTGTCATGGAACCAAGGAGCCATTGTGACACTGTCACACCCCATGGAACCAAAGGTCCACTGTGACATTGCAAGGCCTCATGGAACCATGGAAAGACCATTAAGACACTTGCCCGCCTCATGGAACCAGGGAGCCATTGTGACACTGAGGGGACTCATGGAATCATGGAGACCATTGTGACACTACCAAGCCCCATGGAATTAGCAAAGCATTGTGACACTGTGGGGCACCATGGAACCAAGGAGACCATTGTGACACTGTGGGGCACCATGAAACCAAGAGGCCTTTGTGACCCTGCAGGGCTGCATGGAACCAAGGGGCCATTGTGACATTGCCAGGCCTTCTGTCATCAGTGGTGCATTGTGACACTAAGAAACCAAGGGGGACCATTGTGACACTGCAGGGCTTCATGGAACCAAAGCTCCAGGGTGACACAGAGGGCCGCCTGTCATCAATCAATGCATTGTGACACCGTGGAGCCAAAGGAGACCATTGTGACACCACCAACCCTCATGGTCCAAAGGCCCATTGTGACATTGCAGGGCTCACGGAACAGAGGAGTGACGTGACACTGTGGGGCCTGTGGAACCACAGAGACCATTGTGACACTGCAAGGCCTCATGGAATCCTTGGGACCATTGTGACACAGCGGGACCTTCAGGAACCTGGGGGCCATTGTGACACTGTGGGACCCCATGGAACCAAGGCACCCTTGTGACACCTCAGGGCCCCATAAAACCAAGGGAACACAGAACAGGTCTGGCTGGTTTGGCCTTCCATGAGCCACTTGACTGGTCCAGCTGACCTTGGCATGTTGAGGCTCTCTTCTCACCTGCTGCTGAAACGCTGGGGCTCCATGCTTTCCTTCCTATAGAAGAGAACTGTCCTTCTCCTCCAGGCACCCATGATCAGAACTGGGATTTCACCACCAAATTCCCTTCTATCCAGGCATTGTTCCCATAGCAATATTGCCAGGACAACTCTGTCTGGCAGTGGTTTCACAAGGGTCACCTCTCATCTATGCCCAAAACCCTGGGGAAGGCTCTGTGCTTTCCTTCCTATGGAAGAGAATTGTCCTTCCTGGCCAGGGGCCCATGGCCAAATTTGGGTCCCCCCTCCACACTGCCCTTTGGGACAGACTGGAGGCGATTGTTGGCTTGAATCATTTTGTGTGTGGGGGAGGAAGGGGCAGGTCCAGCCTTGCCCTGCCCTGTGAGCCCAGCCCTGCCCTGCCCTGGAACCCCAATCCCCCCAGAGCCTCCATCCCAGCCCAGCAGTGTCTGCCAGTTCCTGGCACAGCACAGGCAATGCTCCACAGCCACCTCTGCAGCCACCAGCCCAGCTCCTGAGGGACCAAATGGCCCCAAGTCCCAGCTGGGGGAAGGGCCCAGGAGGACCAAGGGGTATTTAAGGCTGACCACAAGGCAAGCACACATCTTGACCCTCCCTCCTCTTGGAATTTCCATCTGAACCCCACTGGAATCCAAGTGGGGGTGCTTCTCTGTATCTTATTTGTCTTTCCCCTTTCTGTGTCTACTTTTTCTATTTCTGTCCCCTTGCAATTTTGGATTAGCTTAAAATTGAACAGGCTTGTGTTTCTGAAGTTGAATTGGCCAAGTTAATGCTTTGGGAAGAGTTTTTGTTGGTTGACTGTCATATTAAACCTTTTGTCCACGTTTGTCTGATTTTCCAAAGTTGCCAGTAAAGGCTGTTTGGTTGTTTTGAGCTCCTGAGAATGTCTTGTTGGTATTTCTGCAGTACATCCAACTCAGAGGACACAGCAGGTATTAAAACCTGTGCTCCTTTCCAGGCAGACATCAGTAGTTCTGATGTTCTGTTCATCCAGGCAGTTCTACTTGTAGGGCCCCAGTACCCTGAGGTGCTGAGCTGAGATTGGCAGCTTGCAAGCTGATGGGTCTGCTGGAATTCCATCCCCTCCCCATCCTGCAGCAGCCCTGCATTTCCCTCCTGCAGCCTTGGTCTCCAGCAAAGCCATGGAGGCTCTTTGGGCTCTGGGCTGTTGCTGCAGCCCCCAAGGGCAGCTGAGCTCTGCCTTTGGCACAGTCAGGCCTGGCCAGTGCAGGCCATGCTCAGCAATTGCTTGTGTGTGCCTGGCCTTGCTGTCAGCCCCGGCAGCGGCTGCGTGGCCCCGTTGTGGCCCTGTGCTGGCCCAGCCATGGTGGCCCAGCCCCTGTGCAGGCCCAGCCCAGGCCAGGAGCATTGCGGCTGGGAGCGGCCCTTGTGCCGTGGTGCCCACAGCAGCCTTGGGGCTCTGTGCCCCATGGCCTCCCTGCTGGGCAGCCTCTGCCAGCTCCTGCAGAGCCCCTGGCACCTGTGGGGCTGCACAGACAGCCCTGGCCTGGGCTCTGCCGGCCTCTGGGCCAGCAGAGAGGCAGCCAGGGCTGGCCATGGCCAGGAACAGGCCCTGAGCCCCACAGGAGGATGGAGCTGGGCCACAGCCAAACTCAGCCCAGGCCAAAGCTGGGCTCAGCAGCCAGGGCTGCCAAGGGCTGGGCACAGAGGCTGGCGCTGACAAATGTCCTGGGCCCCCCCTGCTCTGTCAGTGCCACCCAAGGGCACAGAGCAGCCTCCTCTCTGGGGCACTTGCCTGTTTGCAATGCCTTGCACAGACACTGGCCCTGCCCCACAAGGCCTGGCCTGAGTCCTGCCCCCCATGCACGCTCAGCCAGGCTGAGATGGACACTGATGGTTTCTGGGCCAGGCTCTTTCAAAAAAGATGGAGCCCAGCCCAGCCATGCCCTGCAAGCTCTGCCAGCTGCCCTGAGCTCTGGGCAGCCCCAAGGGCCTCTCCCAGCCCAGCCCAGCCAGGCTGAGATGGACGGCTCTGGCCCCACAGCTCTGCTCCCTGCCAGGCTGCTCTGGGCACTGCCCCACCCAGGCCCCAGCCCCTGGCACTGCCCCACGGCCTCAGCCCCTGGCACAGCAGCAGCTGCAGCTGCCACAGGACTCAGCCCCACCATGGGGGAAGCTGCTGGGCCAAGGCCAAAGGAGCTCCCTGGCTGCCCTGCTCCCCTCTGGCTGAGGTGCTGAGGGCTCTGCAGGCCCTGCTGCCATCCCATCTGCCCAGGGCAGCACAAGAGCCCCGGCCTTGGGGCCCTCAAGAGCTGCTCCTGCTCCAGGCCCAGGGCCCATCCCAAAGCTGGGGCAGCCACAAAGCTGTGCCCATTTCTGTTCATTGCTGCTCTCATGGGGATGGATCCTCAGCCACTTGGAGGTGGCTGATGAATTTTACTACTCCAGAGGCCTCTTCTTTGCTGAGCTCTTCAGTTCAGGAATTCAGTGACAAAGGCTCATAAACATTTGTTCAAAACACCCAAACAAGAAAAGCCCATGGGAATAATCTAAGGTTTCAATCCTTCTGTGGTTAATTAGACACATTTCAGAAATGTATTCAAAGTGAATATACTGTATTGAAAACAATGCAGAGAGAATTGTTTTTGTCCTGTTTTTTTCTTTTCCTGTTTATAGCTTGATATCAGCAATGTCCAATTGATATTGACCCCAGCACCTCCTCATGCAGTCTGAATAGATATGAAAATCCAGATTTTTATGGCTGACAATCAATCTCACTTTGTCTCTACCCCTTCCCCTCTGTTATGAATGAAGTTCTATATAATTCAATAAACAACAAAGTTGAATTTAGCAGCTATTTTAATTGAGCAGTAATTTTATATAAAATAATACTATCAAATATAATCAAGTAGATACAAAAAAATTTGGCAGTGGTTCTGATAAAGCATAAGCAAAACCGATTGATCAGGGTACAGGGAGGGCTTTTCACCCTGCCTCACATACAAGAAACAAAGGAATCCAAACACAACTTCTATACTGTATGTTCATACATATTCATTAATGTTTTCCTGTAAATCTCTTCCTATTTTCAATTTTCTTGAAATCTACATCACCACACTGCACAGCACATGCTCCCACTGTTGCTAAGGGGTCTTTTGGCTCTTTGGTGGTTGCACCTGACAAAGGCTTCTCCTCATCCTCACTGTCCTTTGAGCAACCCCACAGGCTGCACATGCACCTCAAGTCTTGTGTTATAGAAGCCAGCATTATATTAAAAAATAAAAAAGACTTATTATTTCATAGATACCTGGAATCATCCCAATTTTGTCCATTTCAAGGCCGGTTCTCTAATTATTCCAAGGCCTATTCTGTTTTGGGATTTTACTTATCTCAAACTACATCCTGTATCCTATTTTTTCATTAACATCTTAAAACATCGGTTTTGTGACACTAATTACATATCCTTTTCCTCTATTACTTTTCCTAAAATATGGATATAGTCACGATTGTTGGCAGGAATCCTATTCATTTATCACACCACCATTTCCCTCATCCAACCCTGGCACTGAGAGCAGCTGAGGAATGGAGTCACATCCAGGGGTGTCCCCAGGTCTCAGGACTGGGGCCAGGTCAGTGAAATCTCTTTATTGCTGGTCTGGAGGAGGCCATCGAGGGCACCCTCAGTCAGTTCCCAGGTGAGCCCAGGCTGGGTGGGAGTGTGGCTGTGCTGGAGGGCGGGAAGCTCTGCAGAGGGATCTGGCCAGGCTGGAGCCATGGGCCCAGGACAATGGGATGAGGTTCAGCAAGGCCAGGGGCCGGGTCCTGCCCTGGGCTCACAATGTGGTTCTGTGATAGATATAAACACAATGAAGTTCTTGTATCAGGGTGCTCATCCTGGAGTGGGGGCAAAACAGCTCCAACAATTCCTGATTTGCAAAGCTGTCAGTGGTGGGTGAAGAAGGGAGGTCAGGCTGCTCTTGGTGTTGAGGAAATGCTGAAACCAGCCTGACTCATTTCATCTCCTCATGCCCTGCCTGATCTCCCCTCTTTCCCCTCCCACCCATTGGCTTTTGTCTCCCACCAGGCCCCCGGTGAAGAGCCTGGCTCTGTGTTCTCCATCCCTTCCTGGCTGGCACTGCCAGGCTGGGATGAGGAGCCCCTCAGCCTTCCCTGCTGCAGGCTGGACAAGCCCAGCTCCCTCAGCCTCTGCTCACAGCCCAGGGGCTCCAGCCCCACCTTGGAGGCCCTTCCCAGACCCTGCTCCAGCTGCCAGACACCTTTCCTGCCCTGGGGAACCCAACCCAGGCCACAGTGACCTGGATAATCCCCGTCCTTGGTGTCCTGGTCACACAGCCCTGGCCCCTTGTCCCCATGTCAGGCTCTGGGGTGGATCCTGTGGAACATCCTTTGGTGGAGGCTGTGGCTCCAGGAGGGCCGGGGGATCCTGGGGACAGGGACCCCGCTGGGCATGGACAGCATTGGACTTGTTGGGAGAAACTGTGAGGGGGGGCTGGGGCACAGTGACCAACCCAGTGACCTGACACAGCCCTGCTGGGGTGTCACACAGCCCCTCTGGGATGTCACAGCCTGCTCTGTGATGTCATAGTCTGCTTTTATGATGTCAGACCTCTGCCCTGTGATGTCCCAGCCTGCTCTGTGCTGTCACAGCCCATTCTCTAATGTCACACAGCTGGTCTCTGATGCCACAATCCACTCTGTGATGTCACAGAGCCATCCTGTAATGTCACAGCACAATCTGTGATGTCACAGCAAAATCTGTGATGTCACAACAAAATCTGTGATGTCATAGTCTGCTCTGTGATGTCAGCCCTGCCTTGTGATGTCCTGCCTTGTGATGTCACAGCTGGCTCTGTTGATGTCACAGAGGATGTCTGTGATGCTATAGCTGCTCGATGACCTCACATAACCCACTCTGTGATGTCAGTCTGCTCTGTGATGTCATAGTCAGCTCTGTGATATCAGACTGCTGCCCTGTGATGTCATAGCTGGCTCTGTGATGTCACAGAGGCTGTCTGTGATGTCACAGAGGCTGTCTATGATGTCATAGCTGCTCAATGACCTCACATAATGCACTCTGTGGTGTCATAGTCTGCTCTGTGATGTCAGACTGCTGCCCTATGATGTCATAGCTGGCTCTGTGATGTCACAGAGGCAGTCTGTGATGTCATAGATGCTCGATGACCTCACATAACCCACTCTGTGATGTCATAGCCCACTCTGTGACCTCATGTTAGCAGATGATCAATTGTCTCCACCAGGTGAGCTGACACCTGGAGCTTGTTCTCCAAAACCCCAGGCCTATGGAAACCACACAATGCCCATTGTCTGAGAAGGGAACTGGAAGTTCAGCAGCCTCAGTGTCCTGCCAGCTCAGCCAGGCCCACTGGAACATTGGGGTCCACGACCACCAGGGACCACCAGAAACACCCCCAGGACAGAAGAATGCATGGGTAAAGGGGAGGGGAAATATGTTAATGATTTTGGGGAAGTGATTATCATATGTGTGTTTAGTCCAGAACAATCAATGAATATGTGTGCAAAATACAGCAAATCAACAGACACTTTCCTGTGCTCAGCATGCACAGCTTTGGGAGGAGCTATCCCCTGTGCATCCAGCTCAATAAAGAATGCTGCTCCTTAATGCTGCATTGGTGTTAAGAAGTTTTCTGTTTTATCCAATTTTGGTTAACACTCCCACTGCCAAGGAAAGCTCTGTCTGCTGCTGGTCACAAACAGAGAAGGGCTGGTGGCAGATGTGGGGCTCAGAGGCTGCCTGGGGCACAGTGACCATGAAATAATCAAGGTTTCAATGTTCTGGGAAAGAAGGAGGGGCAGCAACAGAACTTCTGCACTGGAAATAGGAAGGGCAGACTTTGGCCTATTTAGGATGCTGATTTGGGGAGTACTGAATCAGGTACTGACTTTTTAAAGGGAAACAGCCCTTAAAAGCAAAGGGGTCCAGGAAGGATGGACACATTTCAGGAAAGTAATCTTAAGGGGGAAGGAGCAGCCTGTCCCAGTGTGGCAAAAGATGAGCAAGTGAGGAAAATGACTGTCCTGGCTGCCCATGCAGCTTTTGTGGGGACTCAGGGGGAAAAAGGACCAGCAACTCAGAAAGTCTTTAAGGATGTTGCTAGGTCATACAGAAAGAAAAGTTGAGAGTTGAAAACTCAATTAGAACTTAACCTGGAAGGTTCTACAGAAAGAATAAAAATGTTTTTATAAAAAAATTAATAGGAAAAAGGAGGAGTAGGAGAACCTCTACTCTTTATAGGATGCAGTGGAGAATATAGTAACAAAAGATAAGGAAAAGGCTGAGCTACTTAACCCGTAGTTAGTTTCAATTTTCAATATGAGGAGAGGTTGTCTTCAGGACAAGGGCTCTCCTGAGCTGGTAGATGGGCACAGGGAGCAGAACAGCCCCCTGTAATCCAGGAGGAAGCACTTGGTGACCTGCTGAGCCACTCGGATGCTCACAGGTGTATGGGATCCATCCCAGGGGGTCAAGGGAGCTGGTGGATGAGCTCCCCAAGCTGCCCTCCATCATTTACCATCAGTCCTGGCTCAGCAGGGAGGTCCCAGAGCACTGGAGGTGCCAGTGTGAGCCCATCCCCAAGAAGGGCTGGAAGGAGAAGCTGGGGAACTCCAGGCCTGTCAGCCTGGCCTGGGTGCCCGGCAAGGTTATGGAACAGATCACCTTGAGTGCCACCACAGGGCACCCACAGGATGGCCCAGGGATCAGAGCCAGCCAGCGTGGATTCCAATGTCTGCAGTGATGATCTGCATGAGGGGATTGAGTCCAGCATCAGCAAATTTGCAGATGACACCAAGCTGGGTGTGAGTGTGGATCTGCTGCAGGGTAGGAGGGCTCTGCACAGGGACATGGACAGGCTGGATCCAGGAGCCAAATCCAACAAGGTGAGGTTTAACAAGTCCAAGCGCCGGGTCCTGCACTTTGACCACAACAAGCCCTGCAGCTCTAAAGGCTGGGGACAGAGTGGCTGGAGAGCAGCCAGGCAGAAAGGGACCTGCAGGGACTGGTGGACAGCAGGCTGGACATGAGCCAGCAGTGTGCCCAGCTGGCCAAGAAGGCCAATGGCTCCTGGCCTGGATCAGGAATGGTGTGGCCAGCAGGAGCAGGGCAGTGACTCTTCCCCTGTGCTCAGCACTGCTTGGGCAGCACCTCGAGTGCTGTGTCCAGTTCTGGGGCCCCCAATTTAGGAAGGACATGGAGGGGCTGGAGCGTGTCCAGAGAAAGGCAACGAGGCTGCTGAAGGGTCTGGAACACAAGTCTGTGAGGAGCAGCTGAGGGACCTGCAGGTGTTCATCCTGGAGGAGGCCCAGGGGAGACAGGGTGGTGTCAGGGCACAGGTTGGACTTGATGATCTCCATGGCCTGTTCCACCCTTGCTGATTGTGGGATTCTCTGAAACCACCCTTGCAGCAGTTGCAGGAGAAGCCCTGGGCCTCCTCTTGAGAAGCTCCAGCAGCCCAGGTCCCTCAGTTTCTCCTGCCAGCCCCAAAGCCCATCCTGTCAGTCCTGCAGAGCCTCTGCAGCTCCTCCTCATTGCCCAGAGCAGGGAGCCCCAGAGCCAGACACAGCAGCCCAGATGTGCACCCCTGGCCTGGAGTGCCTCTGGCAAGGGAGCAGCACCAGGCACTGCAGGAGCCTGCAGACAATTCCTGCAGCACTTGTAGGATGATCCTGCTGCCCAAGGGACGTTCCCATGGGACCAAGTCAGGAACTGCAATGGAGAGTGGAACCAGAGAGGGAAGGGCAAACAGGGATGGGCTGTTTACAGGGGAGGGAACAGGGGTGGGCAATAGGAACAAATTGGTATCAGGAAGAGCAAAGAAAGCAAAGGTGAAGCCAAGGAAATGCTCAGGGCAGTTTGGGGGTGGCTGCCAGGCAGCCCTGGCTCTGAGCAACAGCGTCTGCAGTGGGACAGGAAAGTCCCAGCTGATGGGAACAAACTTTCTGGCTGAGTGCAGAGGCCAGGACAAAGCTGAGTGGTTTCCCTGGTGTCCCCAGCCCTTGCTGGCCCCAGGGGCTGATGGCATTTGTGCTCCCTCAGGTTCATGTCCCCACAGCAACAGCATGGGGGTGCTGCCCCTGCTGTGTGCAATGCAAACAGGGGCTCCTGAGCCAGTGCTGCCGTGTCTGTGCCTGCAAGGATGGGGCACCTGTGTGAGCTGGGGGAGAGGCCAGGGCTGCAGAGGGGGGATGTTGTTGGCAGCTCCAAGAGGACGCTCTGGGATGCTGCCCTGGGCTGTGCAGCGCACTGGGGATGGATCAGCCCCTGCTCTGCTGCTCCTTCCCGTCTGCCCCAGGGCCCTTGCAGAGCCCCAGCCATGCTGTTTGCCCCCAGCCTGCCCACGGCCACCCTGGGGCTGCTCACGGGGGTTTCTGTGCTGAGCATTGGCCTGGCCGTGCTCTTGAGAGAGCCTGGGCAAGGAGCCTGGAGCCCCCAGGGCCTGGCCTGAGGCGTCAGCGCTGCCCCAGCAGTGCCCATGGCCTGTCCCTGCTGCAGCCCCGGCACTGCCACCCCCAGGGCTGTGCCCGGCCCCGAGAGCACTCAGGCCCTGCAGCAACACCAGGGCCACCAGGGCAGCGGGGCAGGGCCACGGCAGCAGCACTGGCAACACCAAGTGCTGCTGCTGCTGCTGCTGGGCACAGCTGCTGGGCCAGCCCTGATCTGCCCCAGCTCTGCACACAGACATTGCTGCTGCAGCTCCAGAGAGGGCAACAAAAAAGGGGGGGTCTTCAAAGAAAACTTTGCTGGGAGATCCTTCAGTTCCTTTAAAGACACCAAGAGAACGCAGCCCCTCATTGACAAAGTCTGGGGCCACAGGGAAGGGGAAGGAAAGCAAAATAAGAAATGGCAAAAACAATGACATTACTTTGTGGGCAATATGAAAAATCTAAAACACAGAAAAAAAAAAAACCACAACCAAACTAGGAAGGAGTATCAAAGATGACTTTTATTACAAGTGATTTTCAGAAATTGGCTAGCAGTTTAATATTCCTGAAAGCATCCAGTCATCAGCGTCCACATTGCAGCCTTGAGCTCCTCGTTCCTCAGGCTGTAGATGAGGGGGTTCAGGGCTGGAGGCAGCACTGAGTACAGAACTGACAGGGCCAGATCGAGGGATGGGGAGGAGATGGAGGGGGCCTTCAGGTGAGCAACCATGACAGTGCTGAGGAACAGGGAGAGCACGGCCAGGTGAGGGAGGCAGGTGGACAAGGCTTTGTGCCATCCCTGCTCAGAGGAGATCCTCAGCACAGCCCTGAAGATCTGAAGATCTCCACATAGAGAAAACAAAAACACAAAACAGCCGAGTCCTAAACAGGAACAAACTGCAATGAGCGTCAAGATTCCACTCCAAAATTCCACCAGGACACTGAAGGCCCTGCAAGGAGAACACGCTTGCCTCATCATCCTGAACAACAGCTCCAACTGCACTCAGCACAAACCCATGGCTGAGGCAGCTCTCCTGTGCAGCACAGCTGGGCCCTTCTGGGGCTCCATGCATGGACATCCCAGCTTAGCTCTGCTCTCACAAGAGATTTTGGTCTCAGCAGCTGAATGCAGCCCCTGCTGTGCTTGCCATGAGCTCAGGACAAGTGGAAAGAGAGCAAGAGGTTTAGGGTGAACACATCTTGACTTTTGCAGTGAAGATGTGTTTAAGACACTTGACTGAGATTGCATTGGTTGTGGTGGTTGTTTCCTGTGCCAGGATGTTGTCCATGGTAGGTGTGTGGTGGCAGAGGGGAAAGAGTGGTTGTGAAGAGTTGTGAAAGAATGGCTTTTGCCTAGGAAGAGAGGAATGGAGGGCTGAGCTGTGATCAGAGCTGGTTTGCAGTGTCCTGAGCCTTCCCCCGCCTCCCAACCGGCGGGACAACAAGTTTACCCCGGCTCCCAGGAGACAACAGGTCTACCCCGTCTACGGGGGTACAACAGTTTCCTCCGGCTTCCGGCGAACAACACGTGTACCCCGTCTGCAAGGGGATCGATCTTTGGTGTGTAGGGACACCGATCTACCCCAGCTCCGGGGGGACAAGACGTCTACCCGAAATGTGAAGGGACACCAGGTCTATCTACCCCGGCTCCAAAAGGACAACAGGTCTACCCCACGTCTCGGGGGACAACAGGTCTACCCAGTCTCCGGAGGGACACCAGGTCTACCCCCGCGACCGCAGCCGGCAGCAAAGGGGCTCCCTCGGCCCGCGCTCCCGGCCATGGCAGAGCCGGGGCCGGCGGCGGCTGCGCGGCCAAGCCCCCGGGGCGCGTGTCGGGGCTGGGAGGCGCGCGGAGGAGAGCGCCAAGGCGGGAGCGCGCTGGGCCCCTGTGGGCCCCGGCCCGGCCAGAGAGAGCTCGGAGGAGGAGGAGGAGGCGGGGCGCGGGCGCAGGCCGGAGCGGCGGGCCGGGCGCTGGGGCGAGAGAGAGCGAGCGGCAAAAGCTTGTGTGGAGGGCTGCTTGTGAGTAGATGGCAGCTCGGGAGCTGCTGTGCTCCGTGCGAAAGGCTGAGGCAGCCGGAGGTGGTGTAGAAATGATTTAGAGGCGGCTGGGCCAGGATTTAGCGGTCGGCGGTGGGGGAGAGGCGGCGCCGCATGCGTGCGGGCGTGCGGTGGCAAGCAGGAGCGGCGCTGGTGAGCGGGTCCGTGCTAGGGCGGGCGGGCTGTGGGCCTGCAAAGTTGCGGGCGGCAAGGCGGGTGGGCGGCTTAAGGGCGGGCAAAAAAGGGAGGAGGCGGCGGCGGCTCGGGCGGCAGCTGTGGGCAGGGGGGCCGCGGCCCCGCTTTGGAATGGGCCGTGAGAAGGCGGGGCGGAGCGGGAGAGGCTCGGGGCTTGTGTGTCCGCCTGTGCTCGGGCAGCGAGCGGCTGTGGGATGGTGTTTGGCCCTTGTCTCTCGGCCTCTCCGGATCCGCTCCTTCGCACCCCCTTGGTGAACTTGCTGGCCGCGACAACAGGTCTACCCAGCACCTGCGGGAAGAAAAGGGATTAAGCCCTGCCAGAGCGAGGCAGACCTGTAACCGAGCTTTAGCTCTTCTCTCTCAGCTCACAGGATCGTGTTTAGCCCTTCTCTCTCACCACCTCTCAGGATCGTCTCTAGCCCTCCCTCTCTCACCTTTCAGGATCCAGGACTGCATCTCAGCCTTCTCTCTCACTTTTCAGGTTTGTGGCTCACCTTTAGCCCTTCTCTCACATGTCGCAGAATCATATCTTGCCCTTCTCTCTCACCTTGCAGGATAGTTTTTAGAGCCCTGCTCTGTCCCGTCTCACCATCAGGGATCACATTCTGCCTTTCTCTCTCACCTCTCAGGATGGTCTTTAGCTAGCCCTTCTCGCTCACATCTCAGGATCATGGATTGCCTTTCACCCTTCTCTGTCGCCTCTCTCACTGTACCCATTTCCCTGGGCAGGACGGGAGCCAGGACAAAGGCACACAACTCGTCCCGGCTAGGCAGCACTTGCTTTGCCCTGGTGACCACACGCCGGGCCGCTCCGCTCCACCTCAGACACAGGCACGGGGTCAGCCTGCGGGCATGCGGCTCGTCACCTCGCTGCCGTCAGACGGACAGACGAGTCCAGAGGCGCCCACGCCTCCAAAAGGAGCGATGGAGCTCGGCCGGGAAGGGGCGCCGCCGCAGGCCGCCTCCTACGATGACGCAGCCGGAGGTGGCCGACAACAGCGAGCCCTGGGTGAACTTGCGGAGCCGGCCGCGACAACAGGTCTGCCCGGCACCCGCCGAAATTGGACCAAGTCTCGCCGGAGCGAGGTAGACCCGGTGTCCCCGGCCAGTGCCGGCCACCAGGGGGCAAGGCCGACCCCCGGCGGCCCCAGAGCCGGGGTAGACCTGGTGTCCCTCCGGATACTGGGTAGACTTGTTATCCCTCGGCAGCTGGGGTAGACCTGATGTCCCTACAGAGCCGGGATAGAATTGTTGTCCCTCGGAGCTAGGGTAGACCTGGTGTCCCGCTAAAGATGGGTAGACCTGTTGTCCTTCTAGAGCCGGGGTAGACCTGGTGTCCCTACAGAGATGGGCTAGACCTGTTTTCCCTCTGGATCCTGGGTAGACCTGTTGTCCCCCTGGAGATGGGGTAGACCTGTTGACCTGCCCTTTGGGGGGAGGCGGGGGAGGCTCAGGACACTGCAAACCAGCTCTGATCACAGCTCAGCCCTTCATTGCTCTCTTCCTAGGAAAAAGCCATTCTTTCAAAACTCTTCACAACCACTCTTTCCGCCTCTCTCCCCAGACAGAGCTGTCCTGCAAAACATCATGGCACAGGAAACAATCACCACAACCAATTCAATCTCAGTCAAGTCTTTTTGAACCTAAAACTGCAAAAGTCAAGATGTGTTCAGCCTAAACCTCTTGCTCTCTTTCCACTTGTCCTGAGCTCATGGCAAGCACAGCAGGGGCTGCATTCAGCTGCTGACCCAAAAATCTCTTGTGAGAGCAGAGCTAAGCTGGGATGTCCATGCATGGAGCCCCAGAAGGGCCCAGCTGTGCTGCACAGGAGAGCTGCCTCAGCCATGGGTTTGTGCTGAATGCAGGTGGAGATGTTTTTCAGGGTGATGAGGCAAGTGACTTCTCTTCTCAGACTCTTCAGTGTCCTGGTGGAATTTTGGAGTGGAATCTTGAGGCGTGCTGGGTGTAAGAGATGGTGCGGAGTTTCCTTCATTTGCGTGACGATGGTGGCAAGGAGGCTGAAGAGCCCCGTCAGGAGCTGTGGCCTGAGTGAGGTGGACATTTTCTGGCTGTTGTGCCAAGGGAGTGTTTGCAGGTGTGCTTGCTGTGCTTTGCCAGAACACTGCTTGCAACAGGTTCTGATCCATGGTGCCTTGGACTTGCACAGCTGCATGAATCCCATTGCAGAAAAGGAGCAGGAACAGGTTTTGTTTGGGTGCTCAATTGTGCCAAAGTCTCCTGTCACCTGAATCATCTTGTGCAAGCATGGGGTACAGGTGCAGAGGCTGACAGGCCAAGAGGGGCAGGAGAGCTACTTGATGGCCTTGAGCATGCTGAGGGGAGCCCAGGGACACTGCCATGTGGATATCAGCATCAAAGCAAGAGTGACTGAGTGGGGAACTTTGCCCTCAGTGCTGGCCTGAATCCAAGTGTCCCAGGTGAGTTGTGGCACTGGGGCACACCCAGGAAACACTGCCGGGCCCCCCAGAGCCCAGGTGAGGCAGGGGAGCCTGCCCTGCCCCATGGCATGTGCCCGGGCAGTTGAGATGCTGGGGATCAGGGTGCACTTGAGCACAGCCTTTGGCAGCAGGGACACAGCTGCCAGTGCCAGGAGAGCATGCTGCTCCTCTCCTGGCCCAGCATGACGGAAAGGGGAGAGTGGTGCTGCCAGATGTAATGCACAGCCCCAGCTAAGCAGGGCATTCCTTTCTTGATCTTGACAATTGCTAGAGTGTGGAGCAGGGGGTGCCCCCAGTGGATGGGTCTGTGCAGTCCCTGGGGCAGCTGCAGACTGTCTCCCTGTCATTTTCTCCTGCCAGGCAGTGCGTCCAGCTCCTAAGCAGGAACATGCACTGATGCTCAGTGATTCCCTCCCTGCACAGCCAGTGCCCATCAGCTTTGGGCCAAGGCTGCCCAGCTGCCAACACCATGACACGGAGAGGTTCAACAGACAGAATCTGGCTTGGCTCTAAGGGCCTATTCTGCTCCAAACTTCCACTCTCCAGAATGTCCCTTTTGCCACAACAGCTTCTGTTCCTTCACTTACCAATCCTCCATGCTTCCACAAGTCTCACCAAGATATCATGATAGAGACGGTGGTCATCTCTCTCTTCCTCCTGGCTGCAAGGACCTCTTTGTTGCTGAGGGAAAGGTGAGTGATTTCTGGAGATGGAGTCTGAAGCTGCACTCTGATGCAGGGCTGCTGCTGCCTGACTCCTGCTGCTTTAGGATGGCCAGGTGCTCAGCCCATTTCCCAGCAAGCTGAGTCTCTCAGGCTTTTCTTTCCTCACCTGAGGGATGCAAAGCTGAGAAGATGAGAAAGACTTGATCCAAGGGGTGACTGCCCTTCAACAGGAAAGCAGGGAGGAAGAGATCAAGTGCATCCCTGTGCCAGGCACCCATTGGCTTCCATCCTCTGGGCACAAGAAATGAGGCTCTGAGCTGCCTTGAATGCAGCCAGCACAGCTCCTGCACACTCTGGCTGCGCACAGCTGCTGACAGCTCCTGGGAAAGGGCATTTACAGTTCTTTCTGCTGGGCTTGAAGAATCCCTGTGCCAGTGAGGTGAGGAGGTTCAGCCCATCATCTTGACAGCAGAAGCCAGAGCAGAGAGAAGGGCAGTATTGTTTCTTACCTATAAAATTCTTTCTCTGGCCTGCCAAGCTCTGCTCAGCAGGTCAGACAGAGGCACACTGGCTGCCCTCGGGGTGGTGTTATCTTTTTATACTAAAAACTACATGTACATTATTTACCATAACTTCCCAATACCTATCTCCTATGTTAGACAGTGAGCTTCTACTCTAAACCAATCCAAAAGTGCCACCATCAGAGCAGAAGATGGAGGCCAAGAAAAGAAGGAGAAACACTGGACACACCCAGATTCCTCCATCTTGCCTCCTGAACCCCCATTCTAAAACCCCCCAAAATCTATTTTTCACCCCATGACAGACTATTATTCTACTTAGATTTTCGTGGCTTGCAGACCCTCATATAAGGTAGGTAATTTTTTTTCCCATGGGTCAAAATCGAAGTCACAGGTGTCTTGGGCTCTGTGCCAAGGTCTCTGAGCCCCCAGGCAGGGGCTTGAGCCCTCCAGGGCAGCCAGAGGAATTTCCTGGGTTCTGACACTTATCAGTAACTCTGTGTGGGGATTTGCATCCCTTGTCAATAACCCAAAGGAAAATAATTTAAATGATGCCTTCACTTAGGCCAGGGATCTTGCCTCGAGTCCCTGAAGGTCTAAAGTTGAGGTTCTCCTGAAAATTCCTCAGTGCTGGCTGGAGATCTGTGGACCATAGATTCATTGAAGCTCTAGGCTCATCTTCTGGTTGGCTCTCTAATTTACTGTCCCAAAATCTCCAAAATGTTGGAACAAGACTCCTTAACAGTAATTTGGTTTAAAAAGGCATAATTTATTGAGGCCTGAGGTCACATGAAGGATACTCCTAACCATTCGTGCACACATGGTTTTACAAGTAAGCAATTGACATATTACAATTTACCCATTACCATAAAGCCCAGATTCAGTCCTTGTTTTGTCTATTCCTACATTCTTGAGGTGGATGCCTTCTTGTTCTTCTCTTCCAACTGTTCTTGCTCAGAAAAGCAGTTTTTGTGTGCCTTGTTTCTCTGTTCACAGGCCCAGTAAAAACTAAATTAATTCCTTTGCTATCACATAGCATGGAAGCCTCTCTCCAGCTTCCTTCCCTGAGTACTCCTGCTCCTGCAGAACCACCCTGATAATGGAGCTCTGTGTGTTGGACATGGTGGCCGTCACCTTGGCGTGGCCAACACTCACCTGGACGGGCTCCTGGCAGGTGTCCAGGGTGACGTGGCAGCACAGTGGCCCGGTTGGTGGTGAAGGACGTCCTCATGTGGGACATGCGGTTGTAGGTGTCCTCCAAGCTGCCCAGGTGAGCTTTGAGCAGGGACAGCTCCAGGCCCAGCTCCATGGGAAAGCGGTTGTAGTCCAGGGGTTGGAGAAGATGGCCACGGTGAAGGTGGTGGCCTCATAGACCAGGACTCCACAACAGCCGCGGAACAGGGGGCTGGAGAACTGGCAGGTGTCAGAGGAGCCTGGGGGCACAGAAGGGCTGGGGGGGACGGAGCTGTGCCCGCTGTAGAAGTAGGTCCTGGGGAGGAGAAATGGGGTGTGCCATCAGGGGGGATGGTGAGACCACCGGGAGATGGTCATGGAGCAAGTGGTAGGTGGTGGAACCAGAAGGAGACAGTGTCACCACCACTGGGAGGTGCTGGGAGCACTGGGAGGTGCTGGGGGCACTGCTGGGAGGTGACAGGAACAGTGGGGGACAAGTAGGAGATGGACCAAGCCCTAGGAGATGCTCCCACCGTGGGATGATGACCCCACCCTGTGGTGGTGTTCACAGGGGTCTCAGGACGAGGGAAGAGATGAGAATGTTGCATTTATGTTTCAGAAGGCTGATTTATTATTTTATGATAAATATTATAGTAAAATAAAATAATAATTATTAATAATTAATATTATTAATTATTAATTATTAATTATCAGTAATTAAGTATTAATTATTAATATAAATGATATATTTAAAGTTGCTAAAAGAATAGAAGAAAAGATTTCATCAGAAAGCTAGCAGAGAATAGAAAAGGATAGAATGATAATAAAATCTTGTGACTGACTAGAGAGTCTGAGACAGCTGGACTGTGATTAGCTATTAATTAAAAACAACTACATGAGGCCAATCAAAGATGCACTTGTTGCATTCTACAGCAGCAAAGAATTATTGTTTACATTTTGGTTTTGAAGTCTCTCAGCTTCTCAAGAGAAAAAAATCTTGATAAAAAGATTTTTCATAAAATATGTCTGCCACACACCCTGTCCTGGTTTGGAATGGGAGGAAAATTCAGGGAAGCGATGCAAAGCTTTTCTGTAACTGACGGGCTGCCGAACCACTGAGAGGCTGGGCACACCTCTGTGAAACACAGACGTTAAAAACCAAAAACCCCAAAAACTCTCCTTTCCAATCAACAAAAAAAGCAGCAAACCCCAACCTCAACCCCCATCTCAACCAAGCCAAGCCAAACAGCGTCACCGTGACATTTTATGGAAAATCCCTTCACCAGGATTTCTTCTCCTGGGAAGCTGGGAAGCTTCAGCTTCTCCCTGTTTTGCTGCTTTGGAATGTGATTTGGAGAATTGTTTACCCAGCATGTGAATTGTTTTTAATTAATGACCAATCCCAGTCCAGCTGTGTCGGGACTCTGGTCAGTCACAGGTTTTTATTATTCATTCTTTTCCAGCCTTCTGATGTATCCTTTCTCTTTCTTTAGTGTAGTTTTAGTATATAATTTCTTTCAATATAACATTGAGGGAACCCAGGAAATTCCTCTGGCTTGAGCCCCTACCCAGGGTCTCAGAGACCCTGGCACAGAGCCCAAGACCCCTGTGCCTTTGATTTAGCTCTTGGAAAAAACAATTACCTACCTTTATAGGAGGAATTACAAGTCAAGAAAGTTTAAGTAGAATAATAGCTAGTTTGTCACGGGGTGAAAAATAGATTTTTGAGATTTTTAGAATGAGGGCTCTAAGTCCCAAGATAGAAGAATTTAAGCATGCCTTGTCCTTTTTCCTTCTTCTTCCTAACCTCCATCTTTTAATTGATGTTGGCATTTTTAGATTGGTTTAGAGTAAAAACTCACTGTCTAACATAAGTGATAGGCATTGAGAAATTATGGTAAATAGTGTACATGTAGTTTTTAGTTTAAAAAGATAACACTGCCCCAAGGACGGGCAGGGTGCCTCATCCTGACCTGCCAGACAGACCTCAGCGAGTCAAAAAAATAATTTTATAGATAAAAAACCAATAAACAACCTTAAGAACAAGAATAGAAGAGTTCTGACTCCTTCTTCAACTGCTGGGCTGGGAAAAGAGACTTTCTAATGCATCTCGGGGTCACCCTGACCAGTAAAGATTCTGAGATAATATAATATAATATCATAAAATAATAAATCAGCCTTCTGGGGACATGGAGTCAAATTCAAGAGTAATGTTAACCCTTCCAGTGCCTCAATCCTCCCTCAAATAGGAAAAAAGTCCAAAATACCAACATGTAAAAGAACAGCATAAAGACATTAGTCGGTGTAGAAGAAGTTAAGTCCCAAATAGGAAAGAAAAAAAAAGAATGCGTTTGTTTTTAGAGCTGAAATCCTCTTATAAGCTATAGAGAAAAGACTATTTTCATTATAACACATAAAACTATAAAGAGATAAAAGTGTTCAAACTGATAGCAAACAAAAAAAGCCTCCATACTAAAATAAACAAATGTTAAAATAGCTGTAATCCCATAAAAAGTTTAAACAGAAAAAAAAAAAAAGTAGTCCTATGCTTCCAAAAAAAAATAAAGAAGAAAATCTCTATTCCCAAAACTAAAAATAGTTTTAAAAATAGACAATAAAGAGAATTTTCACCTTTAAACAACTTATCTTCCAAACAATACCCCATAAACCAACATAACCCATCAACAAGCTACAAAAATGCTTATAACTATAAGAAAAACTTCATAATAGCAAAATTCCCCAAACAACTGCTGTTTGTAACAAATTAAGAACCCCAAGAAACCTGTTTCCTTTCCTCTTATAAAAAGGCTCCATAACCTTAACAAAAAAAGACTTCTCTCCTCAATAAACTAAAGAAAAACTATTTAAAAGTTGTAATCTAACTAAAAATCTTAAGTGTAATTCCTTTACATTATCAGTGAGAAAGAAAAAAGTTGTGAGAAGCAAAGTGTTCTAAAAGGTTTGTTCTAATTCTTACTATTTTTTCCCTTCTAATTACTATAAAAATAATTTTCTTTATACCCTCTTAAAGTTTTAAACCTGCTTTACCTTTCTCCTAATCCTATCTCACAACAAAAACTAAGTGTATCAGTAATCAGCCAACACCAAACCTACCACATTCTTTAGTACATCAGCCCAAAAAATTTCAAATTAAAAAATCTTAAATTAGCAAACCTAAACCACAACACAAAATTTGTGTTTCCACCCAATTTCAAACCAAAACCACCACACACCCCTGCACTCCAGGGGTTCTCCTGCGCCTTCCCCCACCTGGGGGTCTCCAGGGTGACATTCCGGTGCTGTTGGATATCTGGATCTCCACGGTCCTCTCCAGGAAATTCCACATCTTGGCACGCGATTGGCTGCTCCAGGGGGACAGAATCTACTCCTCCAGTCTGGGGTTTCCTCAGCTCTGGGATCTTGACCTTGGAGACAGAATTTTCTCAGCTCTGGGGTCTCCTTGAATCCATAACCTTCTCACTGCAAGGTGTCCTCCTCAGGTGCAGAGTCTCTTTGTTCCAGAATCTTCTTCTTGGATCCAGGATATTTTCCTTATCTCTGGAGTCTCCTTGAATATGTAATCTTCTCACGCCAAGTTCTCCTCCTCAGGTCCAGAGTCTTCTTCTTGGATCCAGGATCTTTTCCTCAGCTCTGGGGTCTCCTTGGATTCAGAATCTTCTCAGCTCTGGAATCTCATTCCTGTCTCTGGGAATTTCTTGGATCCAGAATCTCTTTGGATCTGGAATCTCCTCAGATTCGGTGTCTCTTTGGATCCAGGGTCTCCTCAGCACTGAAATCTTCTCCTCAAGTCTGGGGTTTCCTTGGATTCAGAATCTTCTCAGCTCTGGAATCTTGTCCCTGTCTCTGGAAATTTCTTGGATGTGGGATCTTCTCAGATTTGGTGTTTCTTTGGACACAGGGTCTCCCCAGCACTGAAATCTTCTCCTCAGCTCTGGGGTTTGCTCAGTCCTGGGCTCTCCTCAGCACTCCTTGGATCCAGGGAGACTCTGGATCCAGAATCTCCACCCCAGCCCCCAAACTTCCCTGTGGTCTCCTCCTCTGAGCACCTTCTGGATCTCCACTGGTGTTGGGAATGTCCTGGGGCAGGGAAATCCCTTCCCTGGCTGGAAAAATCCTAAACTACAACTTCCTGGTGGTAAAATGGAACCAACTTCCCGGTGGTGAATCCGGGACAAAGTCCCCTAGGGCCTGGCACCTTTAGCTGGTGTAAGTGGTTTAACTGGCTAAATTGTCTAATTGATTTCTCTAATTTATGTAATTTAATCCAATCTATCTAACTCAGGTGGTTTAAATGTTTTAAATTATTTAAATGGTTCCACAATAAGTTTATAACTGGTTTAACTGGTTCATCTAATTGAACGAGTTTAATGGGTTTATCTAGTCAAACTGGCTTAATTGTCTCACTGCCTTAATTGGAATAAGTGGTGTAGCAGACCAGAGGAACAGATGATTGGCTCAAAGCAACCCATTGGGGAGTGGTGGGTGATTTGTGAAAAAAAACTCCTCAACTTGAAAAAGTTGTAAAGCCAGTATGATTTATTTCATTGCTGGACATGCTCCCCAAGGACATGAGCACCCCCAAAAATTCCTGTGTCTACTTTATCCCCTAATCTGTTGCATTTGCATTAAAAAAATGCATATGTATTAAACTTATCAATTTTATGAGCCTGCACAGTTTTTCAGTCACGTAGTTGTAATGTGGTGGTTATAACCCAGATTCAGTTTTTCTGTTGGCTTCAGTCTCAAGGTCAGCAGGGAGCCTCTTCTGATCTCTTCTCAGCATTCTTTCTTGTCACATTCCTATTTTCTGAAAAATTCTTCACCCAGGATTTTTTTTCCTGGGAACCTGAAACCTCAGAGAAAAAGGAAAACACTAATTATCTGATTTGCTTCTCCTGTGTTTTGCTGCTTTGCAATGTGTTTGGAGATTGTTTATCCAACAGGTGATTGTTTCATTGTTTTAATGTGAATTTTGACTTATTGGCCAATCAGGGTCAGGCTGTGTCAGGGCTCTGGAAAGAGTCACACGAGTTTTCATTAAGCCTGTGCAGTTTTTCAGTCACGTTCTGTTTATAACCCAGATTCAGTTTTCTGTTTGCTTCAGTCTCAAGGTCAGCAGGGAGCCTCTTCTGATCTCTCTTCAGCATTCCCTTTCTTGTCACATTCCTATTTTCTGAAAAATCCCTTCACCCAGGATTTTTCTCCTGGGAACCTGAGAAACCTCAGAGAAAAAGGAAAACACTAATTATCTGATTTGCTTCTCCTGTGTTTTGCTGCTTTGGAATGTGTTTGGAGATTGTTTATCCAACAGGTGATTGTTTCATTGTTTTAATGTGAATTTTTTTGACTTATTGGCCAATCAAGGTCAGGCTGTGTCAGGGCTCTGGAAAGAGTCACGAGTTTTCATTATTAACTTTTTAGCCTTCTGTAACTATCCTTTCTGTATTCTTTTAGTATAGTTTAGTGTGGTATTATTCTTTAATATAATATAGTGTTATAAAATAATAAATTAGACTTCTGAGAACATGGAGGCAGATTCATCATTCCTTTCTTCGTCTGGGCACCCTGCCAATCAAATACAATATTTTCTGAGTAGCCTTGAGTCTCCTTTGTTCTCTCTTGCAGGCCTTTTGGTGAGCAGACAAGTTAAAAGACTAAACAAAAAAATGCAAAAATGGGTTTCTACCCTGAGTTAAATTTCCAATCCCTGTTTCATCCCCCCCCTTTTCTAGAAACAAGTAAATTATTTTACTTAGTACAAATTTCTATGATAATAGGTGTCCCTTAATGCTTTGCCATGTACATTTGATAATGAGGTCAACACTGCTATTTGCTGTAGTATTCTCCAATTCCAAATTAGCACTATAAAAGATAACCCTAAACTCACCCTAACTAATACCAATAAATTTGTAAGGCTGCCAACAACAGTCTCCTTGATTCCACAGTGTCACAATGGACCCTTTGCTCCATGAGGTTCACTAGTGTAACATGGATGCCTTGATTCCATGAGGTTGTGTAGTGCCACAATGATCTCCCTGGTTCTGCGGCCCCTGCTGCGGCTGCTGTGTAACAATGGACCTGTGGTACCATGAGGTTCCATAGTGTCACCATGGTCCCTGTGGATCCACAAGGCTCCTTGGTTCTGTGTCACACTGGACCCTTGGTTCCATGGGGTGCCTGGCCTCCCACAGCCTCCTCACAAAGCCCTCATGGCCCCTCACAGTGCCCCATGGCCCCTCACAGCCCCTCACTGTGGATGCCATGGGACAGAGAGAGACAAACAGCAAGCGTTTCTCACAGCAGCTTGTGAGAATTTTTAGGGAGTTGTAAGGATGTGAGAACTTGTTAAGTATAAACAATCTGCAGGTGGTGTTCTTCTACTTCGTCTGTCTCTTCTTCTCTCAAGGACAGTGTATAAAGAACGTGTTTTTTGTTAACTAGCCAATCAAATAGAATATATTGTATCACTCTATAAAAATCTGCATGGTTCTCTTGAATAAAACCTTCTTTTTAGTCTTTCTGCAATACTGCCTCCTGCCTGTTCCTGTGTCATTCTCAGCGCAAGAGGGACACCTCACGGCCCACGGCCCTCATGGCCCCTCACACGGCTCAAGGCCCTTCACGGCCCCAGGCGCGGGCCCCTCAGCCGCCTCCGGCCCCGCCATTGGCGCCGCTCTTTGCTGCCCGCCAATGGCGACCAGAGGCTCCAGTGACGTCACCGGTCGCCGGGCAAAAGGGAGGCCTGGGGCTGGGGTGCCCCAGAGCTGGCCGGGAATGGGGTCCGGGGGTCCCCGGGCTTATGGAAACGGGGGATCCAGAGGCTGGGAGAGGAGGATACCCAGGAAAGGGGGTGGAGGCGGTGTCGGGGCAGGATAAGGGGGTGCAGGGGATCCTGCAGCTGGGGAAGGAGATGCGGGGGGTCCCAGTGCCCAGGAATGGGCATTCAAGGGGGTCCCCGGGGGGCTCCCCAAAGCCCCTCCCGGGGGCAGCAGGAGCTGGCTCAGGGGCTCTGGGCAGAGAAAAGGGTTGACCCCGGCCTGGGGGGGACATGGGGGACTCACACACGCTCCCGGGGGGAACACGACCCCCGGGGACCCCCCCTCACCTTGTCCCGCAGGGGAGGCCGAGCCCCAGCCCGGGCAGACGAAGCCCCCGGAGCCCCGGCAGCATCTTGGGGGCGTCCGGGGCCGGGAGGGGCAGGATCCGGGAAACGGCGGCGGCTGCCGGGGCCGCGGTTGCCTGGGAACCGCGAACGCGGCGGCGGCGTCGTGACAGCGGCGCGGCCTCAGTGCCTGAGAACGCGGCCCTGGCTGGGTGTGCGCAGCCTGGGCTCGTGCAGGCGGCTGCACTGGGCGATTCGCCAAGGGAATTGTTCGCGGAGCATCGGTCTCCAAAGGAATTCCTGCACCTGCAGAGCATTGGCCTCTGCAAAAATTCCTGAATTTCCAAGGTAAAGATTGACTCAGGTTGAACTTTTGGTTTTGTCCATCTGCAAAGAGTGGCATCAGGATGGGATAGAGCATTGGCCTCTGCAAAAGGGTTCCTGAATTTCCTTTTTAGATAAAGATTGACCAGTTTTTCCTGAACTTTTTTGGTTTTGTCTCATCTGCACTCAGAGATAGAATGCCAAAGGGAAATACAGGATGGGATAGTGCCCCAGCTTCTGGTGCAGCAGTTCAGTGGTATGCATGAAAGCTGAGTGGATTAACAATATATGCTCTAAACCTTGATTCTGGGTTTTTTTTTTGCACCTCATCCTAAGACCCTGCAACCACATTTTCAAAATGTAACTGATCTGCTGATTTTTTTTTTTCTGAACAGTGATTGCTTAAACTACTTTTTTTGCTAATGTGAACAAGTTCTGTTCAAGTTTCAAAATTTCAAATTAAAAATCTTAAATTAGCAAACCTTTGACATAACACAAAATTTGTGTTCTGCCCACTTCAAACCAAAACCAAAACACCCTGCACCCACTATTTTCCATTTTCCTTCCCCTCACCTGGGGGACCCAAACATCTCCCAAGAAGGTTGGATATCTGATCTCCACGGTCCTCTCAGGAAATTCCACATCTTGGCACGCGATTGGCTGCTCCAGGGGACAGAATCTGGGCTCCAGTCTGGGGTTTCCTCAGCTCTGGGATCTTGACCTTGGAGACAGAATTTTCTCAGCTCTGGGGTCTCCTTTGAATCCATAACCTTCTCACTGCAAGGTGTCCCCCCAGAGGTGCAGAGTCTCTTTGTTCCAGAATCTTCTTCTTGGATCCAGGATATTTTCCTTATCTCTGGAGTCTCCTTGAATATGTAATCTTCTCACGCCAAGTTCTCCTCCTCAGGTCCAGAGTCTTCTTCTTGGATCCAGGATCTTTTCCTCAGCTCTGGGGTCTCCTTGGATTCAGAATCTTCCAGCTCTGGAATCTCATTCCTGTCTCTGGGCATTTCTTGGATCCAGAATCTCCTGGATCTGGAATCTCCTCAGATTCGGCTCTTTGGATCCAGGGTCTCCTCAGCACTGAAATCTTCTCCTCAAGTCTGGGGCACTTGGATTCAGAATCTTCTCAGCTCTGCAATCTTGTCCCTGTCTCTGGAAATTTCTTGGATGTGGGATCTTCTCAGATTTGGTGTTTCTTTGGACACAGGGTCCCCCAGCACTGAAATCTTCTCCTCAGCTCTGGGGTTTGCTCAGTCCTGGGCCTCCTCAGCACTCCTTGGATCCAGGGAGACTCTGGATCCAGAATCTCCACCCCAGCCCCCAAACTTCCCTGTGGTCTCCTCCTCTGAGCACCTTCTGGATCTCCACTGGTGTTGGGAATGTCCCAGGGAAATCCCCAGTCCCTGGTGTGAGAGTCTGTCCGAAAATACCCTCCATTTTCCTGCCTCACGCTTGCCTTGGGAGACCACTGTGACCCCTGGACTGGTGGAGGGAAAATCGTGTGCTTCTCAGTACACCATTTGACTGTTTGCATAGCACGCCACACTGAACTCAGAGGCCGTTCTGCCCTTCTCTGAACAATGGACTGGACTTTCTCCCCACCTCCTGGCCCAGCTGGCTTGAGATCCGGGAAGGGCCCCTCTTCTGGAAGACCCCCCCCCCTTGCCTGCTCCTCACCATCGTGATACAACCAGAGGTGCAAGTCCCTTCATCAAGGACATGATCCTATGCAGAGGACCCCCTTGCACCCCCTTGCCCTAGAGACTGGGACTCAAACCCCCCCCCAACTCGGGGGGGTGTGCACAGTGGGAGCGGGGGAGAAAAAGTTGCTCAACTCAAGCACAGGCGCGACCACTGAGCTATGAAAACAATGGCTCTCATTTAATGCTAAGAACTTAGACTACATGTCCTAGCTATCGATTCGCAGTTGTAATTATCCCCTTCCCCAACGAAAAAGGGTATAACTAGAGACCAGCTTCAGCTGTGATTTCGAGATCTCCCCAGGCGTGATCTGGCGAGCTTTCGACGGACAGCTGGACTCTCCGATAAAAGCAAGCACCACGTCTCGGTAGCTATAACCCCCCCAAACCTATATCTCCTTTTCCTTTCTTTTCCTTATCTTTTCCTCTTCTTCCCGGGACCCCTTCAATACCAATACCCTTTCTGTTGTGATTTAATAAACAAAAGTGGTTGATTTTGGAATGCTGTAAAATCCTCTGTGCCAGTAGTGGTTATTTTTGCACCTTAAAATCACCGCGTAATTCGTTCATCTGGGGCGGATCGCGACATAATTGGCGTAGTCGGCAGGATTCTGGTAGCCAGTGAGATTTTTTTGCAGGGTCTGTGTAGTCTGTATTAGGGGAGAAAGAGTCTGCCCCGAAAGGGATGTGATTCGAATCTCTCGCAAACTACACCCGCCTAACGAGCAAGTCTCACGCTCTATTGAGCATTTTTGGCTCCAGAATCGACACAAAAAAAGTTTTTTCAGGTGCAAAGCAGAGGTGACTGTTATTGTTATGTATTTTGTGTGTCTCTAGGACTGTTTGGGAGAGAAGGGGCTTCTTGAAGAAACTAAGCAGGGCCTCCCAAACAGAACAGCCCCTTCGACTGCTCAGGGAAAGGGGGGGGCAGCACGACAAGAGGTCGTGTAATTGTGGTTTCCCTGTAGTAGTGTTGATCCCCTCACAAAAAATTGTTGTTTGTTGTGTTGTTGTATTTGTGTGTTTTTGAACTGCCTAGGACGGAAGGGACAATCTTGATTGCAATTACGCAGGGCCTCCTAGGCTGACCTTGTCCCTTCGCCTACACAGGGGAGTGAGGGGCAGCTCAGCGAGGGCTGAGTGGCTTTTCCCCTGTTCTAGGTTCTGGTCCCCTCACAAAGAAAACACTTGCTTGTGTGTGTGTGTGTGTGTGCATGTCTGGAAAGGAGGAGGCGGCCTTGATTGCAACTAAGCAGTGCCTTCCAGACAAAACCCGTCTCCTCAACTATCCAGGGAACGAACAGGGACACTGAGAGTCTGTGTGATTGCATTGCTTGAGTTTACACACCACTCCCTGGTATAGTTTTAGTCCCTTACACAAAACATGAGCGAACCACTCAACCCTAAAGCAAAGGCTGACTTTTACACGCTGCTTGCTAAACACAATGCAAAACCATCACCTGGTGGAGAAACTTGGGCAGAGAACAATTGGTTTAACTTGGAAAATATCGTAGATAGAATATGTTCTCTGCAACATGAATCAAAATTCAAAGTGGGCAGAAAAAAAAACATTCTTTGCTCAGTTCTGGGAGCATGCCTCACAGCAGCCATAGAAAACCGCTTTAAGCGGAGAAGTGAGGAAATAACAATAATAGAATCCCTGCAAAATCTTGTTGACATCTTACAAAAACAGTTAAATGAGGATAGACATGAAATATACACACTGCGAGCTGCCCTCAGAGAACAACACATCAAAAATACACCCAAACACAACCCCTCTACAGAGGAGGAAGAAACACCCCACATTAAACAGAAATATCCACACAAAGAACTAGAAGCAGTAAAACAAATCTATCCTCACAAAGAATGTGAAACAGTTAAAACCTGTGGAGAAAATTGTTGTCCCCGTCTGAGACCTTTTATTAAAACTGAATATAACTATATTCATGATGAAGATGTAGATCCAAGCATCACAACAAAACAAACGCCATTCAGCGCCACCGAATTAGCCAAATTGAAAAAGAATTCGGGCGCCTTCCTCATGAATCAGAAACAGAATATGTGTTTAGAGTATCTCTCACTGGCGGAGACCAAATTAAATTAACTGAACAAGAAGCCAGTGGATACTGGGGACATGGTGTTTTTCTAACAACAGGAGATAAGCGAGACTCCTGGTCTCTAACACAACGTGCAGCCTTTTGGGCTGGGGAATAAATCCCTTAGAAAGAGGTGACCCTCTAGCAATCCCCACTACCCCTGATCAGATCCTAGAAAGTGTACAAAAAAGCCACATGCCTGCAAATGATACATGAGAAAAAATTAATTCCTGGTTTTGAATCCCCCATGCAATTGCCTGTGAAGCCCGAAATAATGACTCCTTTAATTCGTGGACTCCCAGAAACATTGAAATCCACAGCCATCACTATACAAAAAACCATAATGGCCTTAAGCCCTGTGGAGAGACTAGATAGATTTCTTAATAATAACAATAATAGCACTGATCACTCAGGGTCTACTGACTCTGTCTCGACACCTGTTTCACCATCACATTCTGATTCATCTGCCAATAATCGCAAAGTCTGGACCTGGAGTGAAGTCGCAGTAGATCTAATTAATTACTGTAGACAATATGGGCCTGTAAAAAGCCTGGAGGAAAAACCAGAAAAAACAAAAGGTGTCCGGCTTATGGGAACTACCAACCCTGAAAATATAGAATCAGGGAAACCAGTTACTAATAGACAACGCTGGTGGCTGCTGGGGATCAAAAAGGGCATACCCCGAGATATCATGGATGGCTTACCATTTGAAAAATTGCAGAAAGTTGTAAGCAACTGGCATCTTAGAAAACCAAACTCCCCCGCAGAGCCCAGCGCACCCATAGCTCTTCCCCCACCTCCCCAGAAAACCAGTTACACTCCTTCCAATGCATACAACACTTCACAATCCCTTTCACAGAACACAGGCAATGAGCCAAAGTTAACCATTTCACAGCTTCTTTCACAAAATCTAGGTGGTGAAACTGCATCTCAGTCTATTCCGCAGAACACATACAATGAACCAAAATTAACCCTCTCCCAACTTCTTTCACAGAATTTGGGCAGTGGAACCCTGGCTGCGTCTCTCTCTCAAAGCGCTGACAGCAAGCCAGAAGCCATTCTCTCACAACTTTTGTCACAGAGCCTCAGCAACATAACTTCCCACCCACCCGCATCCCAAGTCAAAAACAGTGAATCTACACTGACAAAGCATTCGGGAAACTTATAACTCCGTCACTTACAAGTGAGCAAAGGGACGGAGGTTGGGTTCACCTACGAATGCTCACTAAAAATAAATCAGGAGACATATTAATTACAGCAATAACGGGCCCCAAAAGAGCTCTAATAACATACATAGTTGATACTGGAGCCCAAATCTCCGCACTGACACATAAAGATGCCCAGATGTGTGGAATTATTCCAACAAAAAGGCAATGCTGCGTCCTTAATGCATTAGGAACTGTAGAACCTATGAAGGTTGCTTTAGTCAAAATAACACTCCCTGGAGATGAAAATCAATTGCTTGTCAAAATGGTAATCGGGGACATTCCGAATAATTTACTAGGAATGGATGTCCTCTCAGGAAGACAGTGGGAAGACACTGATGGTTTTGTGTGGTCATTTGGCACTCCGCCACTTAACGTCAGGCTACTCGAAATCGCACCAGCACTGCCTCATAGCAAACAAATTAATGTGAAACAATATCCCTTGCCCTCTGGAGCTAAGGAAGGGATCAAACCAGTTATTCAAGATTTGCGTGAGCAAGGAATAATAATTAACACACATTCCCCATATAACTCACCTGTGTGGCCAGTCCGAAAACCCAACGGTAAGTGGAGACTCACAGTTGACTATCGCAGGCTCAATGCCAACACTGACCCTTTGACAGCAGCAGTACCAAATTTAGCTGAACTTATAACATCAATACAAGAAAAAGCTCACCCAGTCATGGCAACAATAGATATCAAAGACATGTTTTTATGATACCAATACAGCCAGAAGACATGGATCGCTTTGCATTCACGTGGGAGGGACAGCAGTACACATTCACTAGACTCCCACAAGGTTACAAACACTCCCCAACCTTGGCTCACTACGCACTAGCTAAGGAACTAGAAAAAATACCCAAACCTGACACTGTAGATGTTTATCAATACATTGATGACATTCTGGTAGGAGGAGAAGAAATTGAGGAGGTGGGGAACACCAGCAAAATATAATCTCACATCTGGAAAGCCTAGACTTAAAAATTCCCCCGGAGAAAATCCAAAAACCTTCTCAGGAAGTAAAGTTTCTGGGAATTTGGTGGCGATCGGGAAGCACATGTATCCCACCAGACACTTTAACCTCTTTAGAACAGATGAAAATGCCTGAAAACAGAAAAGACCTCCAGCAAGCCCTAGGATTGTTGGTATTCTGGAGGAAACATATCCCTGACTTCTCAATTATTGCTAGGCCTCTTTACAATTTACTGAGGAAAGGAGTAAAATGGGAATGGACTCCTTCTCAGGAAGAAGCATTACAACTACTGATTTTTTGAAGCTACTGCACATCAGGCACTGGGGCCAATCCATCCTACAGACCCTTTTCAAGTAGAATGGGGTTTTGCCACCTCAGGGCTGTCAATACACATCTGGCAGCGAGGCCCTGAGGGTCCAACCAGGCCTGTTAGCTTCTTTTCCCGTGGTTTTAAAGATGCTGAGAAAAGATACACTGTATGGGAAAAGGGCTTGTTTGTTGTTAGCTTAGCTCTCATTGAAGCAGAAAAAATCACACGGGAGCAAGCTATCATATTGAGAGGTCCCTTCAAAGTAATTAAATCTGTCACTAATGGGACACCTCCACCTGATGGTATAGCCCAGAAATCGTCAGTAAGGAAATGGTATGCTCAAATTGAGTACTACTGTAATACTTACCCTGTGACAGAAGGTGCTGCAAAATTCCTGACAATTCAAGACACTGAAAGCCTGGACAGCAGCCAGGACAAACCTGCCTCAGTAATAAAAGTGGCACCACCCTTCTCGTCTGAATTAGCAGCAAAATGTTGGTTCACAGATGCCTCTTCAAAACGAGAGGGAAAGATTTGGAAATATAAGGCGGCTGCCTTACATATTTCATCTGGTGAAAAAAAATTATTACAGAAGGGGAAGGCAGCGCTCAGGTTGGGGAACTCATTGCTGTTTGGAGTGTTTTCCAACGTGAGGCACAGAACACTTCTCCTGTCTACATCTATACTGATTCTTATGCAGTATACAAAGGCTGTACTGAGTGGCTCTCTTTCTGGCAACAGAATGGCTGGGAAGTTAATAGAATCCCAGTATGGCAGAAAGATAAGTGGCAAGAAATCCTAGAAATCGCTAGCAAAGGGGACTTTTCAGTTGGTTGGGTAGCTTCTCACCAAACAGACGGGAACCAAGCAGGGGAATGGAACAACAGAGCTGATGAGCTAGCAAGGCTTAGCCCCCTGAAAAAGGAAACAATTTCGGAGGACTGGAATCAACTGCTGGAATGGTTGCATGTAAAAAAGGCAGCACACAGGTGCAAAAGATCTGTATCGGGAGGCACACGCCCGCGGCTGGCCAGTTACTCGTGAGATGTGCAAAACATGCATATCAGCCTGCGAGCAGTGCCGCAAACGGTTAGAAAGGCATCCTTTAGAGGATGACCCCCTGCATCTGAGAAAAGGTAAAGGTTTGTGGGAAGCGTGGCAGGTAGATTACATCGGTCCCTTTAAAAAATCAGGAGGTAAAAATTTTGTGCTAGTAGGTGTAGAAATTGTTTCTGGATTAGTTCAAGCTGATGCTTTTAAAAGGGCCACAGGTGACAATACAGTTAAAGCTTTGCAAGATTGGTTTGGAACTTTTCCAAAACCTCAGGAAATTCAGTCTGACAATGGGTCTCACTTTACTGCCAAAGTGGTACAGGACTGGGCCAAGTCCGAGGGCATAAAGTGGACCTTTCACACCCCTTACTATCCCCAGGCTAACGGGATCGTGGAAAGGACAAATGGCCTTTTGAAGCGGTTCCTTAAGCCACATAAAGCAAACTGGGACTGTCGTCTCTGGGAAGCTGTTAAGGGAGTGAACAGCAGATGGGGAATAAACGGATGCCCCAAAGTCACTGCTTTTACCCTACACCCCCAGCATCATCCCCTCGTTACAGGGTCCTGATGACCCAAATAAACCCTCACACTATCCTGGACAACCTGTCCTGGTGGACCTCCCTACAGTGGGTGAGGTACCACTCGTGCTGAAAACCCCTCTGAACAAATATGCGTGGGTAGCTTCTGACGCTCTCGGAAAAAGAGCACCGCATACACACACGCTGGATAATCCCTTCATTTTAACTCTTTTCTGCCTCTCAGTGGCAGAGTCTTCTGTTGTTCTTGCTTTTACAGACGAACCCCGAGGGACATGAGAATCATCTGAAAAAGAAAAATCATGATAACCCTACTAATACTTTTCTGTGTCCTACCACAATTCCACGGACAGCCCCCTAGTGAGCAGTCATGGTCTGAAGCTGCCGTCCAACATACCAATGTTCTTGGAGTCTACCCCAAGGGTCGTCGTCCGAGCCTGGCGACCTTAGTGCTGCATGACTCCAAGCCATACCGCCTAAGGGACTGGAGGTGGGACCAAAAGGAATTGATCAGAACCTTGACAGGAACGGTTGGTGAGACAATTGTGGTAGCATGCAGAAAAGTAGAAGGAACTCTTTTTGAAAAAGCCACCTCCATCATAATTGCTGGAGGCTCCAGAGTCGATAATGCTGCATTTACAAAAGATTGTAATGATGAATCACCTGACTGTTGGTATAATTTTACTTTGGCTAAACCCACTTATGTGATGTGCCGCTGGCAAAATAACGCAGCTGACCCATTTGGACTTAGCGGCTTGGTTTTCACATTTAAGATAGATGCTGTACCAAGCCCCACACCAAGCACTGTAGTTACATTCTCTCAGACTGAAAGTGTAAAGCCCGTCTCTAATACATCTTGGAGGATGGGCAACGTAAGGTCTACACTGAGGACAGTAAACACAACAACCACCTCGCAATTGGCAGAAGAAACCATAAATTCCCTAATGGGGTGGGACCCAAGCGACGAAATGTGGACCCTAACTGGGACTACTGGTGAGCCAGCTGTAGTAACATGCAGAAAAGCAGAAGGCCCTCACCACGAGAAAGCCACTGCTATCACAATTGCCGGAAATTTTATGGGAACAAGTGGGGAAAATTATCTGGGCATCCCTCCAGTAAGACTGTGTCCCACAAAGAAATGGGAGTGTGCTAAGCAAGGTCTGTTCACCCTGTGTTGTCGCCAAGCGTTCGTTGGTAACTATACCCTAAGTCCCGAAACTAACAATATTGCAATCACGAAGGACTGTAGTAATGAATCAGTTGAATGCCAACATAACTTTACCCCTAATTAGACCGACATATGTGACATGTCATTGGCGAGGAGGTTCGGTTTATAAATTTAAGATAGAAATAATAACAAAACCCACACTAGACACTGTAACAACATCCCTGTTTTCTACTACTCCAACCCAGCCACCGGTCATACTCACCCCACAAATTTATGAAATTGGACCCTACATAATCAGGAAGACTGGTCAACAGCAGATATTATTTAATCCGGCCTGGTCCCTTAAACAAGTCAAATTGTTGATGCAAAACAATATCTCAGAAATTCAGCCAGCCTGTTCGGTTTTCTTACAGACCTCTTTTGAGGGCTGGACTACTTGGCTGCGAAAAACGAAACTCCTTCAAAAAACGAATGTCAAGAGATATAACCGGTGTCATGGGAACAGGATTTGGAATTCTGAATAGCATTGATTCTGAAGTAATAATGAACAAATTGGCTGCTACGGCCAGAGATCTGGCTGGAATACAACAACCACTAAAGTCATCTCTGTTAGCCTTAGGCACGCACCAGTGGCTGCTGTCAAACATTCTGCCAGACTGGGAAAAGGTGAATGTAAATGATCACAAATTGGTAATTGATGCACTTAGTGCTACGCAAAACAATGTTTCACTGGCTCTCAGTTGTATTCAGGCACAGCTATGGGCACAGTCAGTCTCTGCCTCAATCATAAGAGAAAGGCGAAGAAGGCACTTTCCCCACTGAGATTCGAAAAATAATCTGGGACAGTGCCACTGACTTTGAAAGAGAATTCCAATCCTGGTGGAATCTGGTAAATTTTACCTACGACCCTATTTCAAACACAGCCACTGCTTTTGTTTTAACCATACGCAATGCTTCTGTACATTTGGTTTTCCCTGTTATTGCATTAGATTAAACCATGACGGAGCTGTTCTCTATCCTACCGAACATAGAGGATGGGCCCGTCAGCTTGATGACAAATGGCAAACTGTTAATCTGGAATCTTGTATTGTTCGGGAACAACAAGGGTTCATCTGTGAAAAGCAATGCAATCATAGCTCAAGATATCTGTTTAGACACAGAACAGAACATCTGTCACTTTGAGATTCGCCCTAACGAGGCTTCTGAAACAGTTCTTATATACATAGGCAATGGATGTGCATGCTTTAGAACTAATTGTGATTTTGTACTTGTAGAAGATGTTGTAGTATATACCTCAAATCATTCAAACTTCTGTGCTTGTAACTTTACTAAGATTACAGGATGTGATTTTTCTTATGATGCTCCAGTTACTTCACATTATCTGCTGCAATCTAACTACACACTGATCCACAAGCTAATGCCAACCCCTATTGGAATGAACCTAACCCTGGTGAGACAACTGCTGCTTCATCAGGACCTGATTGAAATCCTCAAAAGATCAAGGAAAGTGGACAGAGGACTCTGGTAGCTGTTCATCATAACGTGAGACAAATACACCGGGTCATAGAAAGGGTAAAGCAAGATGCTGAGCACCGGTGGTGGGATACCCTCTTTGGGTGGTCTCCCACTGCCACAGGTGTCCTGAACATCATGTGTCATCCCATTATTGTTCTTTTGATTCTAATTATACTTGGTTTTATCTTGTCAGCAGCTCTATTCGTTTTAAATTGGAACATGATGAAAAAACTAAAGAAACTCACATTCATGATCAATGCACACGGCTTAGCTGAAACCTTCTACACCATAGATATCCCCAAAGCATTTGATACAAAGCAATTATGAATTAATGATATGTGCCTTACAGTAATTCTTAATTTCCTGAATAAGATCTTGTGAAAATTATCTTTTAATCTTTAGTGAATTGTTTTATAGAATAATTTTTAAAAGTTATGATTTACAATATGATTGTTGTTTTTGATTATTTATGATTTGTTTTAAATATTCTTTGAAATTGTTATAAAATTGATATTGTCTTAATTAATTAATGATTATTTTTTAAAATTGTTAATCAACCATTTGTGAAAAAATTACTATAACAATCAATATTAATCATGTTTGTTTATTGTTCCCCTTTTCCCCTTTCTCTCTTATTCCTTCTTTTTCCTTACCCTCTCTCTCTCTCTTCTTAAACCCCCACTCCTCTTTCCTGTCATCTCTCTTTTTCCGGGTTATGCTACCAACGTGCAGCGAGTCCTGAAGATTCGACAACAACACCACAGACTGTTGATGATCCCTCAAGACAATCGTGAGCCACGGGGTCGTGTGAGAGTCTATCCGAAAATACCCTTCCATTTTCCTGCCTCACGCTTGCCTTGGGAGACCACTGTGACCGCTGGACTGGTGGAGGGAAAAATCGTGTGCTTCTCAGTACACCATTTGACTGTTTGCATAGCACGCCACACTGAACTCAGAGGCCGTTCTGCCCTTCTCTGAACAATGGACTGGACTTTCTCCCCACCTCCTGGCCCAGCTGGCTTGAGATCCGGGAAGCGCCCCTCTTCTGGAAGACCTCCCCCCCTTGCCTGCTCCTCACCATCGTGATACAACCAGAGGTGCAAGTCCCTTCATCAAGGACATGATCCTATGCAGAGGACCCCTTGCACCCCCCTTGCCCGAAGACCGGGACTCAAACCCCTCCCCGGTTTCGGAGGGGTGTGCACAGTGGGAGCGGGGGGAGAAAAAGTTGCTCAACACAAGCACAGGCGCGACCACTGAGCTATGAAAAACAATGGCTCTCATTTAATGCTAAGAACTTAGACTACATGTCCTAGCTATCGACGCAGTTGTAATTATCCCCTTCCCCAACGAAAAAGGGTATAACTAGAGACCAGCTTCAGCTGTGATTTCGAGATCTCCCGGGCGTGATCTGGCGAGCTTTTGACGGACAGCTGGACTCTCCGATAAAGCAAGCACCACGTCCCGGTAGCTATAACCCCCAAACCTATATCTCCTTTTCCTTTCTTTTCCTTATCTTTTCCTCTTCTTCCCGGGACCCCTTCAATACCAATACCCTTTCTGTTGTGATTTAATAAACAAAAGTGATTGATTTGAGCCCTTGGGGTTCCTGTGGGTGCCAGGATGGAGAAAAAAACCCTGCTCACCATTTGAGACTGTCATGGGGGGCTGCGCCCGGTGCCGGGTCTGTCACACCAACAGGTGCCACTTTCAGTGACAGTGAAGTGTTCCCATCCCTCCTGCCACCAGCGCTGCCTATCCTTGTACCAGGTGGTGGCACCGGCGGTCCCCGAGCCCTGGCAGGTCAGTGTCACCTGGTCCCACAGCACCGCCGGCCTCCAGGGGGGCTCCACCAGGAGCTGGGTGGTCTGGGCACCTGTGGGTGACAGGGGACACCAGCCTGCCAGGGCCAGCGTGGGACTGGGGACAGCGGGGTGGGGTCATGGCATCCCCTGAGGACTCACCAGTGAGGCCGAGGGTCTGGGCTGGAAGGGAGAAGGAACAGGGCTCAGTGGAGACAGCATCATAGGGACATTGGCAGGGAGGGACTGGGTGTGGGGGCTGTCCATAAACTGTCATAACATGGCAAGGACCCCTTGGGGACAGAGACACCTCAGCTAGCCCTTGCTCAGTTAGGATATGGGGACACAGTGGACACCCAGAAATGAGGACTCCACAGCCACTCTGTGGTTGCAGTGGCCACTGCCACCAGCCCCATGATGCCTCCCCAAATCCCTGTCCCCCTGTTCTTGTCCCCACTTTCGTGTCCCCACAGCCACCCCATGGCCCTGGTCACCTCATGCTCTGACTCTGCTGGCATTGGGGACCTCAGGGGACCCCACAGCCCACCTGTGCCCCCTCCCCACCAGTCTCTGCCGCACCAGGGCCCATCCCAGGGGTGTCAGGCCCATGCCCAGGGCACTCACCCCACAGGAGCAGCGCCACCTTCCCGGCCATCCCGGTGTCCCCAGCCATGTGCACTGGCTGTCACTCACTGCTGTGGCCACCGCTCCCCTGGCTGGCGGCTCTTCGGATGAAGGGGAAGGAAGCGAGGTCACGTCTGTCCCCACGTGTAGGTGGCCCTTGGTGGGGGCAGGGTGGGGACAGGATGGGGGCAGGGTGGGCACCTTGTGAGACATGGGGGGATGGTGGGACATGGTGGGGACATGGTGTTGCCAGAATTTGGAGGCTGAGGTGGTGTAGGGAGCCAGGGATGGGTGTCCAGGGGAATGGAGTGCCCAGGGATGGGATCCCATGGGAATGGGGGTTCCAATGGTGGGGTGGACTCAGAATTAAGGATGAGGGTCCCAGAACAATGCGGCCTCCAGGGATTTGTTATTATAGGGTGGTGGCCAAGAGATTGAGGCGCCAGGGGAAAGGGGGACCCTGTGAGAATGGGGGCTCTGGGGAAATCAAGGCCCCCAAGGAAAGAGGTGTCCCAGGGACTGGAATTACCATATGGGGTTGGAGATCCTGGGGAATTGCAGTCCAGGTATGGGGTCTTAGGGAAGGGGGGACAGAAGGAAATGGGATCTCATGGCTGGGGACCCAGAAGAATGGGGTTGCCAGGATGGGAAGTGGGTGGGGGGGCATGGGGGTCACAGCTTCTTCACAGGGTGACTCAGATTTTGGGGTGACCCAGGGCCCAGCACTGCCCTCCTGGGGTGCTTGTTTCCTGTGCAGGCATGACATGGGTGTCCTCAGTAGATCTGCTTCTGTGCCCTCCCCTGCCCTTGACATTTTCCTCTCTTCATTTCTCTTTTTTCCTTATTTTGCTCACTTTTGTGCCATGTCCCCTCACCCCCGGTTCATGGCAAAGAAATCCTGGGGAGCACCTGAGTAAGGAATGGGTTGGGGGACCCAGGGAAGGGGCAAAATGGGGAACAGGGGGTGCAGGGAAGGGTGGGGAGGTTTTGGGGAATGGGGGATTTGGGCTGTGCCCCCTCAACACTTTCACTTTCCTTTTCCTGGGCAAGAAGGAAGAGGCCGTTTGTGCTGAGAGTCAGATGGGAAAGGGGAGGTTCTGTCCGGGGGGGCACATCCAGGGGGTCCTGTCCTGGGGGAATCAAGTCCAGGGGGTGACACATCCTGGCATGGGGGGTCCTGTCCCAGGGGGTGGCAGTTCCAGAAATGTCCCTGCACATTCCTGGCTGGTGCCTGTCCCAGGGTGGCACATCCTGGGGACCCCTGTCAATGCAAGGGTGGGGCCCAGCCATGGCCCAGCCCCACTGCACAGGGATGGCCATTGCCCAGCCCTGCTCTGCCCACCCCCAGGGGACAGCCAGCACCCGAGAGTCCCCCCTGCCCCCTTGGCTTTGATTCTGGCAGCTTTAGAGCTGCTGCAGAGGTGAGAATTCTGGGGGGAAAAAAGGCCTGCCTGTGGTTTGCTCAGCCCTGCAAGAAGCACAAACTCCAAAGGGAGCCCAAGCAGTGGCTCTGTGAGGGCCTTTGATGGTTTTCAGAGCAGGGCTGGCTGGAAACCCCGCAAGGCAGGGGCAGCTGTGAGGGAACCAGTCCAGCAATTGATCATTTTCGTGCCTTTGTCCAAGGGACTGAGAGAGCCCCAGCAGTACTGCAAATCCCACAACAGTCTGCTCAACAACCTGACCTGGACCATCCTTCTTGAGCAAAACCTGCAGCCCTTTGGAACCTCCCAGAAAGAATGTTTGGGTTCTGGATGTGCACACCAGAAGAGAGGGAAAAGTGTGGAAATATTGAGCAGGGGCTGCACACGAGGGGCTGGGGAACAGGGGTGTCACAGCAGGAGCAGGGAGTGCCCAGGCAGGGGAATTCAGGGCAGGCTGGAGTGGATTTACCAGGGAATCAGACCCTGAGGCACACACGGGCATTTCCACAGATTCCTGTGCACTGTCCCAAGGATGGACAGAGCTTCTCCCCTTCCTCCATGGGAAGTCAATCAAGTTTCAGGGTGGGAATTAGCAAAATGGGGAGAGTTCCTAAATATGGCCCAAGAAAAGGCTTCCTTAGGGGCTGGGTTGCTGCCCAGCAGGCAGGGAACAATCCCATGGAGCTGTTGGACACTCAGGGAGATTCCACACTCTGTGTTATGCACAAGCAAACGCTGTTGTGGGATGCAGCAAGGGGCTGCTAAAGGGAACCAAAAGATCTCATTTCTTTGTGATTTGTTTATGTTTTTATTGTGAGTGACTTGTTGGGAAAGCAATAATTAAAAGGACTCTATAAACCCGAGCATTTTATACCTTGTCCGTTTGATTCTTGTTGAGTATGTCCTTTATTGGGGAAAAAATGGTGTGGCAGAGATTTTTGCTTTTATTCTGTGGATGTATGATTTTGTCTGAACCAACTGGGCATTAAGTGTTGCCTGGGATGGCTGAGCCAGGAAATTGGAAAACTTGACCCAGGGGTGTGTGGGGCAGGGACACAGAGATTCCCAGGACAGCCGTGCAGTTCCCCAGGGTGAGGGCAGTGCTGGGCTGAGTCACCCCAAAATCTGAGACACCTCATGAAGGAGCTGTGACCCCTGTGCCCACCCAGCCACTGCCCATCCCTGGCACCCCCATTCCCCTGGGAACCCAACCATGGCACCCCCATTGCCATGGTCTCTCCTCCCTGGGGACCCCCATCCCAGGACTGCCATTGCCCAGCACCACCATTGCCTTGATCCCATCCCATGGGCTGCTTCCCCCAGAACCCCTATTCCCGAGAGTCCCCTTTTCTCCCTGCACCCCCAATCCTGGCACCCACATGCCATGACCCCAAATCCCTGGGGACCATGTTCCCACAGAACCCCCATCCCTGAATCCCCCCAGGCATGGAGACCAAAATTCCCCTGGACCCCCATTCCCCTGGACACCCATCCTTCATTCCCCACATCCCCTGAGCCCCTCACCCTGGGAACCCATGTCCCACCATGTCCCCTGACTATCCCATCATGTGCCCATCATGTGCCCAGCTTGTGGTCACCCTGCCCCCACCAAGGGCCACCTACACGTGGGGACAGACGGGACTTCCTTCCCCTTCATCCGAAGAGCCGCCAGCCCGGGGAGAGGTGGCCACAGCAAAAGATTGACTCAGGTTCAACTTTTGGTTTTGTCTCATCTGCACTCAGAGAGAGAATGCCAAAGACAATACAGGATGGGATAATCTTGGTCTTCTGGTGCAGCAGTTCAGTGGTATGTGCACTGTCACAGACATGTTTTATGAAAGTCCTTTCATAGGGAGTTTTCCACAAGCTGGGCCTCAGGAACAAACTGTAATAATGGTTATCTGCTGCTGTGGATATGTAAAATTGGGTCTGTGATTGGTCTGTGTGGATTTGTTTTCTAATTAATGGCCAATCATAGTCCAGTTGTCTGACATTCTCAGTCATTCACAAGCCTTTGTTTTTCATTCCTTTCTATTCTTAGCTAGCCTTCTGATGAAATCCTTTTCTTCTATTCTTTTAGTGTAGTTTTAATTTAATATATATAATAAAATAATAAATCAAACCTTCTGAAATGTGGAGTCAGATCCTCGCCTCTTCCCTCATCCTAAGACCCCTGTGAGCACCACCACAATTCA
>JALJVW010000140.1:853611-925255 GCA_024865655.1 Emberiza elegans | reverse complement strand
TGTCCAAAAGGGTTAAAACTCTATAGCTCACAACCACAAGCAGCGGACTCCTTCTGGTTCAACCCCTCCTCTCCCACAGGCCGGGCAGGCTGGCAGCTCACGATATCGAGCTTAGGGCCCAAGCTCAGTCTCAGGCAGTGAGCCTCCGTCTCCCCAGGGAGGGCTGCCCAGTCGCTCTCAGTCTCTCTCTCCTCCACCCTTCCACCCCTGGATGTCTCTCTGTTTGTGTCTCTCCTCCACCCCTTTATATGGGGGGAACCAGGCCAGGCCTACCCCATCTCGATCCAGGCCCGGGCCTATTTACATGGCTACCTCCCCTGCCCAGCCGGGACAGCTGGAGCAGGGGGAGAGGTCCTCCTCTCCACGCCAAGTAGTAGGCAAGAGGGCTTCCCAGGGGCAGAGCTTTGCTTTTAACCCTGTGTGTTCTCAGAGGCGTATCCAACTCTCAGTGGTCAAACAGGTGTCAATCGCAAATCTACATCTCCAATTGGACTGACACTCCCCAGAATTCCATTTCCCCTCAAACCAGGACAAAACCACATTGAAAGCATTGAGTGAAAGATCTTTCAAGAACTGGAAACAGCATCTAAAAAAACCACCTAGTTAGTTAACACCTGAAACTCTACTAACCGAGTGGGCCCTGCCCAATCTGAACCGTTACATAGAGTATATAGAAACAAAGTCCCAGTGGTACATGTCAGAAGTTTGTTAAGAAAACAGTTTAAATTAATCCTACCTCAAATACAGACAAACCCATTCGTAGAGTTGTTTTACTCAGAGACCAAGTTGCACATAGCAAATAATACAAAAAAATAGAAAAACACGATGTGTACCTCAGAGAAATTTAATTGTTAAGTAAAACCTATGTGTAAATATCACTGTTTGCTAAATGTTATTACCATTGTCTGTGTATAACTGTATATTAGATGTATAATGTATGTGTTTGTAGAGTTAAAATTTATATTAGTTTTAGTAGTAAGCAGACAATATGAAAATAAAGACTAGAATGTCCTGAGTTAACTATATGATGCTTTTATCCCCAATCGTCTTGTTCTGTTCATGCTGAATAATAAGTTTGCACCTTTAAGAGTGTTCCAGAGAGTGAAGAAGAGAAGAGAAGAAGCAGCAGTTTTTTTTCAGAACTGTACTCACTCCTACACATTCCTGCTGCGAACTGTGTTGTCTGTGGCTGCACCAGCAACGAGACAGAGCTCTCCTTTGCTTTTTAGTTAGCTAGCTAGGAAAAGAAGTTCCCTAGACCTTTTTTTTCTTTTTCCCTTCTCCTTTAGACCTAGAAAGACTGATTAAATCTACTGTACTAACAGAACTCCTTTGAGAGATTCTCTCCCAAATTTACCCTAAACCTGAACAAATACAGTGTGCCCTTACGAACAGCCTTCCTGCATCACATGGGTTTATGGGGTTTTAAAGAGTTAAATGGTCTCCTTCTGATGAAGGCCAAGACGTCTTCCTCAGTTTGACCTCTTTACTGTCCCCTGTTGGCAGAACAGCCCCGGAGTGGGGCCCAGGTGCAGGCTAAGTCCTTCTTTGTCACAAAGAAATGTGCATCCGGTTGCTTCTTTAAACATATTAAAGACAGGCAAGTGATATATTACCCTAGCCTGTGGTACCTTATCTGCTAAAATTAACTATCCTTATTATTAGAACTCTTCTTGCTATACTCTTTCCCCTTAACTAAATCTTGTAAAATTTTAACTCTTCCAGTTCTTTTAAATCCTTGATTCATTGGCCTCATCTCACACGCCAGCCATGTGAGCCGATGCTGTAACTGGGAAATTCACTCCTGAGCAGGAGATACAAGGCCTGGTTCTGAGCTGGAAGGGTGAGAAGGATGAGATGCACAGCGTTTTGATCCAGGGGATGTCCTGAAAATGCACTGCCTACCTGCCCCTGCTGCCGAGCACCATTGCTCCATCTCCTTCTCCTGCTCAGTGGATTTTTGGGAATCCAGGGGTTGGTATGTATTATTTGCTACTGCAACAAATAGAATGAATTTGCTTTGCAAGCCCAGTTTTGTCCTGGGTTATTTAGTGCATGGGTCTCCTCCTGAACCTGTGACAAAGACCTGCAGGGACCTACAGGGCACTCCTATTCTCATGTCAGTAAATTTGGAGAAGTGATTTAAGTATCAATATGTCAATAAGTATCAATCAGTAAATCAAATAATTTGGGGGAATATTTGCCCTGTGAGTTTCAGCAAAGTATTGAATATGTCTTAGATCCATGGATACAAACTAGTAAGTGAGATTGCTGGGTGTGCACGTATTAGGGAAGTGATTCCCCCCACACCCAGTGCTGAGATCAAGGATTGCCTCATTTCTAACCCTGAGCTGGCAGCAGGGATGGGCCCTGCTTGGTAACATTCATTTTGAAGACTTCTGTTGAGCAGGTAAGAAAGGTCAAAATGAAATCTTTTCCAGCTGTTTCCCACTGGTTTACCTGTTTGAGGGTTAAAATTCTGTGCTGCAGGTGAGCTGGGTGTGTGCAGAGCAGGCCCCAGAAACCCCTTGGTTTGCCCACAAGTTGTCCTGCCTTGTTCCCAGGTGTGCCCAGCTCTGGCAGGAGAAGGTGCAGCGCAGTGGGCACCGTGGCCCTGCCCAGCCGGGCTCTCTGGCACAGAGCAGCAGCAGCAGCCCAGCACCGTTCAACCCGCTCCTGCCTTGGCTTCCCCTGGGACACAGAAGCCCCTGGAAATCAGCACCGCCAGTCATGCGTTCCCAGCTTGGCAGCAGCTGCTGCTGGTGGGCAGATGCTGCCAGTTTGACTGCTTCCAAAGGGGAAGAAAGGCAGAGATGTACATGCACATTTGGAGCCCTGGGCATGTCCAATAAAGGTGCAAATATGTGGGGAGATTTGTTAGGAAGCATTTCAGCTGTGATGCCAACAGTGGCTTCTCTCCTGGTTCTGTGTGTTCTAGATGAGCAATGCAATGGTTGGCTCTGACAATTAAGAAGTAGATGTTATGTGGATGTTCAAATGTGTAGTGATGGTATTGTAATATATCCTCCCATAGTCCTCTTTCCCGTCAAATAATTTTTGTAATAGCCTTGGGAGTCAGGGCATTTGGGGAGGGCTGGCTTGTGACCAGCAGGCGGGGTGTAACAACACCTGACCTCCAGTCAAGATGCAAGAAAGTAATCTCCACCAATGGACAGCAGAGAAAGAGTTGACTGACAAAGTTTTTTTGCAGGGGCTAAGGGTATAAAAGGCAGAGCATCCTTTTTGTAGATGAGCACATGGCTGCTAGTCACAGAGACTCCCAATGCTGTAATTTTTCCTTATTCAGTCCTTTGTTAAGGTTTACTAAACCTTTAAAATTTTAAAAGTGAGAGTCATTTCTCACATCTGCAATGCTGTGGGCCATTTTCTTGGTCTGGTTTCCTTTGCTTGTGTCCCATCTGAGTGCTCAGCTGGGGTACAGGCTGTAGGTGCTTGGGGCACTCTTGGAGTTCCTCTTGGATCCCCTGAACAACAGGGTTTGGCCCATGAGGAGAATTTGTGATGCTTTGTGACAGAGAAGAACTTCCCAGGCTCTTTTGTGTTTGCTGTAGGGAAGGTTGGTTATTGCTTTGCATAAATTCACAGACCAACATGGAGCGTTTGCTTTGTGATGTCAGGGCATGGTTGCCACCTTGTCATAGTGACATCAGAAGGTTGCCTTGGTGCACGGAAGGCCTGAGTGTCAGAGCAGCCCTAGGCCTTGCTCACATCAGGAGAACCCTCCTGGTTGGAGCCTTGGTCAGAGGGCAGCTGCACTCTGACAGGACCTTTGTTTTTCTAGTGTTGAGAAAACTTTCCCACAGCACTGGGAAAATGATCCACCATGTGGCCACGGCAGCTTTTTGCTGCTTATGGTGTTTGTTTTTCTGCCTATTATTTGACACACTTTGTACCGTAAGTAGAGTTTTCCATTCTACTTAGGTTAGGGTGTATCCTAACCTGGCTTTTCTTTGTCTTCCTGCTCTTTCTTAGTGACTGAGTTTCTGATTTTGAAAGAGAAAGAGCATTAGGATGCCACTGGTTTGGTAAAGCTCCTGTCAAGAGGTTCAGGCAAAAGGGGGGGGGTGTCTGTAGCCACGGGGGCAGCATTTGCAGGGGAACCTGAAGGGGTTCTGTTCCCTCCACGGGAGAGTCTGTGGCAGCAGAGTCTGTCATTTCCTCAGTTTGCTGGGACAAGCAAGACAGCTTTGAAAATGTAGACTGGCAGACCTTCAGGGAAGGCCTTCTAAAAACTCTGCAGTTGTTCCCAGAATTCAGGGAAAGCTTCTTTCTTTCTACAGTTTCTCCTGAAAGGATTTGACTGTCTAACTTGAGCTTTTGCCAAGTGCTAAAATAGTGATTCCTTTGCAAGGAAACGCAAACTCTAAAGCAGTGAGTGTCTGCCACAGCTCAGGGGATTTTTGGGAAGCTTTTCTGAGCAACTGTTTCAAGCAAGTTAATGAGAATTGGTGCATGCAACTGATTAAAAAAAAAAAAAAAAAAAGGACCTGAAGGAGAGGATTTTAGAAGCTGTTTTATGTCTTTGGTAGAACAGGAGCATTGAGTGTTAAAGAAGAATTTGCATTTTCTTGGTCATGTTTGTATCCATTTACTGGCAAAACAGGCTGAAGTGTAGGCACAAGCAAGAATATTGTCCTGATCCCTTGCTGGCTGTGTGAATGAAACGTGTCTCCTGGAGGGATGTTGTGAAACGGGAAATCATCTCTGTTTGGGTTGACTTGTTCTGTGGGATTCAGAGGCCCAGGCAGTTTTCTGACAGCATCTGGTTCATTTTCCTTCCCACTACAGGTCACCTGAGACATGTATTCAGAGGTGCTGATCCTGAGGTGAGTGAGAAAGGAACATTTCATGTTCCTGGTGTTTAAGAATTGTAGAGCAATCTGAGAGCTTGGCCAGTAGCAATAGAGTGTAGAGGGCCAGCTAGGAAGGCTGAAAGAAAATCCATTTTCATGCCTGCAAGAAAAATAACAAAGGCAGAAATGGATATTTTAAATTTCTATATCAGAGCTTTGAAAAACCTAGTTTTCAGAGACAACTTGTTTGCTGATGGCAGATAGGGTGGAATATTTAAATAAGAACAATTTCCTGTACAGTTGAATTAGACCATTTTAATTTAGTCAGAGTCCCTTAGAATTCTGTTCCTATCAAACTTTATGATATCTACTTAGAAGATGTGGTTATAGAACAGGAAGGCCACCTTGCAATGGTGCCTGCTGTATCTGAAGAGAAATGGGCACCTTTGTGGCTGGGGAGCTGCGTGGGCCAAAAGGACGCAGGGCTGGCGGCCTTGAGCAGCTGAAGATGAGGCAGCGAGTGGCCAGGTGGCCAAGAAGGCCAAGGGCACGGTGGCCTGTGCCAGCAGCAGTGGGGCAGCAGGAGCAGGGCAGTGAGCGTGGCCCTGTGCTGGGCAGCGCTGCGGCCACAGCTGGAGTGCTGTGTGCAGCTGTGGGCCCTGGGAAGCAGAAAGTCATGGAGGGGCTGCAGCGTGTGCACAGAAGGACAGGGCAGCTGGGCAAGGGGGTGCAGCACAAGGCCAGGGAGGAGGTGCTGAGGGAGCTTTAGCCTGGACAATGGGAGGCTCTTGAGGGACCTTCAGGCAGACTTCCATCAATCCCTGCATGACAGTGCTCAGCACAAGGGCTGTTTCACCGCCAAACATCCCCTCACTGCATCCAAAGGCTTTAGACACTGGAGTGGGTGACGCTTCCATCTCGTCATTTGTGGGCTCGTTGTTTTGTTAGGAAGAGAAGGCCTGTTCATTTTCCTGTTTTTCCAGCAAGCAAAGATGCTTCTGCACAATGTTTCCTGCCCTTTTCCAGCCCAGGATGGGATTCTGATCCAGTTTTAGTGTTCCACATCTGCAGCAACAGTAGCAAAGGCGTTGCTGTCGCTTTCCTAGTTTTCCATTTTAGAGCTTTCAAGAACTAAAAGCTCCATTTTGCCAAGACGACCTTGCTTGCTGATAGCAGCCAGGGAGGAAAATCAACTTCATATCCATCTAGAGTGCTGTTGAATTGGCCCATTTTAATTTGGTGGCTGTGACTTAGAACCCCTCTGTCACTATGAAATATTATGATTTTTCCTTAGAAGATGTGGTGGTAGATCTGAAAAGAAATGAGGTTCTACATGATAGGAAATGGCCTGTCCCTCATGCTCCTCTCTTCTCACAGATGACAGAACCAAGAGCTGTCTCTCCCCTGGCTTCCGCTGCTCCTGGAGAAGCCAGAGAGGAGCAAATTGAGGTGGATGATCGCCAGCCTCTCTCAGTGGTCACACCAGAGCCTGGATATTCTGAACCTGTAAGTGCCAGTTGTGTGTGGTGCTGTCTTTAGTGCAAGGCAGAGCTGCAAGTTTTGGAGCAGCCAGCACTTTGCTGTTGCTGGCTGAGGATGCTGGGTGCTGGAGTCCTGCCAGGAGCTCGGGATTTCCTCCAGGCAGCGACCACAGAACTTGGCCTTTGAGCTGTCATGTTGAGACAGCAAAGGGCTGGTGCCTCTGGGAGAGCATCTGGCTGCTTGGCTCAGGGAAGCTCTGTCTCTTGGCTTCTGCAGTGCTATGGCCAAGGGCAAAGGAGGTAGTGCTGGAGGTGCCCTGGCTTTTTTTTTTTTTTGTTTTCCCTTTTTGGAAAGGTGTGTTTTGCTTCTGAAAGCGGTCTGCATTTTCCTTGAGTAGTTCTTCACTTGCACAGTCTCTTTTGGGCCAGCTGTCTTTTGGCTTTTGATAAGCTGCAAGGGGAGGATTGTGTGGTCCACACAGCTGTGGGAGGCCATGCTTGTCCCGTGTGGCCAAAGAAACAAAGTGCGGAGTTGCGAAGCCTTCTTGTGAGGCAAAAAGCAGAAGCGGCCAGTTGCTGTTGATGCATATTTTGGTGCAGTCTGCAGCTTTGGCAAGTGCCTTGGAGCCTGGAGTGGGGGTGAAGCTGCAAGTCCTTGACCTGCTGTCTTGTGTTGCTCCAAAGAGGAAGGCCACCTTGCAATGGTGCCTGCTGTATCTGAAGAGAAATGGGCACCTTTGTGGCTGGGGAGCTGCGTGGCCAAAAGGGACGCGGGGGCTGGCGGCCTTGAGCAGCTGAAGATGAGGCAGCGAGTGGCCAGGTGGCCAAGAAGGCCAAGGGCACGGTGGCCTGTGCCAGCAGCAGTGGGGCAGCAGGAGCAGGGCAGTGAGCGTGGCCCTGTGCTGGGCAGCGCTGCGGCCACAGCTGGAGTGCTGTGTGCAGCTGTGGGCCCTGGGAAGCAGAAAGTCATGGAGGGGCTGCAGCGTGTGCACAGAAGGACAGGGCAGCTGGGCAAGGGTGTGCAGCACAAGGCCAGTGAGGAGGTGCTGAGGGAGCTTTAGCCTGCACAATGGGAGGCTCTTGAGGGATCTTGAGAATCTCCTCAGTGCATTCAAATATTTAGCCACTTTTGGACTTGACTTTCCCTTTTTTTTTTATTGTTATTTTTTGCTTTACTTGGAGGAGGAGGCTTATTCATTTTCTTTTTCTCCCAACTAAGGTTCTTTTTTCGCAATCATTTCCTGCCCTTATACAGCACTGGGACTGGTTCTTCTGCTCAAGTTTTTATTCCAAGGTGTCACTTCTGGGGAATGCAGTATTTTTGCATGAAAACTCATCATTTGGTGCAGGGACATTGATGCAGAAGCTTTTTTTTGTGGTTCTAGGCCAGCCCATATGGCCTTACAGATCATTTTGAGCTTAACAATGCCTGTGAGTTTCTGCAGCCCAGGCAATCAGTGTGTGTTGTGTTTGGGAAGTGAGCAGGAAATCAATGCTTTGAATTCCAGCTGCTGCTCAGAGATCACAGGAGCTGGGAGGGGCTGGGCTGCATTTCTGATTCCAGCCACTTCAGCACCATCAGCGTGGTTGAGTCCAAGAGAAGAACTTGCCCAAGCACAGATGCACAAAGAGTGCAGTTCCCAGTGCAATGCTCTGGGTCTGATCCCTTTCCATAAAGACCTACACGCTCCAGATTCCCCAAGCGTGTGGTTTATTGAAGCAACAGGAGAGCAATCTCAGGATTGTAGCTGAGGGGGCACTGGCTACCAAGTTTTTTTGATGTCTGTAGCAACAGAGAGGACAGTAAAGGGAGATTTCAGTAATAAGATCTGTCTATCTATCTATCTATCTATCTATCTATCTATCTATCTATCTATCTATCTATCTATCTATCTATCTATGTAACATTTACATAATTGAATCTTCGTGGCTCTGGTCCAAGGCCATTGGAGATGCAAAGGTCACCTAAAGCATCCCTTTCAGGAGAGAGGATTAGAGTTCCCTTGACCAATTCTGAGCAGGCAGAGATGTTTCCCCCTCCAGAGATGGTGTTTTTTTTCCCCTCAGTGCTGTTTTCCTCCTCCAGCCTCTTGTGCCCTGCAGTCTCCAGTTAATTCTTTGAACTTCCGCCTCTCCTAGAGAGGTGGAACAATTCCATGTTTAGGTGGTGTTTGGTGACTCTGGTCATACATGCCATGCCATACATGACACATGGTTTCCTTGGCTGGCATCCCCAGGGCTGTGTAAGTGCATTCATGAATGGGGCCTTAGGAGAGTCTCTGTTTCTGCTGGTCAGAATTCTCAGTTGACAAAAGAGGCAGAAGAAACACCTTGGTCCTCCTCCACATACTGGGGTGGCCATAGAGGCTCTGTGAGCTCCATCAGACATCTTTGCACGCATCCTTATCTCCTGTTGACCAGGTTTTCTAACAAGAGTGTGGATGTCAGGAAGGAGGAATGCTGGTGCAGGCCTGAAGAGAACGTGAACTCCAGAAGTGCCTCTCACAAGGAGTGGGCTCACCCAGGAAGCCACCTGCAGAGCCAGGATGGAGCTGTGGGACAGGGCGGGGTGTCAGTCACTACTGAAAGACAAAGAGGACATGGCAGAAGCAGAGGGAGGCCCTCACCAGACCCTTGAGAAATGCCACACCTTCCCTGTCAGCTGCCTGAGAGGCTGTTGGAGCTTCAGTCCCAGATGGCCCCTGATTGTAGGGCCAGGGTCACTTTGGAATCTGTGCCTCCCCTTGGGCAGAGAATGACCCAGCAGAGCAGCAGCACAGTGCTTTGGGAACGTGTGAGCCCGGCAGTCTTTGAGTCTTGGCCCACAAAGGGAGTATGGGAAGTTGAAACCCCTCTTCTCTTGCTTTCTGTGCAGGTGCTTCTAGAGAAAGAGCAGGAGCAGACTGCCTTACCTGAGATGCCATGCCAGATTCAGGGAGAGCTGTTCCCTGGCCGAGAGCAGGAAGAGCAGCTCAGGCAGCAGGTGGAAGAGCCACAGGAGAATGGCCGGGTAAGCGTGACTGGCCAAGTGACAGAGGGAAGGGCAGGAAGAGGGGCATAAACCAGAGCTCTTGGGACTGAGGAGGCCAGGAAGCCCCACAGGCACTGAAAGGACAGAGCCTTGGAATCTGCAGAGATCAGCCCTGGGACGGGAGGTTTGCAATGGAAGCAGAAAGAAATGGCTGAATAAATGTGATTTTGAGGCTGCAAGAGGAAAAAAGCTGAGCCTGATGGCAGCTCCCAGTCACTTGCTCTGCATTTGTGTGTCCAGAACATCAAGGCAGAGCCACAAGCAGAGCTGCCCGAAGCTCAGAGTGCCATCATGGCAGTGAAGAGAAAGAACAAGGAGGACATGGGAAGAATTGAAAAGGAGAATCTCCATCAGCAGAGGGGCGATCAACAAAGCCAGGTGAGTGAAAGAGTGGCAGCCACTCCACTCATGAAACATCCTCTCTTTTGTTTGTTGGAGAACATGAAGGAACAGCTGGATGCAGAGCTTCAGATAGCTCACAGTATGCTCAAGGCAAGGCATAAGAGGCTGGAGGAAGAAATGAAAATCATCAGAGAGAAACTTAATCGCTTCCGTCAGTCTCTGCAAAACCAAGTGAGTGAAAGAGGGATGCAGCCACTGCAGTCACCAATCTGGGGTTTCTGCCCTTCTTGCCTTTCCAGTGCAGAGCAGCAGGGGAATGGGGCCATGCCTCTGAGTGCCATCCTGCTGTAGTGTGTATCAAAGTCACTCTGAAGGACATTTCCTGGTGTGCTGAATCTCAACTGCTGCCCTGGACAGTGAAACTTGTCCTTTTTTTTTTGGCCAGCAGTCATCCAAATTGATTCCTGCTGGCCTGTTCCTGCTCTCCTTTTTTCTTGGGGTGTTTTTACAGTGGAACCTGGTGACCCAGATGGAGGATTGAAACAAGCTGTGTTGTCCCCTGTCAATCTGTTCTTTGCCTTTCCTCCCAGTCGATGACTCCTGGCTGACAGGGACAAGCTGTAGTGTCTGACTGCTTTGCTCTGTTTGACTTGAGGTGCAAATGTTGACATCTCACCGGGCAGCCTGCGAAGATTTCCAGCCAATGTCTGGGCATGAAGGACCCCAAGTTTGGAGTGAGGCACAGGAACAGTGCCCACCAGAAATGCTCCAGGTCCAGCACATCATGGGCTCTGAACCTGCTGCCGCAGCAGCATCACCCTCGAGGAAGCCCGTCTGTCAAGCCTGGGAACTCAAGCTCGGGCAGTTCCTGGGAACAGGAGGTTGAGGAGGAGTACCTGAAGCTGCTGGGTACGTCTGGGGTGTTTCTTGTCTGAGGGACAGTGTGTTGTGTGCAGGTGTCAGTCAGCAGAGCTGTACCAAATGCTCCTGCTGAGTTTGGTGTCACAGGGCCATTTAGGACTCCCCAGAGGAAGTGCTGTGCTCCGAGGCAGCCAGAGAGCGCTCTGGGTGTTCCTGCTGCCTCTGAGGGCACCTTGGACTGGCTTGGGTTTTGCCTGAGCTTCCCCTCTCTGCTAAAGGCTGAAGCAGGGATTGTTCTTGGATCAGCAGAAGGCTGTGACCTAGCAAAATGATCTAGGCCCTGTGTGCTAGTGGCCAAACTGAACAGAAGAATTTTTAGCTTCCTAAATTCTCCTTAGACTCCTGACTTCCAACCAGTCATCAGAGCAAAAAAAAACTTCACAGAAATGGACTGGCTTTGGAGTTTTGTTTTTTTGGTTGGGGATTTTTTTTTTTTTTGGGGGGGGTGGGATTGTTTTTGTGTTTTTTTTGGTGGGGGTTTTTTGTGGTGTTTTTTTTCTCCATCCTGAAGGAGCCCTTCTGCCCCACGTCTTACTGATGTCATTTTTATGACTGTTACTGTTACCACTACTACATCTGCAGTTTATTTTTCATGAATGCTATATTTTTTGTCAGGAGAGAATGCTATCTTTTTGTCAATAAGAACTACTTTGAAAGAACATCAGGTTACAGGACAAATAGAGAGCACGAGGTGTTTTCCATGTACCCCCAAAGAAAAAACAGATACTTTGATAACAACCTTTATTTAATCTTCTAGTTTTATGCTTATCAAGATGTGTCCAAGAGACACATCCAAGTGGCGTGATCAGATAAAACTGTACTGCAGGCATTTCTCAGGAGAGAGCCTCCAGCCCAGCCATGGTATATTCCTCAGATCCATGGCACTTTTCCATACCCAATTCCCACTCTTTCCCATGACTGTTAGAATCCTACCCATTGGCCCAAGCCCTGCTCAGATCAGTCTCTAGGAGAACACATCAAGCCCTTTGTGATTCTGCAGCACAACCCAATGAATCTGCTTCTTGCCCTTAACAGCTGCCAGTGCTGTGCTCTCAGATAAGATCTGGTGGGGCTGAGACCAGAGCCCAGTGGATTCTGTGTCTATGATCACCTGTTGGGACAAAAAGGGCACTGATCTGCGCCGGTGTGGCTGATCTCAAAGCCCATCCTGTTGTGTCCTGAATGGGGGCAACAGCTTGTCCGGGGCTCAGGCTGGCTGTGGCTTCTTCCCATCAGTGCCTGTCAGTGCTCATGCTTGGGCTTTTGCCAGCCTTGTTGTGGTCACTGCCCTGTCCCTGAGGGCTGGTGGGACTGCAGAGGCTGGAGCCTTCCTTAGCTGGGAGAGGGGCATCTTTGAGCTCAGCCTGCTCATTAACAGGTGAGGGTCCTGATGCTGAAAGCCCCATCAGGATCGGTTATAGCTTGAGCTGCTCTGGTTTACAAATGGGAAGGCACTCTTTTGGCAAACTGCTGAAAGGTGGGCAAGATGTCCTCCTCTCCTGGGATTGCATCTCCCCGTGCTTTGTTTCCTGTCAAGAGAACTCTTCAAAGGACTGTACAAAATCAGTCTCTGTGCTGGCCACCTGTGCTGCAGAGCTGTCTGCCTGGTTGTGGTTGTTGTTCTCCAGCTGACCAGAAAGGGCTCAGAGCTCCAGGCACTGGGGCTACCTTTTGTGTCTCCTGGAAGCTGGGATCTCTGCTTTAAAGTCAGCATCTTGCATTTTGTTTCCCTCAGGGAGAATGGTGAACTCCACTAAAATCCCCCTTGATGAAATACACGCATCCGAAATATATTATTGGCGGGTGAGTCCAACCGCAGTTACTCCTGCACAACCATGGGCCAGGTGTTTTTCTGGTGGAATGTCTATCCAGCATGAAGTCAGGCCAGCTGCAAAGATGTTCACACAGTAAGGATAGATTGTCCCATCTCTCAATGCTGCTCAGAATTTGTGAGTGGGCTCAGAAGGCATTGTCAGAGATAGTCCTTGCTGCCGAGGTCTTGCCTGCATCAAGGAACAGGACCTGGAAGGTGTCCTTGTCTCTCAAGTGTGGGACAGCTCTGTGTTAATTTCTTTAGCATTTTTTGTATGTCTCAAAATCATACTGGCACACTAAAAAAAAAAGAAGAAACTTGCTTGCCTGAAAGAGCAACCTACGCCCTATCAAAGCTGTGAGATAACAGTTCCCAGGAACAATTCTTCCCCTGGTTTGAAGAAGGAAACACTCTGTGGTCAGGGAGGAACCACACCATTTAGAAAGTGAAACCCAAGAGGAAAGACTAAACTCCCTTTAGAAGTTGAACCCCAGTGCTTCAGGAACAGGCCCAGTGCCCATGCACTTGAGAGGAAAATGCATCATCTGCCTCCTGGCAGAGCCCCCTCCTGCATCCTGCAGGTTTTAGGCATTTACAGCACAGATCTCCTGTGTGGGCTGGCTTTCACTGCAAGATCTAAACAGCTTCTCCTTTCTCTGCTTCTGTTTTGTTTCTAGGAGTTTTGGAGATGTTTATAGAGCACTTGACACTGCCACAGGAGGAGAGGTAAATGTCAACAGCACCTGCAAACTCTGCTGCTCTTGAGGGGCTTTCCCCTGTGGTGTGAGCTGTGGCTGGAGCTTTGGGCAGAGCAGTGCTGAAAAGGCACAAGAAGCACAGACTGGTGCCAGCCTGCAAAATACATTTGGGACTTTGTCCTCCTCAGCTGCCGGAAGGAAGGCACGGAGGGCAGCGGCTCCTTTCAGAGAGAGAAGGACGCGCTCACTCGCTCTCCATTGCTAAAACAAAGGTGGTGCCTTTGAGCACCTCACTGCTCTTTGGGGCTACAGCTTCAGAGTCCTGAATTCTCATTTCTGGCTGCCAGCAAATCCCTCTGAAAGTTACTGGCAGTTCCTTAGCCACTTTCAGTGCTGCACTTGGGAACTGCACACATGGGGAGAGATCTGCAAGGCGTCCCTGAAAGCCCTAAGCCCTGCCCATAGCCCAAGATGTATCCACAGAGTATTAAGGCATGGATTACTTCTTCTGAGTCCTAGAAAGAGCAGCAGAGATTGTGGTCAGAGGTTTGTGGGTGATAACTGAGACACCACTGTTACCAAGTGGACAAGGCAAAATGTCAGTGGCCCCACATGTCCTGTAACTGGCTCCCAAGGGAGCAGAGAAATGGGCTGTTGGAATGTCAGTTCCTAATTACTGCAGTGCCTAATCACAAGGCAGTTTGGCACAGCTCAGCTGTGTCATTGCAAAATCACTCGCTCCATGTGTGCCTTGTGGTCTCGTGCCACCAACCTCTCAAGTTACTGATTTTCAATGTCATTTTAGGTGGCCATAAAGAAAATAAATCTTCAAGGACGGAGGAGGAAGGAACTAACCTTTAATGAAATCATGATCATGAAGAGCTGTAGGAGTCCCAATGTTGTGAATTATTTAGACAGGTGAGAGGTCATGGTCTTATCCCATGGATGTGTGTTTACACACAGCAAACATGAGAGGTTAAAACCCACTTTAGTCAGTTGCAGAAAGTAGAGCTGTTAATTTTTATTTATTCATATTTCTCTACTCATCTCCAATGGATGAGAAGAGTGCATCTTGTCTGCATGAGTCTTCCCTAGCACATGTAGTTTAATAATTATTCCAAAATTATTCAAAACCTGGATAAGCTGTATCTTCCTAACTCAATAGCCTCGAAGTTCACTGCCTCCACATTTATTTGGGATTGATTTTTTTAAAGTTTCCTTTGTGCTGATGAACCATCCTAAAGTGGATTTCCCTTGGATTGTTGCCCCTCTTTGCCATTGCTATGCATGCCAGGAAAACTAGGTGCTTTTTTCCAGAAACACCATGCCTGAAAGGTTTTTTATCTGGGCTGTTTCTAAACTGCTTTTTTCATTTGCTGCCCATCTAAGACATCTCCTTTTTTTCACAGCTGTGCCTTTCTCCTTGAGACTGCACAGATTGCAAACAATGCACAGCCAAGAGGAAATATCTATTCCTTTGATTCTGTCCTTGTCACAAAGGCATCTGGAAATAAGAAACCTGGAAGCAAAAAAAAAATCAACGTAGCCATGCATGTTCATATCCACACCCTTGTTTCCTTCTTTCAGCTACCTTCTGGGGAGGACTCCTACTGGTTATAGAGTACATGGATGGAGGCACTCTGAGCGATGTCATCAGTGAGACCTACCTGTGTGAAGATGAGATGGCAGCCATCAGTCGGGAGGTCAGCAATCCCATCTGTGTGTTTCAAGGGCTTGGGCAGGATTGTCTGGGAAACAGGGGCTCAGAACAGGAGAGGTTTCATGTGCCAAGCTTTTTTTCTGTGTGGCTGCTATTCTATGGGCAAGTAAAAGCATCTCAAGTGAAAGGCCTGCCAGTGCCCCTGCCCTCACTGTACTCAGTGCCAGTACTCTTATCTCCTGCTGTTGAATTCTTGCTCTGTCTCTTGTATTTGTATTTGCTGTTCTCCACCTTGCCTCTCTAAATATTTGCCTGGAGTCTGTCTTCACTGCATTCCTTGCCTGTAAAAGCAAAGGTGCTGGTGGCAGGATTAGAAACAAACAGCAAAAAAAAAAAGAGAGACTTGTTTCTCTCAGTCCTCAGCTAAAAAGGATAGGAGTGCAGCCAAAATGCTCTTTGCTTCTGAGCACATGCACTGCAGCAGGAGTCATCCTGGCTGGTTTGCAGGGGACAGCCTACAAGAGCAGGTGCTGTAGCTCTTTCAAAAGCTGATGTGCCTTTCCTTAGAAAGGTCCTGCTCTGCAAGTGTTGGAGCAGCAAGCTCTTCCTCTCAGTGGCCATTACTGTTCTGCCATTACTCCCCATTTCCCTGGAGAGGGAATCTTTTGGAGCTGTTTCCTTTCTTGTGTGATGAAATCACATCACTCATTTTTGCCCTCCTGTTTCTGTTTTCTCTCTCAGTGCCTGCAAGGACTGCATTTTCTTCATTCAAACAATGTGATCCATCGAGATATGAAGAGTGACAACATCCTCCTCAAAACCGACGGCTCTGTCAAGCTGGGTCAGTATATTCTTGGTCAGGTGCAGCATTCCAGGGATGTGGGTGTGGGGCTGCTTGGAGTGACTGCAGGCTCCCCAAAAATGGTGCTGGTGGCAGTGCAGGGACCCCTGCTGTGAGCTGAAGGCACAGTTGCAACGTGCACAGAGGTAGGACAAGGAACAAGCAGTCAAGAGTGGCCTTGCTCTGTGTGTGTCCCTTCCAGAGGGAGGGAGTTACAAGTCCAAAGTTTCCAAAGAACAAAAGCCACTACTGGAGGCAGTGTAAAAAAATGGGGGGATTTTTAAAGTTACCAATGCCAGGAGATTCAAGAGCACATTTTCAAACTTCTACTGGGGAATTCTTTTGCTTGGTTTCCTAATTGCACAGAATTCAAATAAAAACAGTATTTTGCTTTCTCCTCAGCTGATTTTGGCCTCTCTACTCAGCTCACCCCTGAGCAGAGCAGACGGTGCTCGCAAACCGGGACTCTTTGGTGGATGGCGCCTGAAGTGGTGACAGGTCAACCATATGGCCCCAAAGTGGACATATGGTCTTTGGGAATTGTGGGCATTGAAATGAGAGAACAAGAACCTCCTTACTGGAATGAAAGTTTTGGCACGGTAAGGAGCAAATACTCACTGATCCCACTGTCTTTCTCACCTGTTCCATGTCCTGCATGCCATTGGACAAAATCCCATTGCCATCTGCTGGAACTACTTCCACCAAGGTCCCCTCCTAAAAATGTCCCTGCAACACATCAGCATCTGCTGTAGTTTTGGTTGCATCAGTGGGGAACTCAAGTTCCAAACCAAACAAACCCCAAACAAAAACTCTATTCTCAGGCCTGACATTTTTCCTTTGGGTTAGAGGTTCCAGTTCTTTTGTCTGTGTAGATGGCCTTAATAACAGGAAAAAGCATCTTAGAACTGCTGTTATCTTTCCAGAAATGAAGGAGGGAAAAAACCCAAAAGTTTTCTAAAACTGTGGTCTTTAGAGAAAAAACCCTAACCCCTGTGCAGTTTCTTCTCACTGGGAAACATGCTTGAAACCTGGGCATGAGGGTGTAAAGGCCACAGAGTCTCTTCTGCTTCTTGTGCAGTGCTGCTGAAACACTCAGTGACCCTGTTTCTCTCCTAGCCCAAAGCACATTCTCCACGTCACCAAGCCAGAGCCTGGTGATGTGGAGAGCCTGCCAAAACCCCAGATTTGTTTCCTGGCACTTTCTGGGATGGGCCTACCATTAATGCATTGACTTGAGTAGCCAAATGAGCAGAGGGTGACCATGGGGATGGCATCTCACCTTCTTCTGACCATGACAATTTTTTTTTTGCTGCAAAAATGGGAAGCTGAAATTTTCAGACTGCTGAGAGACAGAGCTGCAGGTGGCTCCTGTGTGCCCAAGCAGGCATTTTCATCCCAATCCATTTGTGCAGGCATCTTAATGTGTCTGTGTTGAAGATGAGATTGTAAATGTTTGCACAAATTACCTGGGCATTAACTGATGGATTTCCTTTCTTTTCTTCCAATTCCCATTGTTTTCAAGAACAGCACAAAAGCTTGATGAGTTTTGTTCTAGGGCACGTGCTTAAAGGACCAACAAGCACTGCAGAGATGCCTTTCATGTACTCTAACCCTTGAAATTAGCATTATAGCACAGTCCCTCTTCCAAAAAGCCTCTCAAGCTGGTGTGAATCCTCAGGGAAGGTTCCAAATGTGTGTTTTTGTTTCTAAATACCATAGTTCAAAAACTAAGAATGAGGTCAGTCAATGACTTCCACTGCCAAGGCAAGATCTTGGGATGGTGGAAAAGCTGTGGCTGCATCAGAGTTTGTCTTTTTGGTTGGTAAAGGAAAATCTTGGCCTGAGGGTCTCTGAAAGGCAGAAGCTGCCATGGACAGAACAGAGGTTAAACAAAGGGATCATGGGAGGCCTTGCTGAAGAAACTGGAGCTCAGCTTAGCTGGATGCTTGAGCAGGGTGAGTCTGGAATCGTCTGCAGTGTTTGCAGACCTGCGTGCCCAGAGGGACTGAGTTCTGGGGAGCCAAGCTGGATTTTCTGCACTTGCCTGGAAGGTGATTTCCCAGCTGCTGCTCTGCCTCAGCACGAGGGCAGCGCTGGTCTGCCAAGGAGCTCCTGCAGGCAAAATTTGAAGGGGGTTTCAGGGTTGTTCCTGAGGGATGGGCTCCTCCTCCACTCAAGTCCTAAAGGCATCAGATGCAAGCCTCCTCAGACCTCCACTCTTACTGCTCTTCAAATGAAAAAAGGAATCCTAAACTGGGCTGGGCTAAGGCACTGGTTTGTAGAGAGTCCTTAAACCCAAGTGCAGTTTCTTCTGAGCAGGGACATCTTTCAAGAAATCTGGGCATCAGAGGGTTTCCCACCTGACCAGAGTTCTCTTCTGTTTCTTGTGCAGTGCTCTTGGGGCACTCAGTGACCCTGTTTCACCAGCCCATCTTTTAAACAATTTCCATCACCAAGACAGAGCCTGGATTGTCCCCTTTGAGTTTAAAAAAAACCTCCCAGTGATTCCTGGCACTTAAAAGGGATGGCCTACCATTAATGCATTGACTTGAGTAGCCAAATGAGCAGAGGGTGACCATAGGGATGGCACCTCTCCTTCTTCTGACCATGAAAAGGGTTTTTTTTTTTGCTGCAAAATGGGAAGCTGAAATTTTCAGACTGCTGAGAGACAGAGCTGCAGGTGGCTCCTGTGTGTCCAAGCAGGCATTTTCATCCCAATCCATTTGTGCAGGCATCTTAATGTGTCTGTGTTGAAGATGAGATTGTACATGTTTGTTTCCCAGAGACATGAAATGGGGCAATAACTGATGGATTTCCTTTCCCAGCTTCCAATTCCCATTGTTTTCAAGAACAGCACAAAAAGCTTGATTAGTTTTGTTTCTGGAACTGAGCTGCACCACAGGCAAAGGACCAACAAGCACTGCAGAGATGCCTTTCATGTACTACTAACCCTTGGAAATGGGAGTTAGTATAGCACAGTCCCTCTTCCAAAAAGCCTCTCAAGCTGGTGTGAATCCTCAGGGAAGGAAATGTGCTTTTGCTGATGTAGTTCCCACTAACTAGGTCAGTCAATGAAATCAGCTGCCAAGGCAAGATCTGTGGGATGGTGGAAAAGCTGTGGCTGCATCGGAGTTTGGGTTTTTTGGTTGGTAAAGGAAAATCATCTCTGGGTCTCTGCCAGGGCAGAAACTGCCACTGAAGAACAGAGGTTAAACAATGGGATCTGGGAGAGCCTTAGAGATGGGAAAAAAGCAGGAGCCTGGTGTCTCCTTTTCTGCAGACTGCACACCTGATAGCCACAAAAGGGACCCCACAGCTGCAGAATCCCAACCGATTCTCGCCTTGCCTGCGTGACTTCCTGAGCTGCTGCCTGCAGAGACGAGGAGCAGCGCTGGTCTGCCAAGGAGCTCCTGCAGGTAAAATGTGAAGGGGCTGCAGGTGAAACAGGGTCTGAGGATGGGCTCCTCCTCCACTCAAGTCCAAGGCATCAGATGAGCCCCTTCCTCCTCACCTCCACTCTTGCTGCTCTTCAAATGAAAATGGTGAGGAATCCTAGACTGGGCTGGGCTGGCAGGGCCCTGTAAGGGTCCTGTGGTGCAAGTGTCCTGCAATGAGCAGGGACATCTTTCAAGAGATCAGGTTGCTCAGAGCTCTTTCCCACCTGACCTGGAATGGTTGCAGGGATGGGGCACCTACAAGCTCTTGGGGCAAGCTGTGCCAGGGTTGCACCATGCTCTGAGTAAACAAGTTCTTCCTTAGACCTACTCTGATTAGATCCCCTTTGTGTTTAAAAATATTTGTCCATATCCTATTGTAACTGGCCCTGTTAAAAAAGATGTCCCCCACTTTCTTCAAAGCCACTCTGAAGTCTTGGAAAGTGGCAATCAAGTCTCCCTGGGGCCTGTTCTTCACAAAACTGAATAACTCCACCTCTCTCTGCATTTCCTGAGAGGAGAGGTGCTCTGTCCTCTGACTGTTTCTGTCACCCTCTTTTGTAATTTGGTGGAGTGTTCAGTTTTATCTAATGGCAAAAGAATTGAAGCAGAGCAATGCAGGGTACAGAGACATGAAATGGTGGTGGAGGAACCCAAGGAAGCCAGTCCCAGCTGAGCAGTCAGAGATTTGGCTGTGGGCAGGAGGGGCTGTGGGGGGGCTCACTCACTGTGAGCCTCGGAGGGGCCCTGGTTTGTGCCCCCCAGCCCACCCTTAGAGGTTTCTGCCACGCAAACAGGGACAGCTGGGAGGGACTTGTCCCAGCCCCATCTGCTGCCTGGCACGCTCAAGCAGACGGGAACTGCGCCAGGGTTACTGCCAGGTTGTGTGGCAGAGAGGGAACTGCAGGACCCAGTGCCACTGGGCTGGCCCTGCTGGGAAGGAAGGTGCCATCCAGCACAGGAGGGGCAGGGCATGGAAAGGTAGACACTGCTCTGTCTCCCTGTGGGAATCAGCACAGTGCCTGTCTTTCAAAGAGAGGGACCAATGTGAGGCTTTGGAGTTTCCTGAAAAGAAGAAACTCCAAGGACAGAAAGCACCATTTCTAGAGCACTGGCAGGGCAAAAATCTCAGCAAGATGAAGACACCTGGATAAATGGATGAGTGGGATTCTGGGCCAGGTTTGCCTGTGATGGCAAAGTCCTGCACATAAAGATGGAGGTGTAGATGGTCCCATTGGTCCTCTTCCTGCATCCTTCTAGGAGCCAGAGGAATCCTGTGAAGCACTGAGCTTGGAAAGTCATGGTTCATTGTTTTTTGTTGATTTTTTTTTTTTCCCTTTGGGCAGCATCCATTTGTAACATTTGCTGAGCCTGCGTCCAGCCTGGTGCCACTGATTGTTTCAGTGAAGAAAGGAAGGAGACAAGAACGTGACAATCACATCAGGACCATTTATTATTCAACCAGTTTAGAGTAGGACTAGGTTAGGTTAGGATTAGGATTAGGATTAGGATTAGGATTAGGATTAGGATTAGGATTAGGATTAGGATTAGGATTAGGATTAGGATTAAGGTTATGGTTATGGTTAGGGTTAGGGTTAGAGTAGGATTGTCTAATAGGACTGCAGAGTAGGATTGGAAATGAATAAAGTTTCTGAAACCACAACTCACCTTGAAGATTCCCTTCCTTCTCATTCTGCAAATAAGCTCGGGAATTCCTTCTGAATTGTCTGTTGTTTCTTCAAGGTGGAAAGTGACATGGTGTCTTTGGCATGGTGTGAAAGTGGGGAAGGATCTTCTTCATTCATTCTCTCCAGACCACACTGCCTTTTGAATGTGGCCCACTGGTCTGTTTTTGGCCAGCTTTGGTACTTCTATTTGAGGCAGAAAGGGCAATGGCATTTGAAGGCAAAACCAAAGGAAGAATGAGGCAGCCCAAACATCTTGTGCAGATGCAGGCCTTCAGCTGTGACTGGAGAGCACTGGGGCTCCTGCCACTTGGATTTGTATCCCTAGGTGCAATGTCTTTGGCTGGAGGAGAGCCTTGCTCAAGTGAGAAAGCAGAAAGATCAGAGAGGGTGCTCGGGAAGGTCTCCTGTGGCGCAGAGCTGTCAGCGCCTGTGAGGTGAGAGCGGGCCCGGCCTTGGCCGGGGTGGAGCCCCAGCAGAGCCCCGGCAGAGGCCGGAGCAGCCTGAGCCCCGGCAGAGGCCGGCTGGAAGGAGGCCCTTGGAGCTGCAAGAGGCAGCAGCCGGGCCCTGGGTGCCTCTTGCTGGGAGCGGGCGAATCCTCCGCTCTCAGAGCCCAGGTGGCAGCTGGCTGCTCCCGAGGGGAAGCGCAGCCGTGCTGGGCACAGCCCAGCCTGGAGGCATTGGCCGTCTGCAGTGTGCCCAGGAGCAGAGAAAGGCCAAGGGCAGCCGAGGGCCGCTGGGCTGGCTGAGGATTCCTCCTCTTCTGCCGGCTGCCCTGCAACTCCTGGCAAAGGTCAGCAGTGTGTGCAGCACTCTGGGCACCGGGGCAGGGAGCCGGGCTGCTCGGCAGGCTGGAGCACAGGGCAGCCTCCTCCAGGCCCGGCACTTCTGCCAGGGGAAGCGAGGCCAGCGTGAGGCAGGGACAGCTTGGCAGGGCACATCTGCAGGAGCCAGCGCCTCACGCAGCTCTGGGAGGAAGCGCCTGCAATCCTGCAGTTCTGCACTGAGCCAGAGCAAAGGTGTGAGATGCAGAGTGTTTGGCAGAAATATTCAGGCCCACCAGGCCAGCCTGCTTTGTGCTCTCTGGCGCACAGCAAACGCTGTGCAATGCAGCTCTGAGCTGCTGGGAGAGAGGGAGTTGGGGATGTGCCTGACGTGAGTCAAGGGGTTAGCTGAAAATGGCATTAGGATAATTGAAAAGTGCAGATGAGTCGAGGGGCCAGCTGGGAATGGAATTTGGATAGTAGAAGATTGCATATTTTAGTTAATATTTTAAAATGAAGTAAGAAGCTAAGTTAGTAATACAGCTAGCAGAATTCACGTACCTTAGTTAAAGAGTACCAAATATATTAGGAACATAAAGCTAGGAGTGACAGGGATAGTGGAAGCAATTGTGAAGAAGCAGAGACCATAGAAATACCTTGCCTTAAGAATAATTGAACAGTTGGGAGAGGCTTGGACCATGACCAGCAGGTCAAAAGGTCTTGCCAACTGGCCGTGGGAGAAGAGTTCACCATGAGGAAGATGGCTTTCTTCCTCCCATACAACCACTCCCTCATTTCAAAATCCTACCACCCCAGTTAAAGCAGTACAATTGTGTAGCTGTAATAGATATTCAGCTGATAAAAATGCAAAACAGGCAGGTAATAATTATGTATTATGGGTGCTTAGGAACCTAATGTAAAACCATTTCTGTAGAAATAGAGAGCATGAGTTTGCAGCTCCTTGCACTTGTCTTTGGAAACTAGTTCACATGTGACCAGCGCTGCAATAAAGACGCTTCTTTTCTACTATAATTAGTTGAAGAGTCGTCTGTCCGTTCTTCAAGGGTTTTGCTGGAGTAGTGAACTGATTTGGAAGGGAACAGAAGAGTTTCAGCAGGCAATTTTTGGAAGAGATGAAAGGCTCTTGTGACTGAAGGGAAAGCCATTTGGAATGGCGTAATCATCCCAAAGTCCATACAATTGTATCTTTGTGTCTGAATTTAAATCAGAATGATTATAGATAGCTTCATGCAATTTGTCTACAAAATTATCAAAGTCTTCATTCTTCTTTTGGCGAATCTGTGTAAAAGACATGGTGTGTAACTTATCTGGAAGTGCAAGGATAGCATTATATGCTAGTTGTTGGCTCATCTGTAAGACTTGATCAATGCTCTTAGCCTGGGCAGTGGCAGTAGCCCAGGGCCCCTTGCCAAGTAACTGTTGTGCTGTTAAACCATACAGAAGATCACCCTGCACTGTAGGTCTTGCTGCTTCTTGAGCACACTTTTCCTACCAGCTTTTATGACACATCACCTGCTGATGGGGTGGCATTCTAAGTCTTATTGGGGTATGCATATCAGCTGGAATTAATGTGTTAGATGGAAAAATGCACTGCAGAAGTGACTGTGCAAGTTGGGATTTTCAACCAAATTGTGATAATGCAGCTCTCAACTTTTCTAAAATCTTCCAATCAAAAGGTTCTCAAACTCTAGTTGCAGCATTAGTTACTAGAGGAAAAGCTTCTGCATCATTGGAGAGAAAAGTCCCTTCTACAATAGCTTCTGGAATAACTTTTTTCTACTTTAGTTTCTGAGCTGCTTCAATTTCAGGGTCACATTCCAACTCTAACTCCACATTCTTTACAGCGTGAGAGGGAGCATTTTGTTTAACTGGCTCGAATGCTGGCTCAGAGACAAAATGAGAGGGTGGTAACTGCTTCCCTGGGTGTCTGTCTGAACCTACTATCATTGGCCAGTCCATTTTCTCAAAAGAATAGTCACTTTTGCAGACAACTGAATCCTTTTGTTGAATTACCAATTTTTCCAAATTGTCCACTAAAGATTTTAAATCCTTTTCGATAGAAGCACTATTCATAATAACATCTCCTTCCTTTTCCTTTTCACTTACAGCATGTTTCGTTTCTGTGGTCAACAGCTTTTTAACCCTGAGTACAACTGTCCTTTGTTCTGCAGCCTAACCCCCCTGAAGAGGCAGCAGCTTCTTCATTCTTGCTCTGAGCTGGAGGAGCAGTTGGTGTAATGCTCAATTCTGAGCTGAGGGCTTGCGGGCTACCTGAGGGAATATCTAAGGTGGTAGAAAACAGTTGCTGAACTGAAGTTACTGGAAATGCCGGAGGCTGTTCTGACTCAGAGGCAAGGGCTGCGCAAGCCGCAGCAGCACCTTTCCTCTCTGCCTTTAAAAATTGCAGCACCTCTGTCACAGTTTTCCACAAAGTAGCATATTTAGATGCCTTTTTTGCCTCACTGCCGCCAGATGCAATACTGTCCCACAACATCTGCCCCACAGCTTCCCATTTTGAAATCTCAAAAGCAACCTATGCTCCTGCTATGAGATTATGGTCCCAAGCCCAGTGTAATAGTCCCTTCAAATTAGAAGCATCATACTTTTGTTCTCCCTTAGAGAGGATATGTTGGAGGAGTTTCTGAATACCTTCCCTTTCATGTTCAGACCCCATCTCCTCCCCGGCCGCTCACCTTGATCAGGGCGAGATTCAAGATGTCTATGACTGGAGCTCCAGTAACCTTTTCCTCTCACCGGGGCAGTGAGGATACTTTTGACCGGCTTCTCCTCTCCTCGAGGGTTGGCTCTGATCCTCTGCACAGCAGCCAAATTGCCGACCTCGAGTCCCTTTAGTGCAACGACATTGGGCCTGCCCTCGTTCTCCACCAAAAAATGTGGGGCGTGGAGGTTCAGGGACAACACACCATGACCAACATGACCCCGGGAAGCCAAATTTATTATCCCTAGAAAGACTATATTTATAATAAATCTCTACTGTCCATGCGTCTCTAGCTAATACATGATTGGTTAATCCTAGCTGTTCTTGCGTCTAAATTAGAATGCTGATTGGAGAACCTAATTTTTTCACGCTTCTTGCTGTGTTCGTATGGCCCACCCACGACTCACATTTTTCTGACTTTCCCAACATATACCGACCCCATTTCTGAATGGGTCCATTACTCATTGCTTGTGAACGTGACCATTGTCCATTAGTACAAGCAGGCTGGGTGCATCAGCTGAACATGGCAATTGTCTAACAAAAACTCCTCAATCTGGGGAAAAACTCTCAACAGGGGATGGATCAGCCCATGCTCTGCTGCTGCTCCTTCCTGTCTGCCCCAGGGCCCTTGCAAAGCCCCAGCCATGCTGTTTGCCCCCAGGGCCTGCCATGCTGTTTGCCAGCCTGGGGCTGCTCATCGGGGGTTTTCTGTGCTGAGCATTGGCCTGGCCGTGTTCTTGAGAGAGCCTGGGACAAGGAGCCTGGAGCCCCCAGGGCCTGGCCTGAGGCATCAGCGCTGCCCCAGCAGTGCCCATGGCCTGTCCCTGCTGCAGCCCCGGCACTGCCATCCCCAGGGCTGTGCCCGGCTCCGAGAGCACTCAGGCCCTACAGCAACACCAGGGCCACCAGGGCAGCGGGACAGGGCCACGGCAGCAGCACTGGCAACACCAAGTGCTGCTGCTGCTGCTGGGCACAGCTGCTGGGCCAGCCCTGATCTGCCCCCAGCTCTGCACAGACATTGCTGCTGCAGCTCCAGAGAAGGCAACAAAAGGGCATCTCTGCAGAAAACTCTGCTGGGATATCCTCTTGTTCCTTTAAAGCCATCGAGAGCACAGCCCCTCATTGTCACAGTCTGCGGTCACAGGGAAGGTGGAGAGAAACAAAATGAGAAATGGCACAAACAATGACATTTTTTTGTGAACAATATGAAAAAAAAAAACAAAAAAAAGAACCACCACAACCAAAACCAACAAGAAGTATCAAAGATGACTTTTTATTACAAGTGATTTGCAGAAATTGGCCAGCAGTTTAATGTTTCCCTGAAACCATCCAGTCATCAGTCTCCACACTGCAGCCTTGAGCTCCTGGTTCCTCAGGCTGTAGATGAGGGGGGTTCAGGGCTGGAGGCACCACTGAGTACAGAACTGACAGGGCCAGATCCAGGGATGGGGAGGACATGGAGGGGGGTTTCAGGTGAGGCAAACATTACAGTGCTGACGAACAGGGAGAGCACAGCCAGGTGAGGGAGGCAGGTGGAAAAGGCTTTGTGCCGTCCCTGCTCAGAGGGGATCCTCAGCACAGCCCTGAAGATCTGCACATAGGAGAAAACAATGAACACAAAACATCCGAGTCCTAAACAGGCACTAACAGCAATGAGCCCAAGTTCCCTGAGGTAGGATTTGGAGCAGGAGAGCTTGAGGATCTGTGGGATTTCACAGAAGAACTGGCCCAGGGCATTGCCATGGCACAGGGGCAGGGAAAATGTATTGGCTGTGTGCAGCAGTGAATAGAGAAAGGCACTGGCCCAGGCAGCTGCTGCCATGTGGGCACAAGCTCTGCTGCCCAGGAGGGTCCCGTAGTGCAGTGGTTTGCAGATGGACACGTAGCGGTCATAGCACATGATGGTCAGGAGGAAAAACTCTGCTGTGAATGAAGAACAAAAAAAAAAGAGCTGAGCAGCACATCCTGTGTAGGAGATGTTCCTGGTGTCCCAGAGGGAATTGTGCATGGCTTTGGGGACAGTGGTGCAGATGGAGCCCAGGTCACTGAGGGCCAGGTTGAGCAGGAAGAAGAACATGGGCGTGTGCAGGTGGTGGCTGCAGGCTACGGCGCTGATGATGAGGCCGTTGCCCAGGAGGGCAGCCAGGGAGATGCCCAGCAAGAGGCAGAAGTGCAGGAGCTGCAGCTGCCGCGTGTCTGCCAATGCCAGCAGGAGGAAGTGCCTGATGGAGCTGCTGTTGGACATTTGCTGTGGCTTGGCATGGGGATCTGTAAAATGGAGAAATGGACAGTGACAAGTTTGGAGAGGACTTTAAATATCCCAGCCAAGCCTGGGGCCTTTTCCCCCACTGCCTGCCCAGGGCTCTGCTGCCTGGAGCTGTCCCTGCCAGCAGCTGCTTCCTGTGCCCAGGGCTGGGCCCTGCCAGTGCCCAGAGCCCAGCCCAGCCCTGGGGGCTCTGCTCTGCCCTGCAGACCCCCCCAGCTCTGGCACTGCCCCAGGGCAGCTCTGGCTCTCAGGCTCTGATGGCAAACCAGAGCAACCCTGAGGAGGCTGGAAAAGGACACTGATGCTGCCTCTAAGGGGGCCCTGTGCTGATTTCTGTCACTGCCTGGTTTATTCAGATCTGAGAGAAATTTTTTTTTTTTTCCTCCTCAACCTGAACTGAGAGATGAATATCTATGTGCAAACCCATCCAGGCAACCCAGCAGTAGATTAAAAAAACAGGATTTTCCTTTTTTCATACAGGCCTTGCTGTGCTCCCTGGAATACTGCCCTTGGAAATGTTCTGCAGTTAAATGCCATGCTGGGAGCAGTCCTGAACAATGCAGCATCCTCCCCACACAAGGAGAACACTTCCAAGCCTGACCAGCTGTCTCCTCCCACCCAGATCTTGTCCCCAGTGCTGGGAGCAGCTGCCAGGGCTGGCTGAGAGCTGTCCCTGGCAGGCAGCAGAGTCCCTGCCCCAGCACAGCCCCCTGGGCTGCAGGACCCTGCTCTGCAGGACAGCCCTGGGCACCCCTGGCTGCTCTGCACAAGAGACAATCACAGAATGTACTCACAGGCTCTGTAGGCATTGGGATGTTCCAGCTTTAGGAGATGGCTCCAGGAGCTGCAGCTGCATTGTCCTGCAGCCAGAGGTTCCTGTGCCAAGGGCTGGCAGTGATTCTGCCCCAGGCACTTCTCAGCACCTTCCCAGCCCTGACTGATTGAAGCTCTCTGTGCCTCTGTGCTGTGCCCGGGCTGGCTGCAGGCAGTGCCCCAGCCCTGCTGGGCTGGCAGAAGAGCTGCTCATCAAGAGAAATGTGCTTTTGAAGCTCTTCTTGGTTACCAGGAGCTGCCTCTGTGCCAGGAGCCCAGCCCAGCCCAGCAGCACAGACACAGCACAAGGACTTTAATGAGCCTCTGGGGCTTTGTGCTCAGGCCCTGAACATCAGTCCCTGAGAGGGAGCTGAAGAAACCCTCCAGAACTCAAGTCAGAATCCAATCCCAAAGTTTCTTGGACTTTTAATGGGTCCCACTGAGGGACATGACTGAGAAAAAGTGTCCCCAGGCCCCAGGCAGAGCAGAGAACTGCAGGCAGTGATGACAGGTGGGGACAAAGAGAAGCCAAGTCTTGGTGCCTGGGGGCACAGCAGGGTCTGTGCTGTCAAGGGCTGGGAGGAGACACCTTGTCCTGAGGCCCTGGGGCCTCCTGGCACAGCCCCAGCCAGGCTGGGCACTGTCAGCCCTTGTCCTGCCCTGTTCAAACCCCCTTGCCCACATCCCAGTGGCCTCAGGATCTGCTGGAAGGAGTCCCTGGGAGCCTCTGCTCATTAATGGCCCTGGGGGTTCTTCATCTCTCCCTGCAGGGACTGCAGGTTTTCAAAGGACTTTGGGTTTGGCTTTTGCCTTGGAGTCTCTGAGAGTTTTGCAATCATGGCCTAAAATTATCTGCAGTAATTAGTCCCTGGAAGCTTGTCAGGTGTCAACACTCAGTGGGGCTCATTAATGCTTCAGATTTCAACAATTTTTTAAGGTTGACTTGGTGTTTCCATTTTGATACAGACATGTGAGAGGTTTGAGCAATCATGGCCCCAGTTATCTGCTTTAATGAGTCCCTGGCTCAACCTTTGGAATGAGGTCCAGTGGGGCTCATTAATGCAAATTTTTGAGATGACTGCTCACATTTTTGAAAAATAAAAAATTTGGATTAGGTCCTTTCATACTGAATCTCTGATACAGTTTTTGTGCAATGGCCTCAGCTTATTGCTCTAAAATCTAAGAGAGTCCATGAGGAAACATACTAGGATAATTAAGGATTATAGTTATATAAGTATATAATGCTTTGAGTTAAATAGACTTTTCTTAAGACTTTTACTCCTTAATTAGGAGTTTATTAGAATTCCTCTCAGGATTTGAGGTTCCAAACCTATATCCAAATAATTTACAGAGCTATGAGGATATAAAAAGTCCTGAAAAACCATGGCTCTGCCTTTTGTCATCAGTTCCAGGACTTTCCCATCCCTCTCCAAAAAGGAAATGGAAAACATTCTCAGGAAAGCTCCTGATCTTTACACCAATCCCAGGCTTACCTTCTTTGGGAAGTGTCCTCCAGAAGAGATTGGTGTGCCCAGGCTGGTCTGGAGCTGGAGCAGCCCTGCCCCACCCAACCCCCCTTCCCAGCAGCAGCCCCTGCCCTGCTCAGGGTGGCTCTTTCCCCCATTTAAATTCTCCCCAGTGCTGGGAGCAGCTGCCAGGGCTGGCTGAGACTGAATCCCTGGCAGGCAGCAGAGTCCCTGCCCCAGCACAGCATTCCCTGGGCTGCAGGACCCTGCTCTGCAGGACAGCTTTGGCACACCCTGGCTGCTCTCCCAACAAGAGTCAATCAGAGAATGTACTCACAGTCTCTGTAGGCATTGGGATGTTCCAGCTTTTGGAGATGGCTCCAGGAGCTGCAGCTGCATTGTCCTGCAGCCAGAGGTTCCTGTGCCAAGGGCTGGCAGTGATTCTGCCCCAGGCACTTAGAAACAAAGCCCCTTCCCAGCCCTGACTGATTGAAGCTCTCTGTGCCTCTGTGCTGTGCCCTGGGCTGGCTGCAGGCAGTGCCCCAGCCCCTTATTTGGGCTGGCAGAAGAGCTGCTCATCAAGAGAAATTTTTGAAGCTGCAAAAGGGCAAAAAATTTAAAAAGGAGCTGCCTCTGTGCCAGTCAGCCCAGCCCAGCTCAGCAGCACAGACACAGCACAAGGACTTTAATGAGCCTCTGGGGCTTTGTGCTCAGGCCCTGAACATCAGTCCCTGAGAATGGCTGAAGAAACCTCTCCAGAACTCCAAGTCAGAATCCAACTCCATGCCTTTCTTGGACTTTTAATGGGTCCCACTGAGGGACACGACTGAGAAAGTGTCCCCAGGCCCCAGGCAGAGCAGAGAACTGCAGGCAGTGATGACAGAGGGGGAGAGGTCAAGAGAAGCCAAGTCTTGGTGCCCTGGGGGCACAGCAGCAGGGTCTGTGCCACCAAGGGCTGGGAGGAGACACCTTGTCCTGAGGCCCTGGGGCCTCCTGGCCTTGTCCCCAGCCAGGCTGGGCACTGTCAGCCCTTTGTCCTGCCCCTCAGCATCCCCCCCCAGCCCACATCCCAGTGGCCTCAAGGATCTGCTGGAAGGAGTCCCTGGGGAGCCTTGCTCAGCAATGGAGTTTGGGGCTCCTTCATGCTCCCCTGCAGGGACTTCCATTTTTCAAAGGACTTTGGGTTTCTTTTTTGCCTTGGAGTCTCTGAGAGGTTTGTGCAATCATGGCCTCCAATTATCTGCTGTAATTAGTCCCTGGAGGCTTTGTCAGTAACAACACTCAGTGGGGCTCATTAATTCTTCAGGGTGGTAGTTTCAGTTATTTTAAGGTACTTGGTGTTTCCTTTTGATCCCAGACTCTGTGAGAGGTTTGTGCAATCATGGCCCCAATTATCTGCTTTAATGAGTCCCTTGAGAGCTTTTGTACTGACACTCAGTGGGGCTCATTAATACTTTGAGATACTCAAGGTTTTTAAGGTACTTTATTCTTTTAAGAATACTTTTAGAAACTTTTAAGAATTTTCTTTCCCACACTGAGTCTCTGAGAGGTTTTTTGTGCCATCCTGGCCTCCAGTTCTCTCCTTCAAGGAGTCCATGAGGAGCCTGTGTTGGGTATCTTCCCTTTTTAAGAGTTTTTTTACAACAAAGATGGAACTGAAAGGATTTTGTAAGACTTTTTAAAAGCATCCAGACAAACATGGTACAATTTACAATGCAACAACAACCACTAAGAGAATTAATAGTCCTGTTTTCTTTAGACATCATCCAACCCTTTAGTCCTCAGGATTGGAAGAGTTTATTGAACCAGTCTTTGTTTTCTTTTTGAAACTTCTTGAACCCTTCCTTCAGTACCTGAATGCTCTTGTGGATTGACTTGCTGTGGCTGGAGAGATTCATGCAACACATGCCCTCAGAGTCTACACAGCCATGCCCATGTGCCCAGAGTAAAAACTCTATTGCTGTTCTGCAAGGTGGCATGTCTGATGATGGTCTCTATGTCTGAGAGCAGGCCACTCAATGTGAGGGAGGTAGCATTGGTTTGCTTACTTAACAGGCACCCAAGATGGTCTAATTGTCCTAAAGCTTTAGCTGCAGCCACCCTTCCCAAGTAGTAACATGGAGGCTGCTATTCTCTTTTTTTACTCCAATAGATGACATTATTTTTGCAATCAGATTCAAAGTACTATGTAGATCTTTTTTGCTCTGTTTCTCTGGCCATTAATCATTTTTGTGTTATTGTGCCAGCAAGATTAAGCCTCCCAAGCTCTACAAGGCCCACCTTTGATGTGTGAAGGGACACCAGACCATGTTCTATCCCTGCAAATAAAAACACACCCTGCAGCAACTGGGTGGGTAGCTGCTGGACCAAGAAATTATGGAGGAGGTGTAATTACACCATCAGGTCTGGTTTTTGTAAGTGGGATGGTATGGGAAGATGTCTTTCCTGATTTTTTTTTTTTTCTTTAATTTTGTGTCTTTCACACTCTTCCCATCTCAGATGGTAATAAAACCTTACACAAAAGTCCATTTTTACAGAGCTGAGAATTTTACCCCCCTGAGTTCAAGTGGTGCATGCAGGAGCTTCTGGGTCCAGTAGTCCCAGGCATCAACAGGGTTGCACTTCCATTTGCCATCAGGATTGTCACCTCACATACTGCAGATGGCATCCTCAGTTATTGGCCAGACATCTGTAGGCAACCCCACTAAGGCAGGTGGAGAAGGGGTTGTCAGGGCTCCAAACAGACAGACAGGCACAGGGTGTCTTGTTTCATGGCTTTTGCTAGAGTTATCCATACGTTGTGCTTTTGTGGTTTTGAAGGCTACACATCCGCTCTCGAGGAGCATGGTTGCAAACAGGCTGAGGAATGTGAGTAGAAGCTTCTTATGTGTGTCATCTTCAAAAGAATTGTCTAGTCCAGGTGCTAGAGTCACTGTCTGGTGGGTTTTGTCTTGGTGTGGACTTGGGGGTTCCTTTGGAGAATCCACACTCAGTGGCTGCAGGTAGGGCTTGATGTTCTTAGCTGGGATCCACTGAGGTCCTTTATCACAAATGGTCTCGTTGTGACCATTCAGTCTTCAGATCCTTTTGTTTTTAATGAGTTCTGCACTTGGGAGACTGTCACTGTCACCTCTGATCCCAGACAATGTTCCTGCAGTAGCTGTGAACAGGCGCCCAGTTAGGAGGCCACTTGAAACATGAGATGACTGTTACATCTGCTCCTGTGTCCACAAGCCTTGTGAAAACAATCTTTTCATTGTTAAGTTCCAGAGTGCAGGTGATTTTTGGTCGATTGCAATTTGTCACATCACTAGTGAAGTGTCATTGGGCATCCTGTTCTGGGAGTAATATGGCTTGGGCAATTGTTAGTCCTTGGGGTATAAAACAAGGTGGGTCAGGAGACAGGACCAGCACTGTAATTTCTTATTGTGAGATCACTGATAGTACAGATGGCAATATGAAAACCCTTCAGTCCTCGATTGGCAGTTTCCTAAGATAAATAGTTCACTGGGCCGGTCATTGGGCCCCAGCTGTCCTGTTGATATTACATGGACAAAATAGACCAAACTGGAGTTAAAACAACAGATTCCACACTCACCAACTCCAATTTTGCCCCAGACAATCTCATGAATTGGCAAGATGGTTGGCAACTGGGAGATGAGGTTTTGGAGTTTGGCACCATGTGGTCTGTAATGGGTGTTTGCCTTTTCTTGACCTTCAAATTATAGGCATTGTTGGCTTGAAATTTTGTGTCATAGCATGAGGCCACCTTGCACTTGGTATTTTTTTTGACAGCTGCTTGGTGTAGTTACCTTTTGAGAAATTCCACCTCATTTGATGTTGATTATCCATTAGGGACCAGTGTCTTGGTTTGAAAAGACAGGTGTCTGCTAAGGAAGGCAGGAGCCTCCCTGAACTGGAAAATGTAAACCCCTCCCTCTGAATTGTTATAATTTTGAAATTAGGGGGGGCTCTCAGGCAAAGCTATGGGAGCAGGAATAACAGTTCTTTATTAGGGAAGAAAATCAAAAACAAATAAACAATGCAGTAATACAAAACAACACTGACAGAGACAGAATATGACCTGACACCCTGTTGGTCAGGGTGTTGGTAACAGTCCAATTGAAATGGTGGCTGCAGTCCTCCTGGTTCTGTTAGCAGTGATGTGGAAGGGTTCTGTTGAAGCAGTGATCCTGTAGAAGGCTGTAGTCTTCCTCTAGGAATCCAGTGGAAAAGGCAGCTGCACCTCTGTGAATCCAGTGGAAAAGGCTTTCCTGATGTCCCAAAATCTCAGATTATATCCAGTTAGGAATGCTTGGCTTCTCCCTCTGGGTGGAGCATCTCAAAATGGGATGATGTAATTTTGATCAGTCATGCAGTGACATTCAATAGCCCATTAACAGCAGATGTCTTCCCAGAGGGAGGATTGGTTTGTGGAAGAGATAAAGAAAACTGCCCAATTAACAGAAGGTAACTGCCACCCCTCTAACAGATGGCAAATAGAACACACACATTACCTTGCAATCTAGACATTATCCACCCCTTATTCTATTTCCATCTGCATCACAATGAAACCTTACACACAGTTCTCACTTATGACTGGGTTTCCCTGTGGTATACAATGGATTTCTCCATCTTTCTGCATTACCCACCAAGTGTAACCAGGTCCTTGAAAAAAAACAATCCCACAGATGGGTTTGTCTTTGCCTGAGGTGGATTAATCCAAAACATCTTTCCTAAAATACCTTTCATATGTACCACGGGGACTTTATCTCCATCCACTGTGTGTGCAGGGGTTCAGACTGGGCAGGACCAGCTCGATTGATGGACCCTCGGGTGTTGACCATCCAGGTGGCTTTTGCTAAGTTCATTTCACAATTTCTAAAACTTCCCTTGCCTAGTGCCTTCAGGGTAGTCTTAAGTAGTCCATTGCACCATTCAACTTTCCCGGCAGCTGGTGCATGATAGGGGATATGATATATCCATTCAATACCATGTTCCCTGGCCCAGGTATTGATAAGGCTGTTCTTGAAATGGGTCCCATTGTCTGACTCAATTCTCTCAGGGGTGCCATGTCTCCACAGGATTTGCTTTTCCAGGCCCAGGATGGTGTTCCTGGCAGTGGCGTGAGGCACAGGGTAGGTCTCCAACCATCCCGTGGTGGCTTCCACCATGGTCAGCACGTAGCGCTTGCCCTGGTGTGTCTGGGGCAGTGTGATGTAGTCAATCTGCCAGGCCTCCCCATACTTGTACTTGGACCACCGCCCACCATACCAGAGGGGCTTCACTCGCTTGGCCTGTTTGATGGCAGCACACGTCTCACAGTCATGGATAACCTGAGAAATACTGTCCATGGTTAGATCCACCCCTCGGTCTCGTGCCCACTTATAGGTGGCATCTCTGCCCTGATGGCCTGAGGCATCATGGGCCCCATGAGCTAGGAACAACTCCCCTTATGTTCCCAATCTAAGTCTATCTTTGACACCTCTATTTTTGCTGCCTGATCTACCTGCTCATTGTTTTGGTGTTCCTCATTAGCCCGACTCTTGGGGACATGGGCATCTACATGATGGACTTTCACAGGTAACCTCCCTATCCTGGGTAGCGATGTCTTTCCATTCATCAGCAGCCCAGATCGGTTTTCCCTTACGCTGCCAGTTGGCTTTTTTCCTTCTTTCCAGCCAGCTCCAAAGAGCATTGGCTACCATCCATGAATCAGTATAAAGGTAGAGCTGTGGCCATTTTTCTCTCTTAGCAATGTCCAGGGCCAGCTGAACAGCTTTGAGTTCAGCAAGCTGGCTTGATCCACCTTCCCCTTCAGTGGCCTCTGCGACCTGCTGTGTGGGGCTCCATACGGCGGCTTTCCACTTCTGGTTCATCCCTATGATGCGACAGGAACCGTCAGTGAAAAGAGCGTAGCATGTTTCCTCTCGTGGCAGTTGGTTATATGGAGGAGCTTCTTCAGCACGTGTTACTGGTTCTTGTTCCTCTTCATCAGTGAGACCAAAGTTCTCACCTTCCGGCCAGTTTGTAATTATCTCCAGAATCCCAGGGCGATTCAGGTATCCAATACGGGCGCGCTGTGTGATAAGAGCAATCCATTTACTCCATGTAATGTCAGTGGCATGGTGGGTGGTGGGAACCTTTCCTTTAAACATCCACCCCAGCACCGGTAGTCGGGGTGCCAGGAGGAGTTGTGCTTCCGTGCCGATCACCTCTGAGGCAGCCTGGACTGTTTCATAGGAAGCCAAGATTTCCTTCTCTGTGGGAGTGTAGTTGGCTTCAGACCCTCTGTAGCATCGATTCCAAAATCCCAGTGGTCGGCCTCGAGTCTCCCCAGGCACCTTCTGCCAAAGGCTCCAGGACAAACCATGGTTCCTGGCTGCAGAGTAGAGCATGTTCTTCACCTCTGGTCCTGTCCTGACTGGGCCAAGGGCAACCACATCAGCAATCTCCTGCTTGATCTGGGCAAAGGCTTGTTGCTGTTCAGGGCCCCAGTGGAAATTGTTCTTCTTATGGGTGACCAGGTAAAGAGGGCTCACGATCTGACTGTATTCAGGAATGTGCATCCTCCAAAAACCTATGGCACCCAGGAAAGCTTGCATTTCCTTCTTGCTGGTTGGTGGAGACATCGCGGTGATTTTGTTGATGACCTCAGTGGGAATCTGATGCCGTCCATCTTGCCACTTCACTCCTAGAAACTGATCTCAGGGGCTGGTCCCTTGACTTTGCTCTTTTTGATGGCGAAGCCAGCTTCTAGCAGAATCTGATGATCATCTCTCCTTTCTCAAATACTTCCATTGCTGTGTTCCCCACACAATGATGTCATCAATGTACTGCAGGTGTTCTGGAGCCTCACCCTTTTCCAGTGCAGTCTGGATCAGTCCATGGCAGATGGTGGGGCTGTGCTTCCACCCCTGGGGCAGTCGGTTCCAGGTGTACTGCACGCCCCTCCAGGTGAAAGCAAACTGAGGCCTGCATTCTGCTGCCAGAGGAATGGAGAAAAATGCATTGGCAATGTCAATGGTGGTGTACCACTTTGCTGCCTTGGACTCCAGCTCGTACTGGAGTTCCAGCATGTCTGGCACAGCAGCGCTCAGTGGTGGAGTCACTTCATTCAAGCCACGATAGTCCACAGTCAATCTCCATTCTCTGTCAGACTTGTGCACAGGCCAGATGGGGCTGTTGAAGGGTGAGTGGGTTTTGCTGACCACCCCTTGGCTCTCCAGTTCATGGATCATTTTGTGGATGGGGATCACGGCATCTCGATTTGTCCGATACTGCTGGCGGTGCACTGTCGAGGTGGCAATTGGCACTCGTTGCTCTTCCACCTTCAGGAGTCCTACTGCAGATGAGCCCCCGATAGTCCAGGCAAAGTGTTCAACTGCTTGCTGTTTTCTGCCTCCACAGCAGCTATGCCAAAAGCCCATCTGAGTCCCTTTGGGTCTTTGTAATAGCTGTTCCGGAGGAAATCTATGCCCAGAATACACAGGGCCTCTGGGCCAGTCACAATAGGATGCTTTTTCCACTCTTTCCCTGTCAGGCTCACTTTGGCTTCCAACAGGGTCATTTTCTGTGATCCCCTGTCACCCTGGCAATGGAAACAGGTTCCGCCCCCACGTGTCCCAATGGTATCAGGGTACACTGCACACCAGTATCAACTAAGGCATCGTACTTTTGTGGTTCTGATGTGCCAGGCCATTGGATCCACACTGTCCAGAAAATCCGGTTTTCCCATGCCTCTCCTTGGCTAGAGGCAGGGCCCCTTTAACCCTGGGTATACATGGTAGAGGTACCTTCCAGGGGATCTGACAGATCATACTCAGCAGCTCGGTCATGGGAGGTTGAGGCTACCTTCACTTTACTGGAGTTCCCTCGATTAGTGTTTCCCTCCTTGAGTTGACGCACCTGTGCTGCCAGGACAGAAGTGGGTTTTCCATCCCACTTTCCCATGTCTTCCCCATGGTCATGCAGAAAAAACCACAGGTCAGCCTGTGGGGTGTACCTCCTCTCTCTAGCTGGGGAACGTTGGGCTCTGACTTTGGGGCCTGTGACTTGCACTGGTGCAATGTGGGAACTGTTCCTCCTCACCTCCTCCCTCATCTCCCTCATCTCCTCTCTGAGTTCTTGGACCATGGCAGAGACATGAGCCTGCATGGGGCCATTGATCATACTTTCATAATTCCTAAGCTTGTTGGCCACAGAACCCACTGTCTCTCGGTTGGTGTTGGCATTAATTGTTGCAATAAAGGTGGTGTATTGGGATGGCCCCAGATTTGCCAGGCTCCACAACATTTGCCCTGTGCACCTGACCTTGTCGGGGTCATTATCATGCTGTCCATCCCTCCCAAAGAGTACCTCCAATACTGCCACTTCTCTCAGCTGTTGGATCCCTTCCTCAAGAGTCTTCCAGTGCATTCTATGGTGCTGCTCCTGCATTTCTTTCCTGTGGACAAACCTCTCTCTGACACTTATTAAAAGCTGCTCCCAGAGGGAAAGGGACCCTGGCTTCCCTTACAAAAATCTGATTGATACCTGAGTCCTGGGTCAAGGGTCCCAAATTCCTTGCCTCACCACCATCCAGCTGGACGCCTGTACCCATAAGATCCCAGACCCAAAGTAGCCAGGTTGTATAAGCCTCACGTCCCTGTCGTACAATGTCTTTGTGCAGATTACGGAGGCTTTTGTATGTCAGGGACTCGGTGATGATTGCAACCTCTGGCTCCCCTGTGGGTTGTGAGGGCCCTCCTTTCTTATCCTTGTCTGGGTGCTCTGATTTCATTTTAGATCTCCTTGTTTCCACAGGGGCGACTCCTGCTGGATGTGGCTGCGCTTGTGGTTCAGCTGGAACCTGGACAGTTGTAACATCTGTGGGTTCCACTGCTGCACTGTTAGACTCTCCCTCTTTGAGGCAGGTGGAGGGTTTCTTACCAGCTGGGGAAATGTACTCCTTCAATATCTGGCCCATCTCCTTCACCAGAACCGCCACCCAATCTGGGTAGTTCATATCTGAGGTGGGCTGTGGGGCAGGGTCAGGCTCTAGGGCAGCAGCATCCCTAGACTCTGGTGCTGTGTCAGGTTCTGTGGTAGCTCCCTAGTTTCTGGGGTAGTTGTCAGGGTCAGGGTGGTTATCTAGGTTAATCTTCCCTTATCTCTGAATGCTAAATAGAACAGGCCTATCAGCAACACTAACCACTGTATGATATCATCAACATTTAGAGTGGATCTGAACCCTTCAAAAACTGTTGGGGTGGACCCAAAGAGCTGGTTGAAGGATTGGGTGAAAATTTTCCCTGGTGTCATTTCCTCACAGTAAGTATCATTATTAAAGTAACCCCAAAAACATACAGTTAGTGTGTGATAGCTCTGAATCTGTGTGCCTGCCTTCCAGTGGAAGTTAAAGATCCATTAATTCCTCACCTTACTGACCCATAAAACAAACTGGAAAAATGGCCACAGTAGCCTTAATTATAGGACTCATGTTTAGATAAGGGCCTGCAAGTGGGAGAAATACAGCCACGACCACGTGCCACCCAAACGTGAGCTAGGGTGAGCTATGGGTAAGCTAGACCACATGGTGACACTTAACAAGGTTTCTATATCAGCACACAAAATCTAAATTCCTCAAAAACTGTTATTCCTTTTTCTCTCGATGCCCTCAAGCCCCACAGTGGGTGCTAAAATCTATCTTGGTTTGAAAAGACAGGTGTCTGTTTAAGAAAGGCAGGAGCCTCCCCTGAAATGGAAAATGTAAACCCCCTCCCTTTGAATTGTTATAATTTTAAAAATACCTGGCTCTCAGACAAAGATATGGGAATAGGAATAACAGTTCTTTACCAGGAAAACTAAAAATACAAATGCAATAGTACAAACAAACCCACTGACAGAGTCAGAATATGACCTGACACCCTGTGGTCAGGGTGTTGGTAGCAGTCCTATTAAATGGTGGCTGCAGTCCTCCTGCAGTGACAGATACGGTTCTGTTGGAGCAGTGATCCTGTAGAAGGGTGTAGTTTTCCTCTGAAGGTCCACTGGTGGTGTTTTATTACGGCGGGGGTTTTCGGTGTCTCTCCGACCCCGGCTGCTGTAGGTGTCGGGATAGCGAAGTCCTGCTAAGCACAGCCTGTTTGGGTCCCTCAGGCAGGCTCCCAGCCACAGGCGAACTTAGCAAGCAGCTCAGCTCTTAAGTGAGACCAGCTCTGTGTTGAATTCAGCTCTATAGTGATTTCAGCTCTTTGCTTGCTAAGTGCCTTTGGCAGATGCAGGGAGAGAGATGAGAAGAGCTGTATGAGGTTCTACAGAAGTGTCTTTATTGGCAGCTTCTGTGAAAGGTCACAGTGACAGCTCTTCTGCTGAATAGTGCAGAAATAGGGGTTCGTATAGGGTATGTGAGTTTTGGGCAACAGTCCAATAGTAAGGGTCAAGGTAAATATGATCTATGGTCTTACAGGGAGATAATGAGGGTCTGAAGGCAGAAGAGGGGTCTCTTGGTCCAGTCATTGTGACTAGGCATTTCTTATTTTAGGCAACTGACTGCCAGGGAGGCCTTGCAGGGTCTGTGGCTGCTACAGTGGTGTAGATGGGCCTGGTCTTCCTCTGGGAATCCAGTGGAGAAGACAGCTGCTCCTCTGGGAATCCAGCGGGAAAAGGCTGCCTGTGGTCTTCAAATCTCAGATTATATCCAGGTAGGAATGCTTGGCTCCTCCCTCTGGGTGGAGCTTCTCAGAATGGGATGATGTAATTTTCATCAGTGAGACTCAATGGCCCATTAACAGAAGATATCTCCCCTGAGGGAGAATTGTTGTGGAAGAGATAAAGAAAACTGCCCAATTAACACAAGATAACTGCCCCACCACTAACAGATAGGAATAGAATACACACACCCATTTCCAGCCTAAGACAAAGTCCTGGATTTTTGTTGAGTTCTAGGACTGGGGCTGGATTCTTCATTTCTTTCTATATTTTTGTTTGAAAATCCCCTTGAATCAGAGAAGCCCATGAACAGAGCACTGATTTTAATTTCTTGACAAGCGAGCACAGCAGCCAAAGGGCAGCACAGCCTCAGCAGGGCCCATGAGCTGGAGCTGCCAGCTGAGCATCACCTGCTCAGGGGCTCTCTGGGAAAAAGCAGGTGTGTCCTTTGCTCCCTGCTGACAGCTCTGGGACTCTGGGAACCTGTGTGCCTGTGCAGCCCTGAGCCGCTGAGCCCTGACCAAGAGAGGGGCCCTGGAGAAGGCAGGGGCAGCTCTTCTCTTCCCAGAGGGTTTGTGCGCTGCTCAGAAAACAATTGCCATCAAATGAGGGGCAAAAATCCTCCCTAGGGCTCACAGGAATGCTCTCAAAGATGGGAGTGAAAAATACCTGGTAAAGCTTTTTCAAGTAGGTCTATTTTGGTCTTGAAGCTCTGTTCCTAGCAAAGAATCTTTAATGTAAGGGTGACTTTATGATACTTGTATCCCCAGTGGTCTGTTCTGTTCACGCTGAATATTAAGTTCTGCACCTCAAGGATGGGTTCTGAAAGTGAAGAAAGAAGCAGAAAAAGCAGAAAAGGCAGAAAAAGCAGAAAAAGCACACAGTTTGTTTGCAGGAACTGCTCTTGCTCCCTCACATTCCTTCTCACAGACTGTTGTCTGCAACACAGACAGGGAGAGAGAGAGACAGGGAATTTGCTTTGCTTTTTTGCAGGTTTTCCTCATTAGATATGGCAAGGAAAGATTTCCTGAAAAATGGTGTCTTTTTTCCTGGAACTGTTCAAACCTGCTCTGGAGCAAAAACCCAAAAAAACCACCAGGAGCTCACGGCTGTGGCCCACTGAGGCCCATGACACATTTTCTAGCCAGGGAAGGACTGATTGGAACCAAGCTGAAAAGGACTCTCTCTCTCTGAACTTGCCATCTCTTCAGAACAATGAGAGGCTCCATTGTTTAATATTATTCATTTTTCTGAATGCTTTGCTTATTGAATAAACTGTTTTTTCCACTTTTCTCAAAAAGAAATTTTTATCTCCCAAACCAGGTAGGGGAGGGGCCATTTGAATCTGCTTTCTAAAAGGAGACCTTCAGAAATTTCCTCCCTAAATTTGCCCAAAACCAAAACATGTACTCAGCAAGACCTTTCTTCTGCCTAGATAGCCTATTGATATATCACCAAAAAGAGAGCAGAGAAAAAAAAAATCCACTCTTGGATGTCTCTTGGATTCTTAATCTATTTTATGAGCCTTAAACACTAGAGCTCTTTGCATCATGGAAATTTCAAAAGATGCTGAAACAACATTTTTTTCTCCTCCTGTTTCTGTTCTAAACCCAAAGTTTTCCTTTCCATGAGTATTTTTAACCAGTAAAGCCTTTTTAGGCTTTTTTTTTACACATCTCCCTTTGTCAGGGAAGACAGAAGAATTCCTGTCACTCAGGAACTGAGTGCATCTGTAAAGAGCATGTGGGTCAAACCCTGCTGTCTTGGGAATGCTGATCTATAAAAATGATGCTGTCTGGACCCAAAACATTGAGCTCCTGTTACGAGCCATGCGCCTGCCCAGCTGCCCAGCAGGGCTGTGGGGGGACATGGGGGTGGCAGAGCAAGTGCCAAGGCCAGCAGGGAGCTGGGATGGGGCAGAGCCAGGGAAGGGCTCTCCCACAGCCCCTGGAATGTTGGGGTTTGGACCCTAGCAACTGTCAACAGCCCATGGAATGTTTGGGATTTGGACTCTGCAGCTGTCAACGGCTCTTTGGCCTTGGGGTTTGGACCTTGCAGAGGCCAATGGCACTTTGATATTGTGCTATTGGCCCTGCAAAGGCCAACAGCCCTTGGACATCAGGGTTTGGACCAGCAAAGGCCAACAACCCTTGGACATCACGGTTTAGACCCAGCAAAGGCCAATGGCCTTTGGATATTGACTTTTAGCCTTGCTACTGCCAACATCCCCAGATACTGGCATTTGCCATGGCCCACGTTGCTCATGCCAACAGGCAGATGGAGACCCAGCAGGTGAGAAAGCTGCTGCTCCCTGTGCCAAGCCCAGTGGGGGCTGTGTGGGCCTGGACTGTCCCACAGGAAAGGTTTCCTTGGGAAATAACAAGGGATTCACAGTTGGCTGCTCCAGAGCTGGTGGCAGCTTTGGTCCTGGCTCTGGGGACAAGCCTGGGAGGGAGGGGGGGGGCGCTCCTGGCTTGGAAGGGCGACTCCCTCAGGGGGCCAGCCCCGCCCTGCACTCTGAGTGGGCTCTCACCTGTGCTCCTCCAGGAAGCTCGAGGGCTCAGAATGAGCCAGCAGTTCACTTCCCAAACACCTTCTCACCAGTTACTCTCCCCAAGAGCCCCTGAGGTGAGTATAACTGTGCTGAGCTGGCTCAGAACCATTTTGCAATGGCATTGAGGGTAGGCAAGTGCAGGAAGCCTGAAAGGGAGAAGTTGCCCTGCCATGGGTCTCCTGTCTGCTCGGAAGAGGTACTTGTGTCTCTGTGCCCTGTTTTTGCCCAGAGGAGACTTCTCTCCTCCATCGGCTCCACAAGGTCTGTGACAGCGACTCTGCAGAATGGAGTAGGAAGCTGACCTCAGAGGGCCCTATTTAATTTCACTGTAACCCCAGGAATAAATGCACTAAGCACAAACCATGCTCAATGCAGAAGCAGGTTTTGTACATTTAGCTGAATTTTGGAACTGGTTCTCCATGAATGGACACTCATTCTTGTTGGGATCAGAAGAGATGTCTCAGGGGTTCTTTGGAATAGGAAGAGAATTCCTGACTAACAGCTGGGTGTGGGCTTTCAGGTGCCCTTAGACAGCAGGGACAGCATGGCCAGTTCCCAGCATGCAGACTCTGGGAACATCCCCCCAACCCCAAGATCCACTGATGCACAGCATTCCTTTGGATTGGCTTGGGAAGCACTGGCAAGGAGACAAGGGGCAACTCAGGTGAGAACTTCTGCTTGTCCTCCCCGCTGGCCACAGGCTCAGCAACTGAGGCCTCACTCAGCTCGACACCTTTCCGTTCACTCAGCCACTTGAAGTCCTTCCTTTCTCCCCTTGGCACTCGTGGTCCTGCACTGCCTTGCTGGGTGTCCCCAGCTCTGTCTTCTACTGCTTTTGTGTCCTTCATGTCCACCCCCTCAGCACAGCTTCTGCCTTCAGGGAAGCTGTCTCTCTCCCTTCTGATTTTCCCAGCTCCATGGAGCCATCTTCCCTGCTCCTTATTGGGTCATTTGTGCTCTTTTCCTGCCTGTTCCTGCAGTCCCTGAGAGAAGAGCTTTCTCCACAAAGGACTCAAACAATTTCCTGCTAGTAGGCATCAAAGAGGAGATTAATCTCCTCCTTGAGCAGAGGGAGGGTGTGCAAAAGCAGGGGAGTGAAACAGCAGTGGCACTGCAGTCATCCACCAGGTGTTCTGTGCCCTTCTTACCTTTCCATGGCAGAGCAGCAGCTTGGGGGGGTGACCCCTGGGGCTGCCTCATGCTGTGGGCTCCATGGCAGCTGCTCTGAAGGACACTTAGGGCTCTGCTGAATCTCAGCTGCTGCCCTGGACAGCAGGGTTAGTCCTCTGGGCTCCTAACCAGCAACCATCAACATGGATTTCTGCTGGCCTCTTCCTGCTAGCCTTGCTTTTGAGGTGCTTTTCCACATACCCCTGGTGACCCAATGAGAGCTGGAAACAAGTTGTCCATATCCATTGTTAATATGGCCCTTTCAGGACAGGGACAAATGGAAAGTTGTCCTTTGCCTTTCCTCACAGTGCCTGCTGTGGCTGACAGGGACAGGCTGTAGCCTCTGACTGCTTTGTTCTGTTTGACTTGAGGTGGGAGAGTTGAGATCTCGGCTGGCAGCCTCCAGAAAGTGCCAGGAACTGACTGTCCACAAAGCTCAGCAGGATGGGAGTGAGGCCCTAGAGAGGGAAAAAGCCAGGTAAATGAAAGCCTGTGGGACCCTGCATTGTGTGAATGGATTCCCTCTTTCTGATCTTTGCATCTGCCACCATTTCCTAATGGCGGAATTCTGAACTGTCCATGCAGATGTGTTTCATTCTCTGGATGTTGCACTTCATCTCTTTTGAGCCTACAGTTACAGTTTTTCTGAAGACAAAGGCTTTTGGAGTAGCTCTTTCCCTCTAGAGGAGTGTTCTGTTGCTAGGTCGGTGTCTTAACCCTGCCCAAGCTGCAGTGCGAGGAGCTGGATACACCCATCAGCTCCACCTTGGGTCTGGTAACTTCACCCCTTTGGGAGCTGGATCAGCCTGGCATCCTGATTCCTTTGCTTGGCACAACAATCTTAAACCCACGATTTCTGATCTAAGCCAGGTTCCCTCTGAGGAACCCGAGGGACACAAATGTCTCTCATGGCCATCTGCTGCCTTGTTCCACAGGCCAGCTCTAACTCTGGAAGAGAAGGAACTGAGCCTCAGAAGCCTGGAAGAAAACAACCTGGCCTGGATGAAACAGGTGTCTCAGCTTCATTCTGCTCTTCACCAGGGTGAGCAGCTCCTCTCAGACTGCATAGGAGAGCTGCAGGAGCTCAACACCCAGGTAACCTGTGAACTGGCACCCTCTTCTCCAGGGGCACACAACACCACCTTCAGCTTCAGCTTGGAGGTCCCAACTGCTTCCCTCTCCCAGTAGCATCCACTGCTGCCATGTTCTGCCTGGGGCTGCTGCTGCACCCTGGGGCCAAGGCTGGCTCTGGTGTCTGTGGATGCAGCTCTCTTCACAGAGAGCAGCAGGCACAACTTTCCCAAAGACTTTTCTTGGGGAAGGCAGTGAGAAGCTCAGAGAAGAAGAGAAAACAATTCTTATCTCTAATCACTGTGCCTGTTGTTTGGCACATGTGGAAGGTGTTATGGAGATTGTTTACCAAGCGTGATTTGTTAATTGGACACCAGTGAGGTCGTTTGGACTGATTGGCCAATTGGGTAAAAGCTGTGTCGTGGCTGTCTCCAGACAGTCACAGGTTTTTCTATAGTATAGTATCTTTTTAGTATAGTTTTAATATAGTATTAGTGTAATATAACCTAGCTTAATAAAGCATTTGTTCAGCCTTCTGAAATCATGATGTCAGAGCACATGATTCCCTACACTGGGGGCTCCCTTCATCAATATGGTGTCTCCTGATGAAGTTTTGCCCTGTTCTCTCCTGGGTCCCAGCAGGAACTCTCAGAGGAGAAGCAAAAGCAGACTCCTTTGGAGCCCCTCCATCCTTCTGTTAGCATTTTGTCCCAGGTGGAGTTTGTGCCTGGGCTGGGCACTGAGCAATGTGGGGACACAGGTGTGGTTATGGCAGGCTGGGAGGGCTCTTCCAGCACAGCCAGTTCATCTGGTGTTTAGAGCTGCCCCCCCAAGGATGCCCCTTGCCTCCCTTTCTCTGTTTTGACTTTGTCTCTATTGGAATCCTTGGCTTTGCCCCTTGTGTGCCCAGTGTGGTTTTTGCTTGAAGTTGTTTCTCCTTCGTTCCTCACCCTCCTGCCTGCTCTGCTGCCCCAGGAACACCCCTGCCCCTGAGGCTGTGTGTATCCCTGTTCCAGATCCGTTCCCTGCAGGAAGCAGTGCAGGAGAAGGATGCTGCCCAGGCAACCTCGAGAGGAGCAGCTGCTGCAGGAGCTGGAGGAGTCCCGAGCAGGCGAGCGGTGCTTGAGGGACTCAGTGCAGCTGCTGGAGGCTGAGATCTCTGAGCTGCGTTTGAGGCTCCGCAGCTCAGAGGACAGAGCAGAGGCCTTGGCCACACAGTGCCAACAGGCCAGTGGTGCCCACTGCCAAGCTCAGTCCCAGCTGGATAAACTGCTCTTGCTTGTCCACCGCATGACCAGGGACAGCAGCGCCTTGGTCACTTGGAGCTCAGGCAAGTGTGGCAGGCTGGGCTAGCACGTGTGCAGAGCAGGGGAAGTGACGAGGGGCTCAGGGTCACCCTGGCATGACAGGCTCAGCCTTTCAGTTTAGGCTGACTCCAGCCTTGGGAAGTCCTGGCAGCTTGACATCCCTGCAGAGCCACAAGTCTATGTTTGTACAGGGAGAAATAATCAGCAGCAGAAGGGAAAAGGGCCTGAGTCCTGTCAGGCCACAGGGCCCATGCAGTCGTCCTTGGGGCAGTGCTGCCATCAGTGGCCATCCAATTAATGCCAGCCTGTGACACAGCTCCTGCTGCAAGGGGAGCTCTAGGACAGTGACAAAGGCACTGCCACCATCTGGCTAGAAAGAGGCCCTGTTTGATGGAGACCCTGGGATTAAATCCTGAACCAGAATGTCTTCTCTTTTCAGAAAAGGGTCATGATGTGAGCCTAACTGCTTCTCAGGCCAGTGATGTCCCCACAGAGCTCATGGTGGACAGAGTGGTAGCAGCCCTGCAAGACCACCTGGAGCATTCCCGGAAAGACCTGGTAATGTGTGCCCAGTGCACCCAGAAATCCTGTCCCGCTGCTGGGCAGGCAGAGTGACAATGCCAGGCTGGGTGGCAGCCCCTGTAGGGGGTTGGCTCACTGCTGGGGGAAGGAGGATCACAATCACATCTACCCCTTCTGTCCAGCTGCCCTCTCCCACCTGGGCTATTTCTGCTTTAGTGTTTGTAGCCCTTGGTCTCCGCCAGCAGTGGCCCTGAAAGGTGATTCTGCTCCTCTTACCTCTTCCAGAATGATGTGAGGAAGAAGATTCAGGCCTTGAAGCTGCAGCTGAGCACGACGCAGGCTCAGAGGGACTATTTCAGTGCCTGCAATCAGGAGCTGCAAAAACAGCTAGCCAAGAGCCGGGAAGGTACAGCTTCTCCTCTCCCACCCACTGCCCCATCCTGTCTCACCAGAGGGGATCTCTGATGCCACGTAGAGCAAAAAACTGCAGTGCCCAGAGAGGGGAGAGAAGAAAAACTACCAGCAGGAGACTTCTCCATAGCAGTGCCAGGGAAAGTTTCTTTATGGAGACAGATCCTGTGGCTGGCAGCGCATGTGGCTGTGCTATGAGTGATCACCTGCAGAGGTGGTGCCTTTCAGGTGCTGTGTCTCTGCCAAGGAGCTGTAGCTGGATGCCTGGGCCTGATTCCTCCAAACTCCAGGCCATCCCAGAGCCTCCAGGCTTGTGGCCTCTCTGTAGCAGGGCTGGACGGGCTCCTCTCCACTCCTCTCTGTCTGACTGCCCACTCTGCCTAAGCCTAAAAGCAAAAACACTTTCATATGCCCCTATACCTTGCTCTCTTCATGTTTTTTTTTTTTTTCCCTCTGCCCTGAAGTTTCCCTCATTTCTGTCAGCTTTGGAAGCCCTTGTGGGCTTAGGGCCTGGCAAACACAGCCTGGCAGAGATGCAGGATGCACATCAGTTTGCTTTTTGCTTTGCTTTTCCCCTTCTCCCCTTCCCTGGTGCAGTGATGTGGAGGGCAGAACACAAGAACTCTCTAGAAACTGTGCTGAAGGAAGAGGCCACTGCAAGAAAGGAAGAGGCTGTGACTCTTCATCAGGAGGTGGAGTCTCTGCAGAGCAAAGTGGAGAACACGGAGAAGGAAAGAAAGGATGTGCTGGTAAGAATGGGAGATGCCATGAAGGGCCATTTCTTTGCTGTTTTTGTGTAGGAATCCTTAAAGCCAGAGGGTTTTAGGATAGGGTAGAAAAGACAGGCCTCAGACAGCAGGTTTGGAAATAGTGCTAAAACAGCAGAACATGTTTTCTAGGCTATGGTGAAATCAAGTAAGCTAATAACAATAAGCCTCTGTAGCTTAGCTTTCTAAGTTGCAAAAAGTATATATTAAGTATTATTAAGTATATATTAGAAGGCCGATCATGAATAGAGCTCTGTGCTGTGTCTCTTCTGAACGAACCATTGTCTTAAGGAATAGAACGCTATTGTTTTAACCCTAGTTACGTGTTCTTTAGGTGATTGGACAGAACCACTGTCAATATGCTTTTACTCTGTATGATTGGATGAATCTTAGGCTGAACTTGTCTTATGTTATGCTGTCACACTGGAATTCTTTGGCATGCTCTGGGAACAGCGAGCTGTTAGCATCTCTCCTGTCTCCATTGTAAACAATGTATTGAGACTGATGCTAGAAAAATAAAGCTCTAGACGCTGCTTCTGCGTGTCCCGTCCCGTTCGTGTTGTGCAGGTTTCCCGTGTCACGGCCCCGCTGCGCTCCGAGCGCCGGCCCGGAGCGGCCCCGGCTGAGGGAGCGGGGAACGGGCGGCGAGGGGCCGGGGGGATGGGGCGCTCCGGGAACGGGCGGACATCCCGGCAGAGGGGGGAGAGAGACCTGGCAGAGGGAGGAGCGAGCGGGAGAGGGGAGAGATGCTGGGAGGAGGGGGAAAATCCCAGAGAGGGGGGACGAGCCCGGGGAGTAGGGGAGATCACGGGAGAGGGGGGTGAGATCCCTGGGAAAGGGTGGGCAGCCTTCCAAGAGGGTAGAGCCGGGGAAAGAGGAGGGAGCCCTGGGAGAGGGGGAGATCCTGGAAGAGGGAGGAGTAATCAAGAGAAGGGGAGATCCAGGGAGACGAATAAAAGCACTGGCTGCAGCCCGGGAAAGGGGAAGATTGGGACAAGGGGTAGCTCGGGACTGGGGAAAACCCGAGAGAGGAGGGAGAACCCAGGAGACGGGGAGAACCTGAGAACAGGGGGGAGATCCGGAGTAGAGTGGAGAGGGCCTGGGAAAGGGGGGGAAGACGTGGGAGAAGAGAGCCCAGCGGCGGGAGTCCGGGAGCGGAGGCTCCTGCAGGCGGACCGGGAGCCCGGAGAGCCCGGAATCAGGGAGCCCTGCAGCTGTGCCGAGAATGGGCGCGGGGCAGTGCGGTTCGGGAGAGCGCGGCTGCGGGGCTGGCTCCGGAGCCGGAGGCGCGGGGAAAGCGCTGCTCGGCAGCCCCGGCGGCGCTGGGAGCACAGCCCTGCCTGGGAGGCAGCGCCGCGGGCGCCGCTCGGCTTCCCAGCGAGGCCGCGGCACCGCTCGGCTTCGCCGCCGTACCCGGCGGCAGCTCGGAGCATCGGTCCCTGCCCGGGCCCGAGGCTCACCTGCGCCAGGTGCACCAGAGCATCGCCTCTGCCTTGACAGCCCACAACGAGCAGTGCCCGGCAGGGGACTGCAGATCCCCATTGGTGGCAGAGAAAAAGAGCAAGGAATGTGCCGTGGGAGAATATAGGCAATAGGATGAGGTGTCACTGCCCAATGTGTCCAGATGCACTCACAAGGATATGATTGCTCTTGGCTCAGAACATGGAAAAGAAGTGGGCAGACACAAATCAGAAGCTGGTTGCAATATCCAGGGATCAGTTATCAGAATAAAATGCTACACAGCTGCTGGAATGCTTAATGGATGACTAATTACCCCTTGCAAAACAATCTGGACTTGTTAGGGGCAGCATACTTATCTCTCAAAAATTACTCTAGAGCTATGATTAAGAAAATTTTGAAGAAAGGCTCATAGACCCACATTTTAATGCAGTTGCTGTGGGTTTGATAAATGAAATCTGCTTTAATGTCTTGATTTTCCTAAAGGTTTGTGTTTTTTTTTTTTCACACACGCATGCATGCTAAATTTGAGAATCTAAGGTAAGGTCTTTTTATAGGGGATATGGAAGAGACAGGTCTCCAGTCAGCAATATGTCAGTGAGAGACAGCTGAGCGATGATTACTGAGAAGAAGAACAGCCCTGCAATAGAGGTGTGAGCCCTGGCTGATACTCACTAGAACCACCTTAGGCAGGATCAGTAACAAGCTTTTGAAGAGTGAAGGGCCTAATCCTTTGGTGCAGTACTGTATGGACTTTGGGATCACTACACCATTGCAAATAGGTTCCCTTTCCAGCAGAAGAGACTTCCATCTGCTGCCTCTGCCAGAGACACTGGGATGGACAGAGTGAGCAAGGCTCAGTCAGCTCTGCAGGGTTATTTGCACAGAGGGGCTGTAACAACACGAGAAGCCAAAAGCAAACAAGCTCATAGCCTGATTCCAGAACTGCTCAAGCATCTATGTCCGTGCTGGCAAGACAAGAAGGTGCTTCAGACCTTAAAGGCTGCTTCGTCCTTTGCAGGACCAGCCCAAAATGTCAAGATCTACAATAGAAAGATGGATGGGGAAGGGGGGTTGGGTTTTTTTTTTGCTCACTGGGTGGGAATTGCTTCAGTTGCTGTTTTGAACAGCTTGCCTGAGTTGTCATACAAAAACGCACCCTGGGAGGTTCATAAGAACCCAAGATACTGTCTTTGTGGCATAATTATTGACCTGAGTCATTCCTGATCAAGTTTATCTTGTTCAATATCTGACCCAAGAACTTTTGGAAGGACCTGCCCTTTAACTGGGGCAATACTATTGTAACCTGGAGCTATTGGAGGATGTGAGCCCTGAGTTGGGAAGTAGAACCACTTTGGGCAGGATCAGTAAAAGCCATGAAAGGCCTAAAAATCCTTTGGTGCAGTACTGTAACTTTGGGATCACTCCCATGGCAAATAGGTTCCTTTCCAGCAGAAGACCTTCCATTTGCCCTGCTGGACACTGGGATGGAGCCTCTCTCTCAACTGTTCAATTATTCACAGAGGGGGCAACAACAAAGCAAAAAAAAAATGAGCTCATAGCCTGATTCCAGAACTGCTCAAGCATCTATGTCCGTGCTGCAAGACAAGAAGGTGCTTCAGACCTGAAAGGCTGCTGTCCTTTTCAGGACCAGCCCAAAAGTAAAGATCTACAATGATTTCTGCTAGGGGGTTTTTTTGCTCACTGGGAGGGAATAACTTCAGTTGCTGTTTTAAGGGCTTGCCTGAGTTGTCATTTAAAAATGCTTAAAAAAAAAAAAGGCTGTGCTTTTTACTAATGAAGCCACATTGTATCTGTCTTTCAGAAAGGAATAAAGAAAACACAGATTGCCTACTGAAATTATTCTCCACCCTTCCAAATCAGTTCAGCCCTCAAGCAAAACCCTCAGGCACATCCCCAACTCCCTCTCTCCCAGCAGCTCAGAGCTGCATTGCACAGCGCTTGCTGTGCGCCAGAGAGCACAAAGCAGGCTGGCCTGGTGGGCCTGAATATTTCTGCCAAACACTCTGCATCTCACACCTTTGCTCTGGCTCAGTGCAGAACTGCAGGATTGCAGGCGCTTCCTCCCAGAGCTGCGTGAGGCGCTGGCTCCTGCAGATGTGCCCTGCCAAGCTGTCCCTGCCTCACGCTGGCCTGGCTTCCCCTGGCAGAAGTGCCGGGCCTGGAGGAGGCTGCCCTGTGCTCCAGCCTGCCGAGCAGCCCGGCTCCCTGCCCCGGTGCCCAGAGTGCTGCACACACTGCTGACCTTTGCCAGGAGTTGCAGGGCAGCCGGCAGAAGAGGAGGAATCCTCAGCCAGCCCAGCGGCCCTCGGCTGCCCTTGGCCTTTCTCTGCTCCTGGGCACACTGCAGACGGCCAATGCCTCCAGGCTGGGCTGTGCCCAGCACGGCTGCGCTTCCCCTCGGGAGCAGCCAGCTGCCACCTGGGCTCTGAGAGCGGAGGATTCGCCCGCTCCCAGCAAGAGGCACCCAGGGCCCGGCTGCTGCCTCTTGCAGCTCCAAGGGCCTCCTTCCAGCCGGCCTCTGCCGGGGCTCAGCCTGCTCCGGCCTCTGCCGGGGCTCTGCTGGGGCTCCACCCCGGCCAAGGCCAGGCCCGCTCTCACCTCACAGGCGCTGACAGCTCTGCACCACAGGAGACCTTCCTGAGCACCCTCTCTGATCTTCCTGCTTTCCCACTTGAGCAAGGCTCTCCTCCAGCCAAAGACATTGTACTTAGGGATACAAATCCAAGTGGCAGGAACCCCAATGCTCTCCAGTCACAGCTGAAGGCCTGCATCTGCACAAGATGTTTGGGCTGCCTCATTCTTCATTTGGTTTTGCCTTCAAATGCCATTGCCCTTTCTGCCTCAATTAGAAGTACCAAAGCTGGCCAAAAACAGACCAGTGGGCCATATTCCAAAGGCAGTGTGGTCTGGAGAGGATGAATGAAGAAGATCCTTCCCCACTTTCACACCATGCCAAAGACACCGTGTCACTTTCCACCTTTAAGAAACAACAGACAATTCAGAAGGAATTCTCGAGCTTATTTGCAGAGTGAGAAGGAAGGGAATCTTCAAGGTGAGTTGTGGTTTCAGAAACTTTATTAATTTCCAATCCTACTCTGCAGTCCTATTAGACAATCCTACTCTAACCCTAACCCTAATCCTAATCCTAATCCTAATCCTAATCCTAATCCTAATCCTAATCCTAATCCTAATCCTAATCCTAATCCTAATCCTAATCCTAATCCTAATCCTAATCCTAATCCTAATCCTAATCCTAATCCTAATCCTAATCCTAATCCTAATCCTAATCCTAGTCCTAACCTACAATCCTACTCTAAACTGGTTGAGGAATAAATGGTCCTGATGTGATTGTCACATTCTTGTCTCCTTCCTCTTCTTCACTGAAACAATCAGTGGCACCAGGCTGGACGCAGGCTCAGCAAATGTTACAAATGGATGCTGCCCAAAGGAAAAAAAAAACAAATCAACAAAAACAATGAACCATGACTTTCCAAGCTCAGTGCTTCACAGGATTCCTCTGGCTCCTAGAAGGATGCAGGAAGAGGACCAATGGGACCATCTACACCTCCATCTTTATGTGCAGGACTTTGCCACCACAGGCAAACCTGGCCCAGAATCCCACTCATCCATTTATCCAGGTGTCTTCATCTTGCTGAGATTTTTGCCCTGCCAGTGCTCTAGAAATGGTGCTTTCTGTCCTTGGAGTTTCTTCTTTTCAGGAAACTCCAAAGCCTCACATTGGTCCCTCTCTTTGAAAGACAGCACTGTGCTGATTCCCACAGGGAGACAGAGCAGTGTCTACCTTTCCATGCCCTGCCCCTCGTGTGCTGGATGGCACCTTCCTTCCCAGCAGGGCCAGCCCAGTGGCACTGGGCCCTGCAGTTCCCTCTCTGCCACACAAGCTGGCAGTAACCCTGGCACAGTTCCCGTCTGCTTGAGCGTGCCAGGCAGCAGATGGGGCTGGGACAAGTCCCTCCCAGCTGTCCCTGTTTGTGTGGCAGAAACCTCTAAGGGAGGGCTGGGGGACACAAACCAGGGCCCCTCTGAGGCTCACAGTGAGCCCCCCACAGCCCCTCCTGCCCACAGCCAAATCTCTGACTGCTCAGCTGGGACTGGCTTCCTTGGGTTCCTCCACCACCATTTCATGTCTCTGTACCCTGCATTGCTCTGCTTCAATTCTTTTGCCATTAGATAAAACTGAACATTCCACCAAATTACAAAAGAGGGTGACAGAAACAGTCAGAGGACAGAGCACCTCTCCTCTCAGGAAATGTGGAGAGAGGTGGAGTTATTCAGTTTTGTGAAGAACAGGCCCCAGGGAGACTTGATTGCCACTTTCCAAGACTTCAGAGTGGCTTTGAAGAAAGTGGGGGACATCTTTTTTAACAGGGCCGGTTACAATAGGATATGGACAAATATTTTTAAACACAAAGGGGATCTAATCAGAGTAGGTCTAAGGAAGAACTTGTTTACTCGGAGCATGGTGCAACCCTGGCACAGCTTGCCCCAAGAGCTTGTAGGTGCCCCATCCCTGCAACCATTCCGGCTCTGGTGGCAAAGGGCTCTGAGCAACCTGATCTCTTGAAAGATGTCCCTGCTCATTGCAGGACACTTGCACCACAGGACCCTTACAGGGCCCTGCCAGCCCAGCCCAGTCTAGGATTCCTCACCGTTTTCATTTGAAGAGCAGCAAGAGTGGAGGTGAGAAGGAAGGGGGCTCATCGGGTGCCTTGGACTTGAGTGGAGGAGGAGCCCATCCCTCAGACCCTGTTTCACCTGCAGCCCCTTCACATTTTACCTGCAGGAGCTCCTTGGCAGACCAGCGCCGCACCTCGTCTCTCTGCAGGCAGCATCTCAGGAAGTCACGCAGGCAAGATGAAAAGAGGTTGGGCTGCTGCAGCTTTTGTCTTCCTCCTGTGGCTATCAGGAGCTGAGGCTGGGGAGAAAGGAGACACCAGGCTCCACCTGCTTCTTTCCCATCTGTCACTGCTCTCCCAGATCCCTTTGTTTAAGCTCTGTTCTGCAGTGGCAGTTTCTGCCCTGGCAGAGACCCAGAGATGACTTTCCTTTACCAACCAAAAACCCAAACTCCGATGCAGCCACAGCTTTTCCAACATCCCACAGATCTTGCCTTGGCAGCTGATTTCATTGACTGACCTAGTTAGTGGGAACTACATCAGCAAAAGCACATTTCCTTCCCTGAGGATTCATACCAGCTTGAGAGGCTTTTGGAAGAAGGACTTTGCTATAGTAAATCTACTATATCCAAGGGTTAGTACATGAAAAGTATCTCTGCAGTGCTTCTTGGTCCCTTAAGCACAGCTGTCATAAAACAAAACGAATCAAGCTTTTTGCTTTCTTCTTTAAAATAATGGGAACTGGAAGGAAAGAAAGGAAATCCACCAGGTATTCCTCAGGTAAGGAAACAAACACTTGGAATCTCATCTTCAACACAGACACATTAAGATGCCTGCACAAATGTACTGGGATGAAAATGCCTGCTTGGGCACACAGGAGCCACCTTCAGCTCTGTCTCTCAGCAGTATGAAAATTTCTGCTTTCCTTACATGGAAAAGAAAAACTTTTCCTGGTCAAATCAGAAGGCGAGGTTCCACCCCTACGGTCACCCTCTACTCATTTGGCTACTCAAGTCAATGCATGAATGGTAGGCCCATCCCAGAAAGTGCCAGGAAACAAATGGGAGGTTTTGGCAGGCTCTCCACATCACCAGGCTCTGGCTTGGTGACGTGCAGAATGTGGCTTGGGCTAGGAGAGAAACACAGTCACTGAGTGTTTCAGCAGCACTGCACAAGAAGCAGAAGAGACTCTGTGGCCTTTACACCCTCATGCCCAGGTTTCAGGCATGTTTCCCAGTGAGAAGAAACTGCACAGGGGGTTAAGTTCTTCTCTACAAACCAGTGCCTTAGGAACTTTCTTGTGTTTGGGCTTCTTTTCTTCATTTCTGGAAATGTAATACCAGTTCTGAGAGGCTTGCCTTGTGCTTTTAGGGGCATCTTCACAGAGAGACAAGTGAGAACAACTTGAAACCCAAAGCAAATGTTGCCTGAGCAGAGCTGAGGAGTATTTGCCTGTGCTGAGGCTTGAGCTGTCTGGCAATCCCCTTCCATGATGTGCAGAAACATTCAGCTGCTCCCCAGAACTCAGTCCCTCTGGGCACGCAGGCCTCTGGAAACACCTGACGATTCCAGCCTTTCTCCTGCTCAAGAGCATCTAAGCTAAGCTGAGCTCCAGTTTCTTCAGCAAGGCCAAGGATGCTCACTTCCATGCAGCTGACAGTGTCCATGGAGCTCAGCAGGCCTTTCTGATACTCCTCAGGCCAAGGAATTACAGTGTAGATTGGCAAGACATCGGCTGATCATTATCCAGTGTGGTTCATGTGCAACCAAGCTCTAACATGCTGACAAGTCAGAGGGAGAGAGCTCATTCTGCTTTTGCAAGATGGTATTTAGAAACATAAGACACCAACTTGGAACTATTCAAACCTCAACTAGCAGAATCTATCTAAAATAGACAAAAATAACAATGGCAAGAGGCCTTGGAGTCTCCATAAAAATGCCCACCTCTGTCATGATAACTCTGTGCTCGTGGCACTGAAATAGATGTGACCAAAGAGACTTTGCTATTATCCTCTTTAACCCAAAGGAGAATTTCAAAGCTGGAAATGGCAATGCACTCCCCTTGTGTACAAATAATTGATGCGGCTTTCTGTCCTTTTCCCCCATCACCAGAGGTGACAAAGAGGGTTTTATCCTGACTCTCAGCTGAGCTCAGCCACTGGCCATGGTGGGGAGCTGGAGTCCTCCCTGTCATTAGAACAGTGCAGGCCAGGGATGGCCCTGCTCCTGTGGGAAAGAAACACAGCACCGGTGTCAACTGCCCACGTTGGATCCTAGCCCAGGCACCTGCCTGCAAGCTCATCAACTTGTTAAAGTACCAAGAAACAGCCAAGGGTTTGGCAAACAATTCTAACTGCAGTCGGAGAAAAACACATCCTAAACGTATCCAGGCCACCCACACACATGTCTGAACAGTGTACAGATGACTTGAAAGCCTGAAAGTTTTGAAGACCCACAGGATTTGGAAAAGATGCTACAGAATGGAAGAGAAGAGCTGTGTTTAAAAAATGAGAAAGCAAGCAGAACTGCTTGGGCATTGCTTTCGTAGTAGGTTTCTTTCTCTTTGTGTTTACTTTTCTTTTTCCTTTTTTTCTTATATTTTCTATAAAATTGAAACTGGGGAGGTCTAACCTCCATTTCTCAGGATATTTATCACATGTCTACCCTGTCCACTGAAAAATTCTTGTCCTTCAGAAACAGAGTTCCAACATTGTTCAAAAAACAAGTGAGAAATGTCAGGCATGGCTGGAGGCCAAAATGGCAGGTTTCTGAACTGGTTTCTGAACTGCCACTTCCCTTTCTGATACAACCAAAGCTACAGCAGATGCTGATGTGTTGCAGGGGCATTTTTAGAAGGAGACCTTGGTGGAAGTGGTGCCAGCAGATGGCAATGGGATTTTGTCCAATGGCACACAGAACATGGGACGAGAAAGACAGTGGGATCAGTGAGTATTTGCACCTTACCAAGACAGGAGTTGCATTCCAGTGAGGAACTTCTCGTTCCACCATTTCGATGCCCACGATTCCCAAAGACCATATGTCCACTTTGGGGCCATATGGTTCACCTGTCACCACTTCAGGTGCCAGCCACCCAGGAGCGCCATCCACGGAGCTCTGTCTGCCCTGCTCAGGGCTGAGCTGAGCAAAGAGGCCAAAGTCAGCTGTGGAGAAAACAACAAACCATGAAAGCCAGCTCCAATTAGGAAAGCAAGCAAAAGAATTCCCCACTCTCAGGCTAAGAATGTGCTGTTGAATCTCCTGGAGAACTGTCCACGCTGGATTTCCTTGGGGCTTTAGCCAAGGGAGTATGGAATTGGCCACTTCCAAAAAAACCCAGGTTTCTTAACGCTGCTCACAGCAGTGGACTTTATTCCCCTGAAGCTTTAGATTGTAGCTCCCTCTGTCTGGAAGGGACACACAGAGCAAGGCCACTCTTGACTGCTTGTGGTTCCTTATACCTCTGCGCACGTTGCAACTGTGCCTTCAGCTCGCAGCAGGGGTCCCTGCACTGCCACCAGCACCATTTCTGGGGAGCCCGCAGTCACTCCAAGCAGCCCCACACCCACATCCCTGGAACGCTGCACCTGACCAAGAATATACTGACCCAGCTTGACAGAGCCGTTGGTTTTGAGAAGGATGTTGCAGCTCTTCACTTCCTGGTGGATCATGTCATTTGAGTGTAGAAAATGCAGTCCTTGCAGGCACTGAGCGAGAAAACAGAAAGAGGAGGGCAAAAATGGGTGATGTGATTTCATCACACAGGAAAGGAAACAAAGAATCTAAAAGATTCCCTCTCCAGGGGAATGGGGAGTAATGGCAGAACAGTAATGGCCACTGAGAGGAAGAGCTTGCTGCTGCAACACTTGCAGAGCAGGACCTTTCTAAGGAAAGGCACGTCAGCTTTTGAAAGAGCAACAGCACCTGCTCTTGTAGGCTGTCCCCTGCAAACCAGCCAGGATGACTCCTGCTGCAGTGGACATGCTTTTTCCATGCAGAGGACAAAGGAGGGGTTTTGAAAGGAAATGTCCCTCCCTTTGGTGTGAAGCAGATCACTTTTGGGTGGGAGGCTGCATGACAAAGATTTTCTTGCTGGCCTCAGCACAGGCTTGGAAGTATCACACCAGTCACTTTCCGGAAGCAAAGAGCATTTTGGCTGCACTACTATCCTTTTCAGCTGAGGACTGAGAGAAATGAGTCTTTTTTCTTTGCTGATCACTTCAAATCCTGCCACCAGCACCTTTGCTTTTACAGGCAAGGAATGCAGTGAAGACAGACTCCAGGCAAACATTTAGAGAGGCAAGGTGGAGAACAGCAAATACAAATACAAGAGACAGAGTGAGAATACAACAGCAGGAGATATGAGTACTGGCACTGAGTACAGGGAGTGCAGGGGCACTGGCAGGCCTTTCACTTGAGATGCTTTTACTTGCCCCTAGAATAGCAGCAACACAGAAACAAAGCTTGGCACAGGAAATCACTCCAGCTCTGAGCCCCTGTTTCCCAGACAATCCTGCCCAAGCCCTTGGAAACACAGATGGGATTGCTGACCTCCCGACTGATGGCTGCCATCTCATCTTCACACAGGTAGGTCTTGCTGATGGCATCGCTCAGAGTGCCCCCATCCATGTACTCCAGAAGCATCCAGAGTTCCTCACTCACAAGGTAGCTGAAAGAAGGAAACAAGGGCGTGGAGATGAATGTACATGGCTAGGTTGCTGTTTGGAAAAGACGGATTGATTCTCCTTTTCATGTGCCTTTGAGACAAAGACAAAAGAAAGGAATAGAGGTTCCCTCTTGGCTGTGCATTGTTTGCCATCTGTGCAGTCTCAAGGAGAAAGGCACAGCTGCGAAAAAGGAGATGTCTTAGATGGGCAGCAAGCAAAATGTGCAGTTTAGTAACAGCCCGGATAAAAAACCTGTCAGGCTTGGTGTTTCTGGAAAAAAGCACCTAGTCCTCCTGGCATGCATAGCAATGGAAAACAGTGGCAACAATCCAAGGGAAATCCTTGTTAGTTTACCTGGATGTAAGAAGACTCTTGAAAAATCAAGCTCCAAAACAAAGTGGTGGCTGTGAATATAGAGATCATTGATTTAGTAAGACACGACTTGTCCAGGTTTTTGAACAATTCTCAAATACCATGTGCCAGCGAAGACTCACGCAGACAAAATGCAATCTCTTCCCATCCACTGGAGATGAAAAGAGCAATAATAATTAGCCAATAATTACAGCTCTATTTTCTTGCCAGTGACCAAAGTGGGATTTTACCTTGCATGTTTGCAAGATGTGAAGAAACATTCATGGGACAAAAGCACAACTCACCTGTCTGGTGAGACACAGTAAGGCGTCTCGGAAGATCTCGGGATGTCACGCGAAGAGAGCCGAGATTCCTTTCCTCCCCAACCTCTTTCTTGATAAGATCACCCAAGAATGTAGCTCCCCCTAGTTCCAGCAAAGAATTCCACCAACCCCGTTAGTTTTCTACCCTCTTTTGACCATAGATGGTAATATAAGGCCCCTCTTATCGTAGCACTGTCCCGTGACCTATATAACCCCTCTGAACAAGAAATAAACGCCTTTTGACCGTCTGCCATGTTGGTGTTTGCGTTTTTGTCATAGGCCCGAGCGACCCTGGAATTTGGGGTCGCCGTGCTGCTCTTCTGAGCCAGGCCACCTGCTTGTCTTTACAATAAAGACAACATTTTGGTGCCGAAAACCCTAGGAGAGCCCCAGGGGTTTGGGATTCGCCTGGTCGGGAGGCTGCAGCTGCAGTGGGGGGATCGACTGCAAGCGGAGGGGGGACGCCCGGGACCAGCTGGAAGCCATGGAGGCCATAGCGAAGGTCGTAACTTTAGTTCATAATCAGTGGGGAATAAAATGCGAATTTAAGCATTTCAATTTCGCTATTGCGAAACTTTTAGAATTGGGGATGATACAACGTCCAGTTGAAATATTACATTCAGAATTATGGGATAAATATACCACCGTGTTGGCTGAGGATACCAAGCTCTCAGGTAGTGGAAAAAGTCTTAAAGCGTGGGGAAAAGTAGAACAAGCTCTACGCCGGGCATTGGAGGAGCAGGAGACGTGGACACAGGCACGAATGTGTTTATTAGACGCGCCACAGGCAGGAGCGGCCGTGGCATCAGGGGCTGCCCCGGAGAGGGACCCGGGGGGGGGCAGGGATACGCGGGGGTCGCGCGCATTTTCTCCCTCCTCAAGGTCGGACCCACAGCCCCCAGAATCATCAGGGAGGCCCCCCATACCAGCGCAGGCCCCGCCGGAGCCCCCTACCCCCCCCCCCCGCCCGAGCGGGCAGCAGGGCCCCTCCCGCCCAGCCGCCCCAAACAAACAGCGGACCCCCACCTGCGCCGCTGCCGCCGAATATTGCCCGGTCCCGATACTGCATGGGAGATACACTAACAAGCCGGGCGCCCCCACCCCGGTTTCAAGGACTGTCACCAACGAGGCTTTTGGGGGGATTGTCCAGAGAAAAGTGGCCAGAAAAACCGGCGCGACCGGTGCGGCGGCGCCGCCGCCGCCGCTGCCCGTGGCACTGTTCCAATGGGACCAACATGGCGCTGACCAGGAGGGGGGGGCGGGCCCAACCTGTTCGTGGCTTGAACAGCCTGGAACCGTGAATAGCCGCAGACACACAGGGGAGGGGGGCGATGGAGGGAGTTCCCCCGACCGAGATCCCCGCCCAATGCCACCACCATATAAGGGAGAAATCCCTCCCCGCGGGAGGCAGGACAAGCCCAGGGGGCGGGAGCGGCACCGCCCCCGAGGGGAGGGGTGGGGTCGGAGCCGAACAAAACGGCACGGAGGGCCGGAAGTGTGGTGGTATTCGACTTCCGGCTCGAGATGAGCAACAGCTCCTCCGACAGCTCCGAAGAATCTGCCGAACCCGGCTGGCCCTCAGAAACCGAGAACATAGAATCATTGCAGTTTCGAGCCAAACCAAACCTCTAGAGAAAGCCGGGAAGCAGGTACAACATAAACTTACTGATTGGGGAAAAATAAAGATAGCATGTGCGGATTTCACCCCCGCGGCGGCAATACATGCTTTCCCCGTAAGGGTTACGGGAGCACAGGGAAACCAACAAAGGAATTATACCCCGATAAACCCCAAAGAAATCCAGACGATTGCTAAAGCTATTTCAGAGAAGGGGATTCACTCAGCCGTGGTTTCCACTCTCGTGGATGGTCTTTTCGGCAATGATGATTTACTGCCTTTTGATATTATGCAAATAAGCCGCATGCTCTTTGATGGAGCTGGTTTGATTGTATTTAAACAAGAATGGCGAGACAATTGCACCACAGCTCTCGGACTCGCGTCCGGAGAGGGACAGCAATTGCATGGTTCGAGCTTGTCTAGGCTGCTAGGAAAACATGATGAAGTAGCCACACCGCAGCAGCAAGCGGCACAGTTGCGGGCTGAGGAGGTTCGGGCAACCACCCGAGCCGCCAGAGAGGCAATTTGTTCAGCCTCTCGGGTAGTGGCTAAGCCGGCACCGTGGTCCACCATCAAACAGGGAGAAAGCGAAAGTTTTACGCAGTTCGTCGACCGTCTGCAAATAGCAGTAGATTCTTCTACTTTGCCGATAGCAGCGAAGGGGCCAGTCGTGGCTGACTGCTTACGTCAGCAATGTAACTCTGTCACAAAAGATATCTTGCGTTCGCTGCCGGCCGGGGCCAGCGTGGCTGATATGATCAAGCATGTGGTGAGGGAGGAACAATTGACTCCCATCCAAGCAGCCGTGCACACCCTAACCAGTGCAATGGCATGTTTTAAATGTGGACAGGCGGGGCATGTTGCAGCGAGCTGCCCCCAGCCGGCACGACCTCCCCCGGCAGCACCCCCGCTCCAAACACGCTTGAGAGGGATCTGTTGGAGTTGTGGAAAGAAAGGCCACCTGGCCAGGGAATGCAGATCCCGGCACCGGGGAAACGGGAGAGGGAGGGGGCAGGCGGGCCATGTTCAGCCTCCTCCCGTTGCGAATGCAAGATGGCCCACCTATACCAACCCTCAGTGGGGCATGGGAACTTCATATCCCATACTCCCACAGGGGGCAGCTGGTTCCATGCCCCTGCCAGCAGCCCAATGGCAGGGCTGCACGGCCCCATCCACAGTGCTCTCGTACCCACCACCGCCACAAGCTGCGTCGCAGGGCCAGCAGGGGGCGCCCCAGAGCGGGACCCCTGGGTGGCCTTGGCCATGAAAATAGAGAAGGAACCCCTGAGGGTGTGGGGGACATGCCGCCTCTATGGCAGTCAGGATGCCCACGTCATAGGGCTTCAGTTCTGGGCGGACACGGGGTCAGACTGCACGATTCTCCCCCAAGCACACTGGCCTGGGCATTGGCCATTCAAAGAAGTCCCTCCAGTGAACGGGGTGGGGGGACAATCCCGGGCATGGAAAAGCACCCAGCTGGTGGCCATAACACTCCACACGAAAGAGGGACCAGAACAGACAGTAGCAATCTATCCTTACATTTTGCAAAACTCTCCACCCCTGATAGGGAGGGATGTCCTTGCCATGCTAGGAGTCAGGATTACAAATTTATCATGAGGGCCACTGCCGTTCACCCCCCGCTGCCAATCAAATTGACTTGGAAATCATCAGATCCCGTATGGGTTGGGCAGTGGCCCTTGTCAGAGCCTCGAACGGCAGCCTTGCTGGAACTGGTCGACCACGAATTGCAAAAGGGTCACATAGAACCCTCCATCAGCGCGTGGAATACCCCTGTATTTGTGATCCCCAAAAGGTCTGGAGAGGGTTATCGTCTTGTCCATGACCTGAGAGAAGTAAACAAAACCACTGGACCCATGGGTCCAGTTCAGACACTGCTGCCCATGAACTCAGCTGTTCCCGGAGGGCAGCCATGCGCAGTGCTGGACATCAAAGACTGTTTCTTTTCTATACCCCTACACCCTGACGACAGAGAGCGATTCGCCTTTTCTGTTGCGTTCCTAAACGGCGAACGGCCAAACCTCCGTTTCCAATGGAAGGTCCTTCCACAAGGCTTTGTGCACAGCCCCAGCATATGCCAAATCACCGTGGACAAAGCACTGATGCCAGTCCGACACTCCTGCCCTACTGCGACCATCATCCAGTACATGGACGACATCCTGGTCGCCGCACCGTCAGCAAGCCAAGTGGATCACCTGGTGTCCACGATCGCGGAGACCCTCCAGGCCAACGGCTTCGAGATCGCGAGCGCAAAGATCAAAAGAGGACCCTGCGTGACCTTCCTGGGAGTGGGAATCACAGGTTCGTATGTGACACCCCCCAAGGTGAAGATCTGCCGGGACATCAAGACGCTCCACGATGTGCAACGCCTGGTGGGATCGCTGCAGTGGCTTCGCAACATCATCCTAATCCCTCCTGAGGTCATGGACCCTTTATATGACCTCCTGAAAGGAAAGCACTCCTGGGAACCCAAGGAGCTGACACCACAAGCAGCGAATTCCCTCGACTTCATCGAACACCAGATGTCCACTGGCACACTGGCCAGATGGAACCCAGCCATCCCACTGGACTTGTACGTCCACTTCACGCCGAAGGGAGGAGTGGGGGCACTGGCTCAAGGACCTTCAGAGAAGTCCCAGCCGATCCTGTGGGTGATCCTCGGAAGACCTGCCCGTGCATTCTCCCCGGGAATCGAATGCATTGCCAACCTCATCACGAAAGGCAGGACACTCGCCCTGAAACACCTAGGAACCGAGCCGACAAAAATCCACCTTCCCTTCCGCAAGCAGCCAACCACAGAGTCAACCACGATATCGGAGCACCTGGCCCTCGCTCTTGCCAGCTTCGGAGGAGAAATCTCCTACTCCGCCAAACCACCTTGGACCCAGCTGCTGACCATTGTCGACATGGACATGCCGCCAAAGGTCATGGACCGACCGCAACCAGGACCAACGGTCTTCACAGACGCTTCCTCCACGACTTCCACTGCAGCGGCGGTGTGGCAGACAGGAGAACAATGGCATTGCATCAAAGCAAGTGACTCCACACTGTCAGTGCAACAGCTGGAGGCGACAGCAGTGGTCCTGGCATGCGGACTCTTTTGAGATGAACACCTCAACATTGTAACGGACTCTATATTCGTGGCAAAGCTCTGCCTAGCCATGGCAGGACCAGGTGTGTCGACATCTGCAGCAGCCCTGATGCTGGAAGAAGCGCTCTCTTCGCGACAGGGCACCGTGTCCGTCATCCACATCAACAGCCACAATCCAGTCAAAGGCTACTTCCAGATCGGCAATGACAAAGCGGACGCCGCAGCAAAAGGTGTGTGGACGGTGCTGGAAGCTCGCCAACTGCACGAATCGCTCCACATCGGAGCAAAAGCGCTGGCAAAGAGATGTGGGATCTCGGCAACGGATGCGAAACATGTAGTGGCCACCTGCCCTCACTGCCAGAAGTCACCCCTGTGGACCAGTGGGGTCAACCCGAGAGGTCTCAAGCCTTCGGAGATCTGGCAGTCGGACTTCACTCTGTGCCAATTGCTGAAGCCCCGGCCATGGCTTGCAGTGACAGTGGACACTCGCAGTGGGACGATTGTAGCCACACAGCACAGTAAAACTAATTCCAAGGCCACAATTTACCATTGGCTGACAGCCATGGCATGGCTTGGTATCCCCAAGCAGATCAAAACCGACAACGGTTCCAATTTCACCTCCAAACCAGTGCAAGAGTTCGCCTCGAAATGGGGTATCACTTTGGTGCAAGGTATCCCGTATAACAGTACCGGGCAGGCCATAGTTGAGAGAGCAAACCAGAGCCTGAAAACCAAACTAGAGGTGTTGGCAAAAGCAGAGGGTTTTGCCAATTCCATTCCCCCGGGAGATCAAGCACACGTGCTGGTGACTGCCTTGCTAGCATTGAATCAGTTCCCCAGGGGGGAGGAAACAAACAGTCCTGTTCAAAAACACTGGGCCACCCGAGCATTAGAGGAGGGCCCGCGAGTCGCAATCAGAAATGAGTTAGGGGAATGGGAACGGGGCTGGAGATTGATGCTCACGGGGCGAGGGTATGCAGCTGTCAAAAAGGATGGCAAAATCAGGTGGTGTCCGCTTAGGTCAATTAAGCCTGACCTTCACGAAGAGCAGAATGAGACTGATGAGAATTGTGAGTTTTTGTTTTCAGGACATGCTCGTGGGGCGTCCTCGTAATGCGTACGCCCCCGTTCCAGAAGAGAGTGACAGACCACCGAACCACCAGACGGTGCCTGAAAGACCCGTAAGGGTGAGACCCGAGCATCAACGATGTTTCTGTGTGATTTTGCTGCTGGGCCTTGTCGCCAGAGGGCAAGCCAGCCCAGAACATTACCCCCATCAGCCATTCAGGTGGGTCATGCGACACCCTACCAGTGACAAGGTGCTCAAAGATATCACCACACCAAACACCCCATCTTTTGTGTTTCACGTCACTGACCTGTTTCCAGGACGACCAAAGGTAGATCCCTGCTCCTCACACGCCACACACATGTACCTATCCTATTGGTGCCCAGCTTCAAACCCTGGGAAAAGCTATTGCAATCACCCGGGGTGGGGGTATTGTGGGCATTGGGGCTGTGAAACCATTGTCACAGATGCCAGACCTTCAGGGCCAGGGTGGGACCCACAAGAGCCCGACAAATTTTTGCAGTTCACCTGGGCACCCACCGGCTGCAAAACACCCGTTTTCCTCCAGGGAAACTTCTATCGGAACCGTCACAAAATCCCCAAAATCCGGAAGTGCACTCATTACAACATGACAGTTCTGCAGCCAAGTCACCCTAGCTGGGCCATAGGCAAAGCGTGGACAGTAGTCCTTCAAGGGTCGAAAGAGTGGGTGAACGTGCAAATTGTCAAGCTCCAAACGTCAGCAACCCGAGCAATCGGGCCGAACAAAGTTATTAAAAACACGCAGAAAGGGAAAGACACAACCTACCCCAAAACCCTGCCCACAAAGGCCACCAATACCCCGACAGGCAAAGTAGAAACCCTTCAGGTAGGTCACTCAGCTGGGTCGGACCCGGACCCAATTCTTCGCATGTTAGAAGCTACCTTCCTTTCCCTGAACGATTCTAACCCTAACTTAACTGATTCCTGCTGGCTTTGTTATGATGTCAAACCCCCTTTTTATGAAGGAGTCGCTTTGAACACCCCTTTCAGTTATTCCACAGCAAACGCCCCTCACCAGTGCAGGTGGGACACCCCTCGCAAAGGAATTACCCTGAGTCAAGTCACAGGCCAGGGCAAATGCTTCGGAAATGCAACCCTAGCTAAGCGGAAAGGCAACATCTGCACCGAAGTTGTCAAGCCTGACAGGAAGAACAATAAGTGGGTGGTCCCATCCGCGTCTGGGATGTGGGTTTGCCAGCGGTCCGGAGTGAGCCCCTGTGTGTTCCTTGCCAAATTCGATGATTCTAACGATTTTTGTGTCCAGGTTCTGATTGTTCCTAGGGTCCTGTACCACTCAGATGAAGAGGTGTATCGCCTTTTCGAAGAACCCAGCCGGCTCCACAAAAGAGAAGTAATATCTGGTATAACTATCGCAATGCTGCTCGGCCTAGGAGCAGCCGGAACGGCCACGGGTGTCTCAGCCCTAGTGACTCAGCACCAAGGACTGTCCCAGTTACAGAAAACGATCGATGAGGATCTGCAAAGGATTGAGAAATCCATCTCCTTTCTGGAGAAGTCGGTCACCTCTCTCTCGGAAGTGGTCCTGCAGAACAGGCGGGGGTTAGACCTCCTGTTCATGCAGCAAGGAGGCCTGTGTGCCGCCTTGAAAGAGGAATGTTGCTTTTACGCGGACCACACGGGAGTCGTTAGAGACTCCATGGCAGAACTCCGGAACAGACTGGCTCAGAGACAAAAAGACAGGGAGGCCCAACAGGGTTGGTTTGAGTCCTGGTTCAATAAATCACCATGGATGACCACCCTAATCTCTACTCTAATAGGTCCACTGTCAACACTGCTTCTAGTAGTTACCTTCGGACCATGTCTGTTGAGTAAGCTGGTCTCGTTCGTTCAGACCCGTCTAGAACGAATCAATATCATGTTCATAGGCCAGCAACAGATGCTGTGAACCTTTCCCCTATCAAATCACAATTTTATACCCCATTTTAGTGATGACTACCCCACTCATTTGTAAAAAAGGGGGGGGAGATGTGGTGAGACACAGTAAGGCGTCTCGGAAGATCTCGGGATGTCACGCGAAGAGAGCCGAGATTCCTTTCCTCCCCAACCTCTTTCTTGATAAGATCACCCAAGAATGTAGCTCCCCCTAGTTCCAGCAAAGAATTCCACCAACCCCGTTAGTTTTCTACCCTCTTTTGACCATAGATGGTAATATAAGGCCCCTCTTATCGTAGCACTGTCCCGTGACCTATATAACCCCTCTGAACAAGAAATAAACGCCTTTTGACCGTCTGCCATGTTGGTGTTTGCGTTTTTGTCATAGGCCCGAGCGACCCTGGAATTTGGGGTCGCCGTGCTGCTCTTCTGAGCCAGGCCACCTGCTTGTCTTTACAATAAAGACAACACCTGTCTAAACAGTTGACCAGGTTGGGATTCCTATTCATCTTCAGGACGAGAGTTTCCCTTTGTCCTCCCAGGGCATGGGTTGCCTTGTGTATGTCTTCCTGCTCTTTCTTAGTGACTGAGTTTCTGATTTTGAAACAGAAAGAGCATTAGGATGCCTTGCTTTGCATAAAAGCTCCCTGAAGGCATTCAGCCTAAAAGGGGATGTCTGTAGCCAGTGCAGCATTTGCATCATTCAACCTGCAGGGCATTTGTTGTTGGGCACGGGAGACTTCAAGAGCCAGAGTCTTTTTCTTCCTCAGTTTGTGGGACAAGCAAGACACCTTTGAAAATGGAGACTGGCACCTTCTTGCTAAGCCTTCTAAAAAACCATCTGTTTGCTCCTGTGCTTTTTTCTGTATATGGGATTTTTCTTTTCAATCTAAAATTGATTTTGTTTTACAAACCCAAGTAGTGATTGGCTCCTGAACCCATAGCTGCTGCTGTGCTGTTTCACAACAAAGTTGATGAGGTCAGAAATTTTGGCTGTAGATGCAAGGAGAAATGGGGTTATAAGCACCAGGTAACAGCCTGTTTTTTATGGTTCTCTCTTGCCACAGGTGACAAGAGCAAAGAAGGTTTTCCCCTGGCTCTGTCTCCTATAAGAGAAGAAGCCGAAGAGGAGGAAGCAAAACAGGAAAGATGAATCAGCATTCCCTTTGTCCAGCCGTGGTCACACCACAGCCTGCTCCCCATTCTAAAAGAGTCAGTGCCTGTTGTGGAGGTGTGTGTCTTTAGTTGCAACAGCAGAGGTGCAGTTTCTGAGCAGCCAGCACTTGCTGTGTCTGGCCGAGGATGCTGAAGTGCTGGAGTCCTGCAGGCTGATCCATTTGAGCAGGCAGTGAGAGAGGGAAATTGGCCTTTGAGCTGTCCTGTTGGGCCAGCGCTGAGCCAGGGGCTAGATGGCTTCTGGCTAGCTTGGCTGAAAGAAGCTCCATCTTGGGCATGCCTTCAACAAAGGTTACAGTGGAAAAGGTCTGGATAGTTTGTTGGTTTGTTCTCCCTTTTGGAAAGGTGTCTTTGGCTTGTACAAGTGTTCTGCAGTTTTCTTGAGTCGTTCTTCACTTGCTGACAGTTGGCCCAGAGGGGAAGACTGAAACAGCAGAAATTTTTCTGCTGATAGAATTAGCCTGAAGTTGCAATTTAGTCAGGGACTGAGAATTCTATTCCTATAAATTTAATGCCATCTCCTCAGAAGATGCAGTTGTAGAACAAGAAGGACATCTTGAAATGGTGCTTCTGTATCTGAAGTCAAACAGGCAACTTTGTGCCTGGAGAGCTGCGTGGGCCAAAAAGAGGCAGGGGTCCTGAGGGTATTGAGCAGCTGAAGATGAGGCAGCGTGTGGCCAGGTGGCCAAGAAGGCCAAGGCCATGGTGGCCTGTGTCAGCAGCAGTGGGGCAGCAGCAGCAGGGCAGTGAGCGTGGCCCTGTGCTGGGCAGCATTGCAGCCACAGCTGGGGGCACTCTCAGAGTTCCTCTTGGATCCCTTGAAAAACATGCTTTGGCCCACGAGGAGAATTTGCGCTGCTTTGTGACAGAGGAGAACTTCCCAGGCTCTTTTGTGGTTGCTGTAGGGAAGGTTGGTTATTGCTTGGCATAAATTCACAGACCAACACAGAGAGTTTGCTTTGTCCTCCCAGGGCATGGTTGCCACATTGTCGTAGTGACATCAGAAGGTTGCCTTGGTGCATGGAAGGCCTGAGTGGCAGAGCAGCCCTAGGCCCTACTCAGTGCAGCAGCATCATTCTGCTTGAGGCATTTGTTGGTGGGCACTTGCACACTTACAAGAGCCTTGTTTTTTCTGGTGTTGTGGCACAGCCAGCTAACTTGCAGAGCAGTGCTAAGATGATTCACCATCTTGCTCCTGCGCTTTTTGCTGTATATGGTGTTTTCTTTTCAATCTACTATTTGACTTGTTTTGCACATAAGTAGAGATTGGAGTGACATAGAATGCCATTGTTAACAAAGTTGATGAACTCTGCTTAGAAAATATGGCTGTAGATGCAAGGAGAAATGGGGTTATAAGCACCAGGTAACAGCCTGTCCCCCTATGATTCTCTCTTGCCACAGGTGACAAGAGCAAGAGCTGGTTTTCCCCTGGCTCTGTCTCCTATAAGAGAAGAAGCCGAAGAGGAGGAAAACGGGAAAGATGACCACTCCCTTTGTCCAGCCGTGGTCACACCACAGCCTGCTCCCCATTCTAAGAGAGTCAGTGCCCGTTGTGGAGGGTGCTGTCTTTAGTGCAAGGCAGAGGTGCAAGTTTCTGAGCAGCCAGCACTTGCTGTGTCTGGCCGAGGATGCTGAGTGCTGGAGTCCTGCAGGACGTAGCCATTTCCTGCAGGCAGTGAGAGATAGAAATTGGCCTTTGAGCTGTCCTGTTGGGGCAGCACCTAGCTGGGGGCTCCAGATGAGCTTCTGGCTGCTTGGCTCAGGGAAGCTCCATCTCTGGGCTTCTGCGGAGTTACGGCCAAGGGCGCACATGGCAGTGCTGGAAGTCAGAAGGCTTTGTTGGTTTGTTTTCTCTTTTGGAAAGGTGTCTTTGGCTTGTGGAAGTGTTCTGCAGTTTTCTTGAGTCGTTCTTCACTTGTAGAGTTACTGTTGGCCAAACTGCCTTTTGGCTTTTGAGATGCGGCAAACAGCAGAATGGGCAAGTTTCTGCTGATCCGCTTTGCGCTGAAGTCTGCAGCTTTGTAGGGTCCTTGGAGCCATGAGTGGGGGTGAAGCTGCAAGTCCTTGAGTGCTGTCTTGTGTTGCTCAGAAGAGGAAGACCATCTTGAAATAGTGCATGCTGTATCTGAAGTGAAATGGTCACCTTTGTGGCTGGGGAGCTGCGTGGGCCAAAAGGAGCTAGGGCTGCTGCCGGCCTTGAGCAGCTGAAGATGAGGCAGCGTGTGGCCAGGTGGCCAAGAAGACCAAGGCCATGGTGGCCTGTGTCAGCAGCAGTGGGGCAGCAGGAGCAGGGCAGTGAGCGTGGCCCTGTGCTGGGCAGAGCTGCAGCCACAGCTGGAGTGCTGTGTGCACTTGTGGGGCCCTGGGAAGCAGAAAGTCATTGAGGGGCTGCAGCGTGTGCACAGAAGGTCAGGGGAGCTGGGCATGGGGGTGCAGCAGAAGGCCAGTGAGGAGGTGCTGAGGGAGCTTTACCTTGGACAATGGGAGCATCATGAGGGACCTTCAGCATGTCCTCAGTCCATCCAAATATTTGAGCCATTTTGGAAGCGACTTTTCCCCCTTTCTTTCCTTGTGGTTTGCGGGTTTTTTTGGTTTTTTTTTTTTTTTTTTTTTTGGTTTTACTTGGAGTAAGAGGCTTATTCATTTTCTTTTTCTCCCAACTAAGCTTCTTTTCATCATTATTTTCTCCCTTATTACAGCACTCAGACTGGGTCTGCTAGAATTTTAATGTCCAAGGTGTCACTTCTGGAGAATGCAATCGTTTTGCATGAGAACACATCATTCTGTGCAGGAACCTTGGTGCAGAAGGAGCTGTTGTGGTTCCAGGCCCGCCAGTATGGCCTTACATATCACTTTGAGTTCAGTAGAGCTGGTGCCTTTTTGCAGCCCAGGGAATCAGTGTGTGTTGTGTTTGGGAATTGAGCAAGGCCCTTGCATTCCTGCTGCTCCTCAGAGATCACAGCAGCTGGCAGGGGCTGGGCTGCATTTCTGATTCCAGCCACTTCAGCACCATCAGTGTGGTCGAGTCCAAGAGAAGAACTTGGCTGAGCACAGATGCACAAAGAGTCCAGTTCCCAGCGCAATGCTTTGGATCTGATCACTTTCCATAAGGACCTACACACTCCAGATTCCCCAAGAGTGTGCTTTTTTGAAGCAACAGGAGAGCAATCTCAGGATTGGAGTTGAGCGGGGCACTGGCTACCAAGTTCTGATGTCTGTAGCAACAGAGAGGACAGTAAAGAGAGGTTTCAGTAATGAGATCTGTCTGTCTGTCTATCTATCTATCTATCTCTGTAACATTTACGTAATTGAATCTTCCTGGCTCTGATCCAAGGCAATTGGAGTGCAAAGCTCACCTAAAGCATCCCTTTCAGGAGAGGATTAGACACATGTTCCCTCGACCGATTCTGAGCAGGCAGAGATGTTTTCCCCCTCCAGATATGATGGTTTCCCCTCAGAGTTGTTTTTCCTCCTCTGGCCTCTTCTGCCTGAAGTCCCCACTTAATCTTTTAAATTTCTGCCCTCCCAGAGAGTGGGTGCAACAATTCCATGTTTGGGTGGTGTTTGGTGACTCTGGTCATACATGCCTGACACATGACACATGGTTTCCTTCACTGGCATCCCCAGGGCTGTGTAAGTGCATTCGTTCTTGGGGCCTTAGGAGGTCTCTTTCCCTCAGCAGCAGCAGAAGCAGCAGAGAGCCGTGGCAGGGTCAGGACGAGGGAGGTGGCTGCCCTGGCCCTTTGTTCCCAGGCCCCAGGCCAGGAGGGCTCTGGCTGCAGCAAGGGCGCTCTTTGGGCAGCCCCTGGCAGCCCCTCTGCAAGGAGCCGCGGCACGCTCCCCATTCTTCTTGTGTCACTTTTCTTCAGCAATGCCCGAGCTCCTCTTCACAAGGAAAAAACTCCAGCAACAAAGAGATAATTCAAGTACAGTTCACCACCTGCCTTTTAGTATTGTAGTTCAGGGCATGTATTTTTGGTCTATAATTTCATGATTTTTATGAAAACATGCATTCATATCTGC
>JALJVW010000140.1:778530-849111 GCA_024865655.1 Emberiza elegans | reverse complement strand
GGTGGGAAGGCACATCCACTAGAACTGGCCCCACCCCTGGTAGTCCAGTTGCATCTAGAGCTAGGAGGCAAGCAGTGTTACAGACCCTTCTGCAAGAGGCAGTGGGACCAGAAGGAGGGAAATTAATGATTAAAAGTTCCATTTACCACTCTTGAGTTAGAGGCATGGGAAAGGATTTCTAGGACTAGATGCCTTCACTGAAACAGAAAAACAGCTGATCTTAAAGACAGCAGGGACTTTGGCAGAGGATTACTGCAAGGCCACACAGCTTGATGTAAAAGAACATTTCCCTCTCCAAGACCCAGAATGGTATCCTAATGTACCAGCAGAAGTAAAAGAAATTAGCAGAGTATCAAGAGTGGATAGCAACAGGGGTGGAAAGAGCTATTCCAAAGACCATAAATTGGTCTGCCTTATATTCCCTTAAGCAGGGGCCTTCTGAGACTCCATCTGAATTTCTAGAGCATTTAAGGGACGCTATGTGTCATCATACATCATTGGATCTGGGGTCTGAGATAGGGATAAATCAGCTAGTTAATTCATTTTTGGAGCAGTCTGCTGGAGATATTAGATGTAAACTTCAGAAAATTCAGGGACCGGCTGGGAGAAATCTCGAAATCTTGCTAGAAGAAGCCTGGAGAGTATTTAGTAACTGGGAAGAAGGATATAAACAAGGAATGAAAAAGTTGGAGGCAGTGGTACAGGAAGAAAGGCAAAGAAAATACAACCAGGGACCACCCAGACAAGGACAACCTCGGCTAGGCAGGAACCTGTGTGCAATCTGCAAAAGAATTGGTCACTGGAAAGATCAGTGCCCAGAACGGAGACGGGGTGACAAACAAATAGCTGCACACGTACAAAACAACTGAAGAGGACCAGGGGATTCTGCCCCAGCGGATCCACTGGTTATATCAATGAAGCTGGGAGAAGAAGAGAAAAGGGTGTAATTCTTAGTTGATACGGGGGCTATTTAGTTTATTTAAAAATGAAGCTTTAGTACCGGTGGAAAATGTTTATGTTGCAATGTGGAGAACCACTGGCCAGTCTGAGAAGGCATGCTTTTGCAAACCTTTAAAGTAACAGGTGAACTTAGAAGCTTTTGTGCTAAATATTCTTGAATGAGAAAGGTTACTCTGGAGGCAAATGATACAAAGATGTTAGGCTTAACATTAACCGCAACAGCCATTGAAATTAAGAAGGACATTAGTGAAGAGATATTAGAATAAGTAAATAAGTGCTTTAGAGGGTATGGGCCTCTGCTGTACCAGGGAGGGTGAAAATGCCCCCATAGTAATCAAGGTTAAGGAAAGAATACAACCAGTGAGAATTGATCAAGTACCCTCTCTAAAGAAAGATAGGGAAGGAAGCAGCCTAATAATTGATAGTACTGGAGTAAAGGCTGTCAATTTATATCCCGTGGTAGTAGATCCACATACTTTACTAACTTTTTAACACCTGAGCTAACCTGGTTCACTGTTTTAGACCTGAGAGATGCCTTCTTTTGCCTCCCTATCCATGAAGCCAGCCAGAAAATTTTTGCATTCAAATGAGCAAGTCCTAGAATACAGCTCACATGGTCTGTGTGCCTGAAGGCTTCAAGATCCGCCCCCCTCCGACTGGAGAGCAACTCGCAAAGATCCAGAGTCCTGGGAAGCTCCACAAGGAGAATGGAGGCTGTTGCAGTACGTGGATGATCTTCTGGTAGCCACTCAGACGAAAGAAGCATGTGTGGCCTGGATGGTAAGCCTTTTGAATTTCCTAGGGCTCCAAGGACAGAGTATCAAAGAAAAAGGCACACACAGTGAAACAGAAAGTAATCTACCTGGGGTACGAGGTGAGTGCTGGGCGACGGACTTTAGGGCAGGCTCGCAAAGAAACCATATGCCAAACCCCAAAATCCCAGACAATAAAAGAACTCCAAGCCTTCTTAGGCATGGCAGGGTGATGCTGGCTGTGAGTTTATAATTATAGACTGCTCGTCAGACCCCTCTATGCTCTTATTGCTGATGGAAACAGAGATCTCCAGTGGACAAAAGAAGCCACACGGGCCTTCCACCAACTAAAGAGTGCTAATTGTCAGCTCCAGCTTTGGGACTTCCAAATGTAAGTAAACCATTCTTTCTATTTTCCCATGCAAGGAATTGCCCTGGGAATACTGGCTCAGGACTTGGGTCCACACCAAAGAGCAGTTGCTTACCTCTCTAAGCAACTAGATGCAACAGCCAAAGGATGGCCAGGTTGCCTCAGAGCTGTAGCAGCAGTCGTGCTGAATATTCAAGAGGCACGCAAGTTTAGCCTGGGACAAAAATGACTGTGCTAGTGTCCCACACAGTGTCTGCAGTACTGGCAGTAAAGGGCAGCCACTGGTTCTCACTGCAGAAGTTCCTGAAATACCAGGCCATCGTGGTAAAGCAAGATGATGTAGAGATAGTGGTGACTAATATTGTCAACCCAGCTTCCTTTCTCAGTAGAATTAGGAGAAGCAGTACACCACGATTTCCTGGAGACCATCAAAGCTACTTACTCCAGATGCCCAGACTTGAAAGACACCCCTCTGGATGATGCAGAGACCTGGTTCACTGACAGGAGGAGCTACATTGCCAGTGGAAAGCTACATGCTAAGTACACTGTGACTACCTGCAGAGAGGTAATAGAGTCTGGACCCTTACCAACAAGCACCTCTGCAGAGAAGGCCAAGATAAATGCATTGACCCATGCCTTAGAAACAGCAAAAGGAAAAGAAAATAAACATCTATACAGACTTGAAATATGCATTCAGAGTCGTGCATGTACATGGAGCCTTCTAGAAAGAGAGGGGACTGCTAACCTTACAAGGAAAGAAGAGACAATCCGGCTGCTGGAAGCAGTTCAGCTGCCTGAAAAGGCATATTAAGGAGCACCAGAGAGTGAGCTCAGATTTGGAGGAAGGAAATGAGCTGGTGGATGGAGAGGCAAAGAAAGCAGTAAAAGGTGAGGTAATTATGGACAGATTTTCCTTGAAGGTAAGCCAGAATATAATAATACTAATCAAAAGAGACATACAACCACAAGGGGTGGGCTACCATTGAAAGAGAGTTGGTAATCCCTTCCCATTTTCGTAGTTACTAGTGAAGGAAGAGCACTAGAAGACACACTGGGGCCTAACTACTTAAAAGCTTTTATAAAGTGTAGCTCCTTTTCCACAATGACCAAAGCTGCTGGCGATACAGAGTGCATTGGAATGAAGTTTTGACTTTAAAGTAGTAATTTCCACAAGCTGTCTAGAACACACATCTGATTGAAAGAATAGTTGCCAGGAATTTATATGCCACTATTACTCAGGTAAACCGACAGTGTGATCCTTGCCTCCAGACTAACCCCAAAAATACCCCCAGGCCAAAACTCGGTCAGATTGGGAGAGGCCATGGTCCTGGACAGCAGTGGCAAATTGACTTTTCAGAACTCCCAAGGAAAGGGGGGTATCAGTATTTACTGGTATTGACAGATACATTTTCAGGGTGGCCAGAGGCATTCCCCACCAGAACTGTTAAAGCTCGAGAAGTGACCAGAGTATTATTACAAGAAATGATACCACGCTTCAGAGTTCCAGCCACAATATCCTCGGATAGAGGATCACATTTCATTTCCAAAGAAGTGCAACAGATTAGCAGTCACTTGAGCATAGATTGGTAACTCCATGCTGCCTCAATCAAGCAGCCAGGTAGAAAAATGAAGCATTTGATTAAGCAGCAGATTGTAAGACTGGGGCAGGAAGTTAATCTACCCTGGCCCCAAGCTCTTCCACTGGCACTGTAGTGAATTCTAACTAATCCTTGGGCTAAATGGAAAGCTGAGTCCTTTTGAAATGCCTTATGGAAGACCACATGGAATACAAAAGGGAGATGCCCACCCATATTGGAGTGATAACACTGGCCACCTACATGGTGGCTTTAAGCAAACAGCTCAGAGAAATTGAGAAACACGTGGCTGGAACTTGGAGCAGGGAGTTAGATAGATCAGTACATAGCATATAGCCTGGGAATTATGTATATGTTAAGTGTCTTACAGAGAAGACTTTAGAATGACAGTAGAAAGAGCCACTGCAAGTACTTCTCACCACCTTCAAGGAGCAGAACACCTGGATCTATCACTCTCGAGTGAAGAAGACCTCAGAAGTCCCTTGGAGAGTGACACCAGGAGACAATGAACTGAGACCAAAACTTACTCGGGCAAAATGAGTATATCATAGTAGTTCATATTTTGGTTTACAGAATTGTTTTGTATGTAATTATAACTGAAGTTCTAGAATTAGAAAGTACCTCTATCCAAAGTAATGCTGAATGGCCTTGGTCCCAGGCTTTTAATCAGTATACTGGATCTATGGGAGAGCTTTCTGAGATAAAAGATTTAAACCTATCTACTGTAGTAATTCATGGGAATCAGATATATGAGAAGCAAGAATGGCAGGAACAGGAACTGTGGACACTTCTCAAAAATCCACCCAGCCTGCTCCTCCTTCCTAAAAACATCCTTTGAGGGCTGGACAACGTGATTATAAAGACAGGTATATCTCAGGAGCAGAATAAGAAAGGATCTAAGTGGGATATTAGGGACAGGATTAGGAGTTTTAAATGGAATTGATTCAGAAATACTGATGAATAAATTGGCCACTGCAGCAGGTGGCCTAACAAAATTGAAGCGACCTTTACAGTCATCCTTATTAGCATTAGGAACTAGACAGTGGCAGATTTCAAAAGTACTGCCAAAGTGGAAAAGGCCAGGGACCAAGACCACAAGTTAATAGTAGAAGCACTTGGTACAGTTCAAGATAATGTGTCTTTAGTTTTCAGTTGTATACAAGCACAGTTATGGATGCAGGCAACAGCAGCTCTGATCATACAGGAAAGGAGTGAAGGTAATTTTCCATCTGAAATTCGAAAAATTGTCTGAAATAATACGATTGATTTTGAAAAGAAGTTTCAATCCTGGTGGACTATGGCAAATTTCACCTATGATCCTGCTTCTAATGTGGCTACTGCCTTTGTGCTTACCATACGTAATGCCACTGTTTATGTTATACATCCCATCATTGCACTAGGATTAAACCATGAAAAAACAGTGCTCTACCCTTCAGAACATAGAGTGTGGGCACGAAAGATGAATGAAAAGTAGCAAACAGTGAACTTAGAATCCTGCATTACTAGAGAACAGCTAGGATTCATTTGTAAAAGCAATACTATTAATGCCCAGGGTGTGTGCTTAGACACTAAACAGAGCATTTGCCACTTCAAAGCTCATCTAGTCACTGACCAGAAAACTGTGCTTGTATATACTGGAAAAGGATGTATATGCATGAGAACTGCTTGTGATGCTGTAAAATTGATAGCAACGATGTTATTTTGTCTAGTAGAAATCATTCTAATTTTTGTATTTGTAATTTTGTTAAGATTATCGGGTGTGATTTTTTGTACTTGACCCCAGTGACATCCCACCAGTTAATTAAAACCAATTATACAATGTACCTTACATTAGTAGAAAAAAAAAACCCTAATTACTATCCAACATGATACAAAAGAGATAATCAGAATTTTATAGAGAATAAAATAAAATGTAGATCATCACTGGTGGGATGTGACCTTTGGATGGTCACCAACTGCAAATGAGATCTTTAATAAGTTGTGTCATCCCATTGTAGTTTTGCTAATATTAGTTGGAATAAGTTTAAGATTATCTATTATATTGCTAATTTGGAATTGGAGAATACTACAATGGATAGCTGTATTAACATCTTTGTCAAACGTACATGGTAAAGCATTAAGAGACACTTGTCATAAAAGTTTGTATTCAGTAAAAGAATTTACTTATTTTCTAGGAAAGGGGGGAATGAGACAGAGTGGAAGATCCCCCTGAGTAAAAATCCATTTTGAATTAGGTTAAATGTCTAGCAAGGGTAAAAGGTCTGTGAGGCTGAAGCTCAAGGAAAACTGCAGGGCAGAGATAGTAATGAAGACAAGAGACAGACAGACAGAAGAAAAACAGAAAATAATGCAAGGCCGGTCAGCTTGACCCAGGAATTCTTTCTGATATGATGAACTAGCGACAAATGTCACGCATAATTTGTAAAAATGAATATGTATGAATCTATTGTGAAACTGTATGCATATGCATTTGAAAGAAAGATAAAAGGGGACCAGAAGTTCCCAGGGGTGCGCATGCCTTTCGAGGAGTGCTAACTCTGCATGCACCCAGCGCTGCCAATAAACATACCGGCTTTACAACTTTATACCATAAAGTTGTGGGGTTTCTTTCTTTCTCCGCGAAACACTGCCGAGCAGCCCGGCTCCCTGCCCCGGTGCCCAGAGTGCTGCACACACTGCTGACCTTTGCCAGCAGTTACAGGGCAGCCAGTGAAATAAACAGGGCAGGAGTCTTTTTCTCCTTTTAATGCCTTTATTAAAAGTGATCAGCTCAAGATTAAGAATCTCGACTGGGCTGCAGTCTCCGTTGTCTCTCCCAGGGTGACTCACAGGAGGAGGATACACACAGCTTTGTCCACTACAGGCAGAGCTGGGGTTGCAGTCCTTGTGGGAACCGGTTTGGGCAGGACCCAGATGTTAATGACTGCCCCTTTTCGCTCCAGGTCCCGGTTTCAGGATGACTTTTTGCTCAGGGTGAGGGGCCACGAAGGTTTTCAGCATCTCTGCAGGCTCAGCACTCTGTTCCTCATGTTCAGACATCACTCCAATTTCCCAACTCTATATTGGCTCGTTGTTTTGGGGGTCTTTTTAGTACATTTGAAGTACTATTCCCTCATGGCATGCAGCTCTGGGAGGAAACACCTGCAATCCTGCAGTTCTGCACTGAGCCAGAGCAAAGGTGTGAGCTGCAGAGTGTTTGGCAGAAATATTCAGGCCCACCAGGCCAGTCTGCTTTGTGCTCTCTGGCACACAGCAAGCGCTGTGCAATGCAGCTCTGAGCTGCTGGGAGAGAGGGAGTTGGGGATGTGCCTGAGGTGAGTCAAGGGGTTAGCTGAAAATGTAATCAGGATAATTGAAAAGTGCAGATGAGTTGAGGGGCCCGCTGGGAATTGAATAGGGATAGTAGGAGATTGCATATTTTAGTAAAGATTTTAAAATGAGGTAAGAAGCTAAGACAGTAACAGAGCTAGCAGAAATCACGTACCTTAGTGAAAGAGTACCAAATACATTGGGAACGTAAAGCTAGCAGTGACAGGGATAGAGGAAGCAATTGTGAAAAAGCAGACACCATGGAAATACCTTGCTTTAAGAATAATTGAACAGTTAGGAGAGACTTGGACCATGACCAGCAGGTCAAAAGGTCTTGACAAATGGCCATGGAAGAAGAGTTCACCATGAGGAAGACGGCTTTCTTCCTCCCATACAACCACTCCCTCATTTCAAAATCCCACCAACCCGGTTAAGGGAGTACAATTGCACAGCTGTAACAGATACTCAGCTGATAAAAATATGAAGCAGGCAGGTAATAATTATGTATTATGGGTCCTTAGAAACATAATGTAAAACCTTTGCTGTAGAAAAAGACAGCAGGAGTCTGCAAGTCCTTACACATGTCTTTGGAAACTAGTTCACATGTGTCCAGCACTGCAATAAATACTCTTCTTTTCTACTATAATTAGTTGAAGAGTCATCTGTCCGTGCTTCAAGGGTTATGCTGGAGTAGTGAACTGATTTGGAAGGGAGCAGAAGAGTTTCAGCAGGCAATTTTTGGAAGAGATGGGAGGCTCTTGTGACTGAAGGGAAAGCCATTTGGAATGGAGTAATGATCCCAAAGTCCATACAATTGCGTCTTTGTGTCTGAATCCAAATCAGGATGGTCATAGATAGCTTCATGCAATTTGTCTACAAATTTATCAAAGTCTTCATTCTTCTTTGGTGAATTTGTGTAAAAGACATAGTGTGTAACTTATCTGGAAGTGCAAGAATAGCACTATATGCTAGTTGTTGGCACATCTGTAAGACTTGATCAATGCTCTTAGCCTGGGCAGGGGCAGTAGCCCAGGGCCCTTTGCCAAGTAACTGTTGTGCTGTTTAACTAGACAGAGGATCACCCTGCACTCTAGGTCTTGCTGCTTCTCGAGCACACTTTTCTTCTCAGCTTTTATGAAACATCATGTGCTGATGGGGTGGCATTATAAGTCTTTTTAGGGTATGCACATCAGCTGGAATTATTGTGTTAGATGGAAAAATATACTGCAGAAGTGACTGTGCAAATTGGGATTTTCAACAAATTGTGAAATTGCAGCTCTCAACTTTTCTAAAATCTTCCAATCGAAAGGTTCTCAAACTCTACTTGCAGCATTAGTTACTACAGGAAAGCTTCTAGATCACGTGAGAGAAAAGCCCCTTCTGCAGTAGCTTCTGGACTAACTTTTTTCTACATTCGTTTCTGAGCTGCTTTTATTTCAGGGTCACATTCCAACTCTAATTCCACATTCTTTACAGTGTGAGAGGGAGGATTTTGTTTAACCAGCTCGAATGCTGGCTCAGAGACAGAATGGAGGAGTTTTGGCAAGAGAATGGCCATATTCAGCTGATGCACAATCCAGCCTGCTTGTAATAATGGACAATGAACACGTTCACAAAGAATGAATTATGGACATATCCAGAAATGGGGTCAGCATATCCTTGAGAAAGATACAAGAAGAAGAGTCATCAGGACTCAGCAAGTTTGTCAGCAAGCTTGGGAAAGTGAGCCATGGGTGGGACAGACAACCCCTGCAAGATGCGTGAAAAATTAGATGATCTAATCAGCATTCTATTTTAGACGTGTGAACAGCTAGGATTAACCAATCATGTATTAGCAAGAGATGCGTGGACAGTAGAGATGTATTATAAATAGAGTCTTTTTAGGGATAATAAATTTGGTTTCACTGGATCATGTTAGTTATGGTGTGAACTCTGAACCTCTGAATCCCGCATTTCTGGTGAGAACGTGAGCAGGCCCAATGTCAGAGCACGAGAGGGACTCGAGGACGGCAATTTGGCTGCTGTGCAGAGGATTGGAGCCAACCCTCGCGGAGCGGAGAAGCCGGTCAAAAGTATCCTCACTGCCCTGGTGAGAGGAAAAGGTTACTGGAGCTCCAATCGTAGATGACTGGAATCTCACCCTTATCAAGGTGAGCGGCCAGGGAGGAGATGGGTTCTGAGTTCAGAAACTCCTCCAACATATCCTCTCTAAGAGGGAACAAAAGTATGATGCTTCCAGTTGTGAAGAGACTATTACACTGGGCTTGGCACCATAGGCTCATAGCAGGAGCACAGGTTGCTTTTGAGATTTTGACATGGGAAGTTATGGGGTGAATGTTGTGGGACAGTATTGCATCTGGCAGGAGTGGGGCAAAAGAGGCGTCTAAATATGCTACTTTGTAGAAAATGGTCATAGAGGTGTTGCAGACCTTAAAGGCAGAGAGGAAAGCTGCTGCTGCGGCTTGCACAGCCCTTGCCTCTGAGTCAGAGCAGTCTCAGGCATTTCCAGTTAACTTCAGTTCAGCAACTTTTTTCTACCACCTGAGATACTCCCTCACATAGCCCACAAGCCCTCTGCTCAGAATCGAGCTTTACACCCACTGCTCCTCCAGCTCGGAGCGAGAATGAAGAAGCTGCTGCCTCCTCAGGGGTGTTAGGCTGCAGAACAAAGGACAGTTGTACTCAGAGTTAAAAAGCTGTTGATAACAGAAACGAAACATGCTGTAAACGAAAAGGATAATGAAGGAGATGTTTTTATGAATAGTGCTTCTATCGAAGAGGATTTAAAATCTTTAGTGGACAATTTGCAAAAATTGGTAAGTCAACAAAAGGATTCAGTTGTCCCCAAAAGAGACTATTCTTTTCAGAAATTTCAGATTCTGCAGCACAACCCAAGCAATCTGCTTCTTGCCCGGAACAGCTGCCAGTGCTGTGCTCTCAGATAAGACCTGGTGGGGCTGAGACCAGAGCCCAGGGGATTCTGTGTCTACCATCACCTGTTGGGACAAAAAGGGCCCTGATCCACACCTCGGTGTGGCTGATCTCAAAGCCCATCCTCTTGTGTCCTGAATGGGGGCAACAGCTTGTAAGGGGCTCAGGCTGGCTGTGGCTTCTTCCCACTGCTTGTCAGGGCTCATGCTTGGGCTTTGCCAGCCTTGTTGTGGTCGCTGCCCTGTCCCTGAGGGCTGGTGGGACTGCAGAGGCTGGAGCCTTCCTTAGCTGGGAGAGGGGCATCTTTGAGCTCAGCCTGCTCATCAGGTCAGGGTCCTGATGCTGAAAGGCCCGTTGGGATTGGTTATAGCATGAGCTGCTCTGGTTTACAAATGGAAAGGCATTCTTTTGGCAAACTGCTGAAAGGTGGAGAAGATGTCCTTCTCTCCTGGGAATGCATCTCCCTGTGCTTTGTTTCCTGTCAAGAGAACTCTTCAAAGGACTGTACAAAATCAGTCTCTGTGCTAGGCATCTGCACTGCAGGGCTGCCTATCCTGCTGCTGTTGTGGTTGTTGTTGTTGTTACCCAGCTGAGCACAAAGGGCTCAGAGCCCCAGGCAGTGGGGCTGCCTTTTGTATCTCCTGGAAGCAGGGATCTCTGCTTTAATGTCAGCATCTTGCATTTTGTTTCCCTCAGGGAGAATGGTGAACCAGGAAAATCCCCTGATGATATACACCGAACTGGAATATATTGGCAGCGGGTGAGTCCAACCGCAGTTACTCCTGCACAACCATGGGCCAGGTGTTTTTCTGGTGGAATGTCTATCCAGCCTGAAGTCAGGCCAGCTGCAAAGATATTCACACACTGGGGACAGATTGTCCCATCTCTCAGTGCTGCTCAGAATCTGTGAGTGGGCTCAGGAGGCATTGTCAGCGACATCTCCATGCTGCCAAGCTCTTGCCTGCAGCAAGGAACAGGACCTGGAATGTCTCCTTGTATCTCAAGTGTGGGACAGCTCTGTGTTGATTTCTTTAGCATTTTTTGTATGTCTCAAAATCATACTGGCACACTAATGATAAAAGAAGAAACTAGCTTGCCTGAAAGAGACACCTACCCCCATCAAAGCTTTGAGATAACAGTTCCCAGGAACAATTCTTTCCCCTGGTGTGCAGAAGGAAACACGCTGTGGTCAGCATAGGAACCACACAGTTTAGAAAGTGAAACCCAAGAGGAAAGACTAAACTTCCTTTAGAAGTTGAACCCCAGTGGTTCAGGAACAGGCCCAGTGCCCATGCACTTGAGAGGAAAATGCATCATCTGCCTTCTGGCAGAGCCCTCCTGCATCCTGCAGGTTTTGACACTTCCAGCAAAAATCTCCTGTGTGGGCTGGCTTTCACTCCAGGACCTAAACAGCTTCTCCTTTCTCTGCTTCTCTTTTGTTTCTAGGAGTTTTGGAGATGTGGTCAGGGCATTCAACAATGCCACAGGAGGAGAGGTAAATGTCAACAGCCCCCGCAGACTCTGCTGCTCTTGAGGGGCTTTCCCCTCTGGTGTGAGCTGTGGCTGGAGCTTTGGGCAGAGCTGTGCTGAGAAGGCACAAGAAGCACAGACTGGTGCCAGCCTGCAAAATACATTTGGGACTTTGTCCTCCTCAGCTGTGGGAAGGAAGGCACGGAGGGCAGCGCTTCCTTTCAGAGAAGGACGCGCTCACTCGCTCTCCATTGCTAAAACAAAGGTGGTGCCTTCGAGCACCTCACTGCTCTTTGGGGCTACAGCTTCAGAGTCCTCAATTCTCATCTCTGGCTGCCAGCAAATCCATCTGAAAGTTACTGGTAGTTCCTTAGCCACCTGCAGTGCTGCACTTGGGAACTGCACACAGGGAGAGATCTGCAAGGCACCCTAAAAGCCCTAAGTCCTGCCCATAGCCCAAGATGTATCCACAGAGTATTAAGGCATGGATTACTCCTTCTGAATCCCAAACAAAGCAGCAGAGAGTGTGGTCAGAGGTTTGTGGGTGATAGCTGAGACACCACTGTTAGGCAAAATGTCAGTGGCCCCACGTGTCCTGTAAGTGGCCCCCAAGGGAGCAGAGAAATGGGCTGTTGGAATGTCAGTTCCTAATTACTGCAGTGCCTAATCACAAGGCAGTTTGGCACAGCTCAGCTGTGTCATTGCAAAATCACTCGCTCCATGTGCATTGTGGTCTCATGCCACCAACTTCTCAAGTTACTGATTTTCAATGTCATTTTAGGTGGCAATAAAGAAAATAAATCTTCAAGGACTGAGGAGGAAGGAACTAACTATTAATGAAATCAAGATCATGAAGAATGAATAGGAGTCCCAGTGTTGTGAATTATTTAGACAGGTGAGTGGTTATGGTTTATCCCATCAATGGGCATTTACATACAGCAAACATGCAGGTTAAAAACCCACTTTGGTCAGTGGCAGAAAGTAGAGCTGTTAATTTTTATTTATTCATATTTCTCTACTCATCTCCAATGGATGAGAAGAGAGTGCATTTTGTCTGCATGAGTTTTCCCTGGCACACCTAGTTTGAAAACTATTCCAAAATTAAAAACCTGGATCAGCTGTATCTTCCTAAGTCAATACCCTAAATTCACTGCCTCCACTTTTTTTTGGGATTGATTTTTTTCAAGTTTCTTAAATGCTGATAAACCATCCTAAAGTGGATTTCCCTTGGATTGTTGCCCCCTTTTCCATTGCTATGCATGCCAGGAAGACTAGGTGCTTTTTTCCAGAAACACCATGCCTGACAGATTTTTTATCTGGGCTGTTACTAAACTGCATTTTTCACTTGCTGCCCATCTAAGACATCTCCTTTTTCACAGCTGTGTCTTTCTCCTTGAGACTGCACAGATTGCAAACAATGCACAGCCAAGAGGGAATGTCTATTCCTTTGATTCTGTCCTTGTCACAAAGGGACCTGAAAAACAAGAATGTTGTCTTTTCAAAAAATCAACCTAGCCATGCATGTTTCATCTCCATGCCCTTGTTTCCTTCTTTCAGCTACCTTCTGGGCGAGGAACTCTGGCTGGTGATGGAGTACATGGATGGAGGCACCCTGAGCGATGTCATCAATGAGACCTGCCTGTCTGAAGATGAGATTGCAGCCATCAGTGGGGAGGTCAGCAATCCCATCTGTGCTTCCAAGGGCTTGGGCAGGATTGTCTGGGAAACAGGGGCTCAGAGCTGGAGTGATTTCCTGTGCCAAGCTTTGTTTCTGTGTTGCTGCTATTCTATGGGCAAGTAAAAGCATCTCAAGTGAAAGGCCTGCCAGTGCCCCTGCACTCACTGTACTCAGTGCCAGTTCTCTTATCTCCTGCTGTTGTACTCTTGCTCTGTCCTCTTGTATTTGTATTTGCTGTTCTCCACCTTGCCTCTCTAAATGTTTGCCTGGAGCCTGTCTTCACTGCATTCCTTGCCTGTAAAAGCAAAGGTGCTGATGGCAGGATTTGAAATGATCAAACAAACAGTCTCATTTCTCTCAAGCTGAAAAGGATAGTAGTGCAGCCAAAATGCTCTTTGCTTCAGGAAGGTGACTGATGTGATCCTCTGTGCTGAGGCCAGCAAAAAAATCTTTGTCATGCAGCCTCCCACCCAAAGTGATCTGCTTCACACCAAATGGAGGACTTTTCCTTTCTTGACAAAACCCCTCCTTTGTCCTCTGCATGGAAAAACATGTCCACTGCAGCAGGAGTCATCCTGGCTGGTTTGCAGGGGACAGTCTACAAGAGCAGGTGCTGTTGCTCTTTCAAAAGCTGACATGCCTTTCCTCAGAAAGGTCCTGCTCTGCAAGTGTTGGAGCAGCAAGCTCTTCCTCTCAGAGGCCATTACTGTTCTGCCATTACTCCCCATTCCCCTGGGGAAAGGGAATCTTTTAGATTCTTTGTTTCCTTTCTTGTGTGATGAAATCACATCACTCATTTTTGCCCTCCTGTTTCTGTTTTCTCTCTCAGTGCCTGCAAGGACTGGATTTTCTCCACTCAAACCACGTCATCCACCAAGATGTGAAGAGCAGCAACATCCTCCTCAGAACTGACGGTTCTGTCAAGCTGGGTCAGTATATTCTTGGTCAGGTGCAGCATTCCAGGGATGTGGGTGTGGGGCTGCTTTGAGTGACTGCCAGCTCCCCAAAAATGGTGCTGGTGGCAGTGCAGGGACCCCTGCTGTGAGCTGAAGGCACAGTTGCAACGTGCACAGAGGTAGGAGGAAGGAACCAAGCAGTCAAGAGTGGCCTTGTTGTTGTGTGTGTGTGTCCTTCCAGAGGGAGGGAGCTACAATCTAAAGCTTCAGGGAACAAAAGTCCACTGCTGTGAGCAGCGTAAAAAATGGGGGTTTTGGAAGTGGCCAATTCCATACTCCCTTGGCAAAGCCCCATTGAAATTGAGCTTGGACAGTTCTCAGGAGATTCAACAGCACATTCTTAGCCTGAGAGTGGGGAATTCTTTTGCTTGCTTTCCTAATTGGAGCTGGCTTTCATGGTTTGTTGTTTTCTCCACAGCTGACTTTGACCTCTTTGCTCAGCTCACCCCTGAGCAGAGCAGACGGAGCTCCATGGCCAGCACTCCTTGGTGGATGGCGCCTGAAGTGGTGGCAGGCCAACCATACGGCCCCAAAGCGGACATATGGTCTTTGGGAATCGTGGGCATCGAAATGGCAGAACGAGAAGTTCCTTACAGGAATGAAATTCCTGTCTTGGTAAGGTGCAAATACTCACTGATCCCACTGTCTTTCTCACCTGTCCCATGTTCTGTGTGCCATTGGACAAAATCCCATTGCCATCTGCTGGCACCACTTCCACCAAAGTCCCCTTCTAAAAATGTCCCAGCAGCACATCAGCATTTACTGTAGTTTTGGTTGCATCAGAAAGGGAAGTGGCAATTCAGAAACCTAACCAGTTCATTCAGAAAGCTAACCAGTTCAGAAACCTAACCGGTTCAGAACCTGCCATTTTGGCCTCCAGCCATGCCTGACATTTCTCACTTGTTTTTTGAACAATGTTGGAACTCTGTTTCTGAAGGACAAGAATTTTTGAGTGGAGAGGTTAGACATGTGATAAATATTCTGAGAAAGGGAGGTTAGACCTTCCAAGTTTCAGTTGTATAGAAAACATAAGAAAAAAAGAAAAAGAAAAGCAGACAAAAAAGAAAAAGCAAACAAAAAAGAAAAAGAGAAAAAACAACTAACAAAGCAATGCCCAAGCAGTTCTGCTTGCTTTTTTATTTTTTAAACACAGCTCTTCTCCATTCTGTAGTATCTTTTCCAAGTCCTATGGGTCTTCAAAACTTTCAGGCTTTCAAGTCATCTGTACATTGTTCAGTCATGTGTGTGGGTGGCCTGGCTGAGTTTAGGATGTGTTTTTCTCTGACTGCAGTTAGAATTGTTTGCCAAACTCTTGGCTGTTTCTTGGTACTTTTAACAAGTTGATGAGCTTGCAGGCAGGTGCCTGGGCTGGGATCCAACGTAGGCAGTTGACACCGGTTCTGTGTTCCTTTACTGCAGGAGCAGGGCCATCCCTGGCCTGCACAGTTCTAATGACAGGGAGGACCCCAGCTCCCCACCGTGGCCAGTGGCTGAGCACAGCTGAGAGACAGGATAAAACCCTCTTTGTCACCTCTGGTGATGTGGGATACGGAAAGAAAGCTGCATAAATTATTTGTACACAAGAGGAGTGCATTGCCATTTCCGGCTCTGAAATTCTCCTTTGGGTTAAAGAGGATAATAGAAAAGTCTCTTTGGTCACCATCTATTTCAGTGCCATGAGCACAGAGTTATCATTACAGTGGTGGGCATTTTTATGGAGACTCCAAGGCCTCTTGCCATTGTTATTTTTGTCTGTTTTAGATGGATTCTGCAAGTTGAGGTTGGAATAGTTCCAAGTCGGTGTCCTATGTTTCTAAATACCATCTTGCAAAAGCAGAATGAGCTCTCTCCCTCTGACTTGTCAGCATGTTAGAGCTTGGTTCCACATGAACCACACTGGATAATGATCAGCCAATGTCTTGCCAACCTACACTGAAATTCCTTGGCCTGAGGAGTATCAGAAAGACCTGCTGAGCTCCATGAACACTGTCAGCTGCATGGAAGTGAGTGTCCTTGGCCTTGCTGAAGAAACTGGAGCTCAGCTTAGGGTAGATGCTCTTGAGCAGGAGAAAGGCTGGAATCGTCAGGTGTTTCCAGAGGCCTGCGTGCCCAGAGGGACTGAGTTCTGGGGAGCAGCTGGATGTTTCTGCACATCATGGAAGGGGATTGCCAGACAGCTCAAGCCTCACCACAGACAAACAGTCCCCAACTCTCCTCAGGCAACATTTGCTTTGGGTTTCAAGTTGTTCCCACTTGTCTGTCTGTGAAGATGCCCCTAAAAGCACAATGCAAGCCTCTCAGAACTGGTGCTACATTTCCAGAAATGAAGAAAAGAAGCCCAAACACAAGGAAGTTGCTAAGGCACTGGTTTTTAGAGAGGAACTTAACCCCCTGTGCAGTTTCTTCTCACTGGGAAACATGCCTGAAACCTGGGCATGAGGGTGTAAAGGCCACAGAGTCTCTTCTGCTTCTTGTGCAGTGCTGCTGAAACACTCAGTGACCGTGTTTCTCTCCTAGCCCAAGGCACATTCTCTGTGTCACCAAGCCAGAGCCTGGTGATGTGGAGAGCCTGCCAAAACCTCCTGTTTGTTTCCTGGCACTTTCTGGGATGGGCCTACCGCTAATGTATTGACTTGATTAGCCAAATGAGCAGAGGGTGATTGTAGGGATGGAGCCTCTCCTTCTGATTTGACCATGAAAAGTTTTTCTTTTCCATGTAAGGAAAGCAGAAATTTTCAGACTGCTGAGAGACAGAGCTGGAGGTGGCTCCTGTGTGTCCAAGCAGGCATTTTCATCCCAGTACATTTGTGCATGCCTCTTAATGTGTCTGTGTGGAATTTGAGATTGTAAATGTTTGTTTCCTTACCTGAGGAATACCTGGGGAATTTCCTTTCTTTCCTTCCAATTCCCATTGTTTTCAAGAACAAAGCAGAAAGCTTGATTAGTTTTGGTTTATGGCAGCTGTGCTTAAGGGACCAAGAAGCACAGCAGAGATGCCTTTCATGTACTAATCCTTGGATAAAGTAGAGTTAGTATAGCAAAGTCCCTCTTCCAAAAAGCTTCTCAAGCTGGTGTGAATCATCAGAGAAGCAAATGTGCTTGTGGTGATGTAGTTCCCACTGACTAGGCCAGTCAATGGAAGATCTGCAGGATGTTGGAAAAGCTTTGGCTGCATCGGGTTTGAGTTTTTGGTTGGTAAAGGAAAGTCATCTCTGGGCCTCTGCCAGGGCAGAAGCTGCCACTGCAGAGTGGAGCTTAACCAATGGGATCTGGGAGAGCAGTTACAGATAGGAAAGAAGCAGGTGGAGCCTGGTGTTTCCTTTTTCCCTAGGCTAAACTCCTGATAGCCACAAAAAGGACCCCATGGCTGCGGCAGCCCAACTGATTCTCGCCTTGCCTGCGTCACTTCCTGAGCTGCTGCCTGCAGACAGACGAGGCGCGGCGCTGGTCTGCCAAGGAGCTCCTGCAGGTAAAATGTGAAGGGGCTGCATGAAATAGGGTCTGAGGGGTGGGCTCCTCCTCCACTCAAGTCCAAGGCATCAGATGAGCCCCCTTCCTCCTCACCTCCACTCCTGGTGCTCTTCAAACAAAAATGGTGAGGAATCCTAGACTGGGCTGGGCTGGCAGGGTCCTGTAAAGGTCCTCTGGTGCAAGTGTCCTGCAATGAGCAGGGACATCTTTCAAGAGATCAGGTTGCTCAGAGCCCTTTCCCACCGGAGCCAGAGTGGTTGCAGGGATGGGGTAGCTACAAGCTCTTGGGGCAGCTACAAGCTCTTGGGGCAACCTGTGCCAGGGTTGGACCATGCTCCGAGTAAGCAAGTTCTTCCTTAGACCTACTATGACATGATCTCCATTTTGTTTAAAAATATTCACCCACATCCTATTGTAACTGGCCCTGTCAGTAAAGATGTCCCCCACCTTCTTCAAGGCCACTCTGAAGTCTTGGAAAGCAGCAATAAAGTCTTCCTGGGGCTTGTTCTTCACAAATCTGAATAATTCCAGCTCCCTCTGAATTTCCTGAGAGGACAGGTGCTCTGTCCTCTGACTGTTTCTGTTGCCCTCTTTTGTAATTTGGTGGGTGTTCAGTTTTATCTAATGGCAAAAGAATTGAAGCAGAGCAAGGCAGGGTACAGAGACATGAAATGGTGGTGGAGGAACCCAAGGAAGCCAGTCCCAGCCTAGGGGTCAGAGATTTGGCTGTGTGCAGGAGGGGCTGTGGGGGGCTCACTGTGAGCCTCTGAGGGGCCCTGGTTTGTGCCCCCCAGCCCACCCTTAGAGGTTTCTGCCACGCAAACAGGGACAGCTGGGAGGGACTTGTCCCAGCCCCATCTGCTGCCTGGCACCCTCAAGCAGACGGGAACTGTGCCAGGGTTACTGCCAGGTTGTGTGGCAGAGAGGGAACTGCAGGGCCCAGTGCCACTGGGCTGGCCCTGCTGGGAAGGAAGGTGCCATCCAGCACAGGAGGGACAGGGCATGGAAAGGCAGACACTGCTCTGTCTCCCTGTGGGAATTAGCACTGTCTTTCAAAGGCAGGGACCTATGTGAGTCATTGGAATTTCTGAAAGGAAGAAACCCCAGGGACAGAAAGCACCATTTCTAGAGCCCTGGCAGGAGAAAGATCCCAACAAGATGAAGGAATCAGAATAAATGGATGAATGGCATTCTGGGCCAGGTTTGCCTGGGATGGCAAAGTCCTGCACATGACTATTGGGGAGCAGATGATCCCATTGCTCCTCTTTCTGGGTCTTTCTTGGAACCAGAGGAATCCTGATTGAGTCTGTAAAGCACTGAGCTTGAAAAGTCATGCTTGGCACCACCCTGGCACCACTCATCAACTCAGTAAAGAAGACGAAGAAGAAGGAGACAAGAATGTAAAAATTAAGATGTTATCTCCCTAACTAACTTACAGTAGGATTGTTGAGTAGTTTTGTAGTATAGGTTTTTAGAGTAGGATTGTTATTAAATAAAGTTTCTGAAACATCAACTCATTTGGAAGATTCCCCTTCTTCTGACCCCTTCAGAAAGTTCAGCATTTTCTTCTAAATTGCCAGTGGTTTTTTATTGCTGCTAAGACATACTTATGGCTTCTTTGGTATGGTTTGCAAGTGGAGAAGGTTCTTCTTCATTCATCCTCTCCAGACCAAACTGCCTTTGATATACAGCACACTGGCCTGTTTTGACACATCTGTGACGCTTCTAGTTGAGGCAGAAAGGGCAATGCCATTTGCAGGCAAAAGCAAAGGAAGAATGGGGCAGCCCAAACATCCTGTGCAGATGCAGGCTTTCAGCTGTGACTGGAGAGCATTGGGGTTCCTGCCACTTGGATTTGGATCCCTAAATGCAATCTCTTTGGCTGGAGGAGAGCTTGCTGAAGTGAGAAGGCAGAAAGATCAGAGAGGGTGCTCGGGAAGGTCTCCTGTGGTGCAGAGCTGTCAGCACCTGTGAGGTGAGAGCAGGCCTGGCCTTGCCCGGAACCCCAGCAGAGCCCCAGCAGAGGCCGGAGCAGCCTGAGCCCCTGCAGAGGCAGGCTGGAAGGAGGCCCTCGGAGCTGCAAGAGGCAGCAGCCGGGCCCTGGGTGCCTCTTCCTGGGAGCGGGCGAATCCTCCGCTCTCAGAGCCCAGGTGGCAGCTGGCTGCTCCTGAGGGGAAGCGCAGCCGTGCTGGGCACAGCCCCGCCTGGAGGCATTGGCCTCCTGGTCTGGAGTGTGCCCAGGAGCAGAGAAAGGCCAAGGGCAGCCGAGGGCCGCTGGGCTGGCTGAGGATTCCTCCTCTTCTGCCGGCTGCCCTGTAACTCCTGGCAAAGGTCAGCAGTGTGTGCAGCACTCTGGGCACCGGGGGAGGGAGCCGGGCTGCTCGGCAGGCTGGAGCACAGGGCAGCCTCCTTCAGGCCCGGCACTTCTGCCAGGGGAAGCCAGGCCAGGCCAGCGTGAGGCAGGGACAGCTTGGCAGGGCACATCTGCAGGAGCCAGCGCCTCACGCAGCTCTGGGAGGAAGCGCCTGCAATCCTGCAGTTCTGCACTGAGCCAGAGCCAAGGTGTGAGCTGCAGAGTGTTTGGCAGAAATATTCAGGCCCACCAGGCCAGCCTGCTTTGTGCTCTCTGGCACACAGCAAGCGCTGTGCAATGCAGCTCTGAGCTGCTGGGAGAGAGGGAGTTGGGGATGTGCCTGAGGCTTGTGCTTGAGGAGTGAACTGATTTTGAAGGGGGCAGAAGGGTTTCAGTAGGCAATTTGTGTTTTCTTCATTAATTTCTGAAAGAAAGTCATAATGTGTTGCACACAGGTAGGGTTATTAGAAAAGAAAGGCCTTATAAAATCAGGCAATCAGGCCTTGCTATGGTCAATTCCCAGCTGGCCTGTTCCATCTTCTACGTGCAGCCAGCTAACTTCCCATGGGAAAAATCATGAGTGCAGTTAGCACAACAAGCTGTTGTGCTAAGAAAACTGTTTGCATCTGTAATAAACAAGAAATCTGTCCCATGAGCATCCACAAAAGAAAAATGTAATCACCTGAGTGAGTCTTAAAAAGAGAGAGTCTTAGCATGTACACACCAGAACACCTTCTAAGCAATAAATTGTGTGGCAAGGAAACTACCAGCCAGTTGGAGTTGAACACGAGGTCTGTGAAAACAGTATAAAAATGAGTTATGTGAATAAAGAATTGGCTTTCCCTGCATGAAGGAGCTGAGTCCCGGCTGCTTTATTGACACAGCAATATGTCTTCACTCAGCAAGAGCATTTGGAGGGTGTATAGATGAAACGCTTGTGTTTGCTTCTCAGAATAGGAAGGAGAGGCGTTAAGTGTAACAAACAGGGCTTAGTCTTGTGAATTCCTTTAGCTTTAACAGGAGTGCTGAACCCTGTATTCCCCCGTTGCAGTGCTTACTGTGTGCAAGTGGCTATCTTGGCCTTGAGAATAAGGAGAGTGGTCCTGCTAAGAAGGTAGCTGGAATGCATTCAAAGGGAAGAAAGTGTTTTTAGGAGGCTCTTGACCACCAAAGGAGAGTTTGAGCAATGGGAATATTTCCCAAACGACTGTGTCAGGAACTGGAGTCGTGTCCCAGGCCCTGCCATATTTGATCCATGTTTGAGCAGGTTGACAAGACAATGAAGAAAAGTGTCTTGCTTAACAGGTGGGACCTTGACTCTTGAAAGAGAAACAATGTATTGGTCAATCGGTGGGCAGTCAAGCTTTGAAAGGGGAGCAGTGCATAGTGGAGCCCTTGGTGGCAGGGAGTCATGGAGTCATCCTGAGCCATCATGGTCTCATCTCACAAACCAGGAATGTGTGAGCTGCTGCTCTGACTCCTGAGCAGGAGATACAAGGCCTGGTTCTGGGGTGGAAGGTTGAGGAGGATGAGATGCACAGCGTTTTGATCCAGGGGATGTCCTGGAAGTGCACTGCTTACCTGCCCCTGGTGCCGAGCACCACGCTCCATCTCCTTCTCCTGCTCAGCAGATTTTTTGGGAATCCAGGGGTTGGTATGTATTATTTGCTACTGCAACTAATGGAATAAATTTGCTTTGCAAGCCCAGTTGTGTCTTAGGTTCTTTTGTGCATGGGTCTCCTCCTGAACCTGTGGCAATGACCACCAGGGACCTACAGGACACTCCTACTCTGATGTCAATAAATTCTGAGAAGTGACTGAAATATGTCAATAAATCTGGGGTAATGTTTAGCTTGGGAGTTTCAGCAAAGTATTGAATATGTCTTAGTTCCATGGATACAAACTGGTAGGAGAGATTGCTGGGTGTGCAGGGCTTAGGGAAGTGATTCCCTATGCACCCAGCACTGAAATAAAGTAATGCCTCCTTTCTAACCCCGAGCTGGCAGCAGGGATCAGGCCCTGCTTGGTAACTTTCATTTTGGCAACTTCTGTTAGCAGGTAAGAAAGGTCAAAATGAAACCTTTTCCAGCTGTTTTCCTCTGGTTGATCTTTTTAGGCACCAAAGCTCTGTGCCACGGGTGGCCTGGGTGTGTGCCGAGCAATGCAGCCCCCACAAAGCCCTTGGTTTCCCCACAAGTTGCCAGTTTGACTGCTTCCAAAGGGGAAGAAAGGCAGAGATGTACATCCACAGGACTCCTGGCCATGTCCAATAAATGTGCAAATATGTGCAGAGATTTGTTAGCAATGATTTCAGCTGTGATGCCAACAGTGCCTTCTCTCCTGGTTCTGTGCATTATAGGTGAGTAATGTAATAGTTGGCTCTCACAATTGAGATAGATATTATGTGGATAGATATTATGTTAAAATGTAAAGTGCTGTTATTGTGATGTCCTCCCATAGTCCTCTTTCTTATCCCCTTGATAATAGCTTTGGTAGTCAGGGCATTTGGGGAGGGCTGGCTTGTGACCAGGAGGCAGGGTGTAACAACACCTGACCTCCAATCAAGATGTAAGAAAGTAATCTCTATCAATGCACAGCAGAGAAAGAGTTGATTGACAAAACATTGGGGGGGCTAAGGGTAGAAAAAGCAGAGCATCCCTTTTGTCAATGAACACATGGCTGCTAGTCATGGAGACTCCCAGTGCTGCAATCTTTCCTTATTCAGTCCTTTCTAAAGGTTTAATAAACCTTTAAAAAGTTAAAAGGAAGAGTGGTTTTCTCAGATGGGCAATGCTTTGGGCCATTTTCTTGGTCTGGTTTCCTTTGCTTGTGTCCCATCTGAGGGCTCAGTTGGGGTACAGGGCTAGGTGCTTTGGGCACTCTTGGAGTTCCTCTTGGATCCCTTGAACAACAGGGTTTGGCCCACAAGGGGAATTTGTGCTGCTTTGTGACAGAGAAGAACTTCCCAGCCTCTTTTTTGTGTTTGCTGTAGGGAAGGTTGGTTATTGCTTTGCATAAACTCACAGACCAACATGGAGCGTTTGCTTTGTGATGTCAGGGCATGGTTGCCACATTGTCGTAGTGACATCAGAAGGTTGCCTTGGTGCAATGAAGGCCTGAGTGTCAGAGCAGCCCTAGCGCTTGCTCAGTTCAGGAGAATCCTCCTGGCTGGCACCTTTGTCAGAAGGCAGCTGCCCACTGACAAGAGCCTTTTTTTTTCTAGTGTTGTGGCAAGCCCCACAACACTGCAAAATGTATCACTATCTGGCCACGGCAGCTTTTGCTGCCTATGGCATTGCTTATTCTGCCTATTTCGTGACACATTTCTACCGTAAGTAGAGGTTTTCCTCCCATTTAGGTTCGGGCATATCCTAACCTGGCTTTTGTATGTCTTCCTGCTCTTTCTTAGTGACTGAGTTTCTGATTTTGAAACAGAAATAGCATTAGGATGCCACTGGTTTGGTAAAGCTCCTGTCAAGGCGTTCAGCTAAAAAGGGGGTGTCTGTAGCCACAGGGGCAGCATTTGCAAGGCAACCTGCAGGGCTTCTGTTCCCTCCATGGGAGAGTCTGTGGCAGCAGAGTCTGTCATTTCCTCAGTTTGCTGGGACAAGCAAGACACCTTTGAAAATGTAGACTGGCAGACCTTCAGGGAATGCCTTCTAAAAACTCTGCAGTTGTTCCCAGAATTCAGAGAAAGCTTCTTTCTTTCAAAGTTTTCTCATGAACGGATTTGACTGTCTAACTTGACCTTTTACTGAGTTCTAAAATAGTGATTCCCTTTGAAAGGAAGTGCAAACTCCCAAGCAGTGAGTGTCTGCTCCTGAACCCTGGAGCTGGCTGCTGTGCTCTTTCACAATAGAACAGTCACAGCTCAGGGGGATTTTGGGAAGCTTTTCTGGGCAATTGTTTCCTGCAAGTTAATGAGAATTGGTGCATGCAACTGATTGAAAAAAAAAAAAGTACCTGGAAGGAGAGGATTTCAGAAAGCTGTTTTATGTGTTTTCTAGAACAGGAGCATTGAGTGTTAAAGAACAATTTGCACATTCTTGATCATGTTTGTATTCATTTACTGGCAAAACAGGCTAAAGTGTAGGCACAGCCAAGAATATTGTCCTGATCTCTTGCTGGCTGTGTGAATGAAATGTGTCTTTTGGAGGGATTTTGTGAAACGGGAAATCATCTCTGTTTGGGTTGACTTGTTCTGTGGGATTCAGCAGCCCAGGCAGTTTTCTCACAGCATCTGGTTCATTTTCCCTTGCCCACTACAGGTCACCTGAAGCGTGTATTCAGCAGTGCTGATCATGAGGTGAGTGAGAAAGGGAGATTTCATGTTCCTGGTGTTTAAGAATTGTAGAGCCAGCAGTCAGCTTGGCCAGTAGCAGTAGAGTGTAGAGGGCCAGCTAGAAAGGCAAAATGAAAATCCATTTTCATGAATGCAAAAAAATAAAAAAGGCAGACATGGATATTTTTAAAATTCCATCTCAGAAAGTTTGAAGAACTAAACCCTAGTTTTGCAGAGAGAGAATTGCTTCCTGACAGCAGATAGGGTGGAAAATTTAAAAAAAGAGCAATTTCCTTTACATTTAAATTAGACCATTTTAATTTAGTCAGAGTGACTTAGAATACTGTTCCTATCAAAATTTATGATATCTACTTAAAAGATGAGGTGGTAGAAAAGGAAGGCCATCTTGCCAATGGTGCCAGGGTGTATCTGAAGTGAAATGGGCAACCTTTGTGGCTGGGGAGCTGCGTGGGCCAAAAGGACGCAGGGCTGGCGGCCTTGAGCAGCTGAAGATGAGGCAGCGTGTGGCCAGGTGGCCAAGAAGGCCAAGGGCATGGTGGCCTGTGTCAGCAGCAGTGGGGCAGCAGGAGCAGGGCAGTGAGCGTGGCCCTGTGCTGGGCAGTGCTGTGGCCACAGCTGGAGTGCTGTGTGCACTTGTGGGGCCCTGGGAAGCAGAAAGTCATGGAGGGGCTGCAGCGTGTGCACAGAAGGACACAGGGAGCTGGGCAAGGGGGTGCAGCACAAGGCCAGTGAGGAGGTGCTGAGGGAGCTTTAGCCTGGACAATGGGAGGCTTTTGGGGACCTTCAGGCAGACTTCCATCAATCCCTGCATGACAGTGCTCAGCACAAGGGCTGTTTCATGCCAAACATCCCCTCAGGGCATCCAAGGGCTTTAGACACTGGAGTGGGTGACGCTTCCATCTTGTGGTTTCTTGGCTCGGTGTTTTGTTAGGAGAAGGCCTGTTCATTTTCCTCTTTTTCCAGCAAGCAAAGATGCTTCTGCACAAGGTTTCCTGCCCTTTTTCAGCCCTGGATGGGGATTCTGATCCAGTTTGAGTTTTTTCCACATCTGCAGCAGCAGTAGCAAAGGCGTTGCTGTTGCTTTCCTAGTTTTCCATTTCAGTGCTTTCAAGCAGTAAAAGCTCTGTTTTGCCAAGACAACCTTGCTTGCTGATAGCAGCCAGGGAGGAAAATCAACTTCATATCCATCTAGAGTGCTGTTGAATTGCCCATTTTAATTTGGTGCCTGTGACTTAGAACCCCTCTGTCACTAGGAAATGTTATGATTTTTCCTTGGAAGATGTGGTGGTAGATCTGAAAAGAAATGGGGTTCTACATGATAGGAAATGGCCTGTCCCTCATGCTCTCCTCTCTCTTGCCACAGATGACAGAACCAAGAGCCGTCTCTCCCTGGCTCCCGCTGCTCCTGGAGAAGAAGCCAAAGAGGAGCAAACTGAGAGGTGGATGACCGCCAGCCTCCATCATTGCTCACACCAGAGCATGGATTTTCTAAAGCAGTAAGTGCCATTTTGTGTGTGGTGCTGTCTTTAGTGCAAGGCAGAGCTGCAAGTTTTGGAGCAGCCAGCACTTTGCTGTTGCTGGCTGAGGATGCTGGGTGCTGGAGTCCTGCCAGGAGCGAGGGATTTCCTCCAGGCAGCGACCACAGAACTTGGCCTTTGAGCTGTCATGTTGAGGCAGCAAAGGGCTGGTGCATCTGGGAGAGCATCTGGCTGCTTGGCTCAGGGAAGCTCTGTCTCTTGGCTTCTGCAGTGCTATGGCCAAGGGCAAAGGAGGTAGTGCTGGAGGTGCCAGGCCTTGGTTTGTTTGTTTTCCCTTTTTGGAAAGGTGTGTTTGGCTTGTGAAAGTGGTCTGCATTTTCCTTGAGTAGTTCTTCACTTGTACAGTCTCTTTTGGGCCAGCTGTCTTTTGGCTTTTGATAAGCTGCAAGGGGAGGATTGTGTGGTCCATGCAGCTGTGGGGGGCCATTCTTGTCCTGCGTGGCCAAAAAACAAAGTGTGTGGAGTTGTGAAGCCTTCTTGTGAGGCCAAAAGCAGAAGTGGCCAGTTTCTGTTGATGCATTTTTTGGTGCAGTCTGCAGCTTTGGCATGGTGCCTTGGAGCCTGGAGAGAGGGTGAAGCTGCAAGTCCTTGACTGCTGTCTTGTGCTGATCGGAAGACGAAGGCCATCTTGCAATGGTGCCTGCTGTATCTGAAGTGAGATGGGCACCTTTGTGGCTGGGGAGCTGCATGGGCCAAAAGAATACAGGACTGACGGCCCTGAGCAGCTGAAGATGTGGCAGCGTGTGGCCAGGTGGCCAAGAAGGCCAAGGGCATGGTGGCCTGTGTCAGCAGCAGTGGGGCAGCAGGAGCAGGGCAGTGAGCGTGGCCCTGTGCTGGGCAGTGCTGCGGCCACAGCTGGAGTGCTGTGTGCACTTGTGGGCCCTGGGAAGCAGAAAGTCATGGAGGGGCTGCAGCGTGTGCACAGAAGGACAGGGGAGCTGGGCAAGGGGGTGCAGCACAAGGCCAGTGAGGAGGTGCTGAGGGAGCTTTAGCCTGGACAATGGGAGGCTCTTGAGGGACCTTCAGGTAGACTTCCATCAATCCCTGCAGGACAGTGCTCAGCACAAGGGCTGTTTCACTCCAAACATCCCCTCACTTCATCCAAGGGCTTTACATACTGGAGTGGGTGACGCTTTCATGTTGCGGTTTGCTGGCTTGTTGTTTTGTTAGGAATAGAAGGCCTGCTCATTTTCCTATTTTGCCATGAAGCAAAGATGCTTCTGCACAACGTTTCCTGTGCTTTTCCAGCCCTGGTTGGGATTTTGATCCACTTTGAGCTTTCTATGTCTGCAGAAGCAGTAGCAAAGGCATTGCTGTTGCTTTCCTAGTTTTCCATTTCAGTGCTTTCAAGCAGTAAAAGCTCCGTTTTGCCAAGATAACCTTGCTTGCTGATAACAGCCAGGGAGGAAAATCAACTTCATATCCATCTAGAGTGCTGTTGAATTGCCCATTTTAATTTGGTGCCTGTGACTTAGAACCCCTCTGTTGCTATGAAATGTTATGATTTTTCCTTGGAAGATGTGGTGGTAGATCTGAAAAGAAATGGGGTTCTACATGATAGGAAATGGCCTGTCCCTCATGCTCCTCTCTTGCCACAGATGACAGAACCAAGAGCCGTCTCTCCCCTGGCTCCCGCTGCCCCTGGAGAAGAAACCAGGGAGGGGCAAACTGAGGTGGATGACCGCCAGCCTCCATCATTGCTCACACCAGAGCGTGGATTTTCTGGAGCAGTAAGTGCCAGTTGTGGGTGCTGCTGTCTTTAGTGCAAGGCAGAGCTGCAAGTTTTGGAGCAGCCAGCACTTTGCTGTGTCAGGCTGAGGATGCTGGGTGCTGGAGTCCTGCCAGGAGCTGGGGATTTCCTCAGGCAGCCACCACAGAGCTTGGCCTTTGCTGCTGTCATGTTGAGGCAGCAAAGGGCTGGTGCCTCTGGGAGCGCATCTGGCTGCTTGGCTCAGGGAAGCTCCTGTGTCTTGGCTCCTGCAGTGCTATGGCCAAGGGCAAAGGAGGTAGTGCTGGAGGTGCCAGGCCTTGGTTTCTTTGTTTTCCTTTTTGGAAAGGTGTGTTTGACTTGTGAAAATGGTCTGCATTTCCTTGAGTAGTTCTTCACTTGTACAGTCTAATTTGGGCCAGCTGTCTTTTGGCTTTTGAGAAGCTGCAAGGGGAGGATTGTGTGGTCCATGCAGCTGGGGGGGGCCATTCTTGTCCCGCGTGGCCAAAAAACAAAGTGCGGAGTTGCATGAAGCCTTCTTGTGAGGCCAAAAGCCAAAGTGGCCAGTTTCTGTTGATGATGCATTTTGGTGCAGTCTGCAGCTTTGGCATGGTCCTTGCAGCCTGGAGTGGGGGTGAAGCTGCAAGTCCTTGACTGCTGTCTTGTGTTGCTCGGAAGAGGAAGGCCAGGCTGCAATGATGCCTGTTGTATCTGAAGTGAAATGGGCACCTTTGTGGCTGGGGAGCTGCGTGGGCCAAAAGGATGCAGGGCTGGCGGCCTTGAGCAGCTGAAGATGAGTCAGCGTGCGGCCAGGTGGCCAGGAAGGCCAAGGGCATGGTGGCCTGTGTCAGCAGCAGTGGGGCAGCAGGAGCAGGGCAGTGAGCGTGGCCCTGTGCTGGGCAGTGCTGCGGCCACAGCTGGAGTGCTGTGTGCACTTGTGGGCCCCTGGGAAGCAGAAAGTCATGGAGGGGCTGCAGCGTGTGCACAGAAGGACAGGGGAGCTGGGCAAGGGGTGCAGCACAAGGCCAGTGAGGAGTTGCTGAGGGAGCTTTAGCCTGGACAATGGCAGGCTTTTGAGGGACCTTCAGGCAGACTTCCATCAATCCCTGCAGGACAGTGCTCAGCACAAGGGCTGTTTTCACGCCAAACATCCCCTCAGGGCATCCAAGGCTTTAGACACTGGAGTGGGTGACGCTTCCATCTTGTGGTTTGTTGGCTCGGTGTTTTGTTAGGAAGAGAAGGCCTGTTCATTTTCCTTTTTTTCCAGCAAGCAAAGATGCTTCTGCACAAGGTTTCATGCCCTTTTCCGACCCAGATGGGATGGGATTGTGATCCAGTTTTAGTTTTCCACATCTGCAGCAGCAGTTGCAAAGGCATTGCTGTTGCTTTCCTAGTTTTCCATTTCAGTGGTTTCAAGCAGTAAAAGCTCTGTTTTGCCAAGACAACCTTGCTTGCTGATAGCAGCCAGGGAGGAAAATCAACTTCATATCCATCTAGAGTGCTGTTGAATTGCCCATTTGAATTTGGTGCCTGTGACTTAGAACCCCTCTGTTGCTATGAAATGTTATGATTTTTCTTTGGAAGATGTGGTGGTAGATCTGAAAAGAAATGGGGTTCTACATGATAGGAAATGGCCTGTCCCTCATGCTCCTCTCTTGCCACAGATGACAGAACCAAGAGCCGTCTCTCCCCTGGCTCCCGCTGCCCCTGGAGAAGAAACCAGGGAGGGGCAAACTGAGGTGGATGACCGCCAGCCTCCATCATTGCTCACACCAGAGCGTGGATTTTCTGGAGCAGTAAGTGCCAGTTGTGGGTGCTGCTGTCTTTAGTGCAAGGCAGAGCTGCAAGTTTTGGAGCAGCCAGCACTTGGCTGTGTCAGGCTGAGGATGCTGGGTGCTGGAGTCCTGCCAGGAGCTGGGGATTTCCTCCAGGCAGCCACCACAGAGCTTGGCCTTTGAGCTGTCACGTTGAGGCAGCAAAGGGCTGGTGCCTCTGGGAGCGCATCTGGCTGCTTGGCTCAGGGAAGCTCCTGTGTCTTGGCTCCTGCAGTGCTATGGCCAAGGGCAAAGGAGGTAGTGCTGGAGGTGCCAGGCCTTGGTTTCTTTGTTTTTTCCCTTTTTGGAAAGGTGTGTTTGACTTGTGAAAATGGTCTGCATTTTTTCCTTGAGTAGTTCTTCACTTGTACAGTCTAATTTGGGCCAGCTGTCTTTTGGCTTTTGAGAAGCTGCAAGGGGAGGATTGTGTGGTCCATGCAGCAGCTGGGGGGCCATTCTTGTCCCGCGTGGCCAAAGAAACAAAGTGCGGAGTTTGAAGCCTTCTTGTGAGGCCAAAAGCCAAAGCGGCCAGTTTCTGTTGATGCATCTTTTGGTGCAGTCTGCAGCTTTGGCATGGTCCTTGCAGCCTGGAGTGGGGGTGAAGCTGCAAGTCCTTGACTGCTGTCTTGTGTTGCTTGGAAACAGAAGGCCATCTTGCAATGATGCCTGCTGTATCTGAAGTGAAATGGGCACCTTTGTGGCTGGGGAGCTGCGTGGGCCAAAAGGATGCAGGGCTGGCGGCCTTGAGCAGCTGAAGATGAGGCAGCGTGTGGCCAGGTGGCCAAGAAGGCCAAGGGCATGGTGGCCTGTGTCAGCAGCAGTGGGGCAGCAGGAGCAGGGCAGTGAGCGTGGCCCTGTGCTGGGCAGTGCTGCGGCCACAGCTGGAGTGCTGTGTGCACTTGTGGGCCCCTGGGAAGCAGAAAGTCATGGAGGGGCTGCAGCGTGTGCACAGAAGGACAGGGGAGCTGGGCAAGGGGCTGCAGCACAAGGCCAGTGAGGAGTTGCTGAGGGAGCTTTAGCCTGGACAATGGCAGGCTTTTGAGGTACCTTCAGGCCCACTTCCATCAATCCCTGCAGGACAGTGCTCAGCACAAGGGCTGTTTCACGCCAAACATCCCCTCAGGGCATCCAAGGGCTTTAGACACTGGAGTGGGTGACGCTTCCATCTTGTGGTTTGTTGGCTCGGTGTTTTGTTAGGAAGAGAAGGCCTGTTCATTTTCCTCTTTTTCCAGCAAGCAAAGATGCTTCTGCACAAGGTTTCATGCCCTTTTCCGACCCAGATGGGCGATTGTGATCCAGTTTTACTTTTTCCACATCTGCAGCAGCAGCAGTTGCAAAGGCATTGCTGTTGCTTTCCCTAGTGTTCCATTTCAGTGGTTTCAAGCAGTAAAAGCTCTGTTTTGCCAAGACAACCTTGCTTGCTGATAGCAGCCAGGGAGGAAAATCAACTTCATATCCATCTAGAGTGCTGTTGAATTGCCCATTTGAATTTGGTGCCTGTGACTTAGAACCCCTCTGTTGCTATGAAATGTTATGATTTTTCCTTGGAAGATGTGGTGGTAGATCTGAAAAGAAATGGGGTTCTACATGATAGGAAATGGCCTGTCCCTCATGCTCCTCTCTTGCCACAGATGACAGAACCAAGAGCCGTCTCTCCCCTGGCTCCCGCTGCCCCTGGAGAAGAAACCAGGGAGGGGCAAACTGAGGTGGATGACCGCCAGCCTCCATCATTGCTCACACCAGAGCGTGGATTTTCTGGAGCAGTAAGTGCCAGTTGTGGGTGCTGCTGTCTTTAGTGCAAGGCAGAGCTGCAAGTTTTGGAGCAGCCAGCACTTGGCTGTGTCAGGCTGAGGATGCTGGGTGCTGGAGTCCTGCCAGGAGCTGGGGATTTCCTCCAGGCAGCCACCACAGAGCTTGGCCTTTGAGCTGTCACGTTGAGGCAGCAAAGGGCTGGTGCCTCTGGGAGAGCATCTGGCTGCTTGGCTCAGGGAAGCTCTGTGTCTTGGCTCCTGCAGTGCTATGGCCAAGGGCAAAGGAGGTAGTGCTGGAGGTGCCAGGCCTTGGTTTCTTTGTTTTCCCTTTTTGGAAAGGTGTGTTTGACTTGTGAAAATGGTCTGCATTTTCCTTGAGTAGTTCTTCACTTGTACAGTCTAATTTGGGCCAGCTGTCTTTTGGCTTTTGAGAAGCTGCAAGGGGAGGATTGTGTGGTCCATGCAGCTGGGGGGGCCATTCTTGTCCCGCGTGGCCAAAGCAACAAAGTGCGGAGTTATGAAGCCTTCTTGTGAGGCCAAAAGCCAAAGCGGCCAGTTTCTGTTGATGCATTTTGGTGCAGTCTGCAGCTTTGGCATGGTCCTTGCAGCCTGGAGTGGGGGTGAAGCTGCAAGTCCTTGACTGCTGTCTTGTGTTGCTTGGAAAGGAGAGGCCAGGCTGCAATGATGCCTGTGTATCTGAAGTGAAATGGGCACCTTTGTGGCTGGGGAGCTGCGTGGGCCAAAAGGATGCAGGGCTGGCGGCCTTGAGCAGCTGAAGATGAGGCAGCGTGTGGCCAGGTGGCCAAGAAGGCCAAGGGCATGGTGGCCAGTGTCAGCAGCAGTGGGGCAGCAGGAGCAGGGCAGTGAGCGTGGCCCTGTGCTGGGCAGTGCTGCGGCCACAGCTGGAGTGCTGTGTGCACTTGTGGGCCCCTGGGAAGCAGAAAGTCATGGAGGGGCTGCAGCGTGTGCACAGAAGGACAGGGGAGCTGGGCAAGGGGCTGCAGCACAAGGCCAGTGAGGAGTTGCTGAGGGAGCTTTAGCCTGGACAATGGCAGGCTTTTGAGGGACCTTCAGGCCCACTTCCATCAATCCCTGCAGGACAGGGCTCAGCACAAGGGCTGTTTCACGCCAAACATCCCCTCACGGCATCCAAGGGCTTTAGACACTGGAGTGGGTGACGCTTCCATCTTGTGGTTTGTTGGCTCGGTGTTTTGTAGGGAAAGAAGGCCTGTTCATTTTCCTCTTTTTCCAGCAAGCAAAGATGCTTCTGCACAAGGTTTCATGCCCTTTTCCGACCCAGATGGGGGATTGTGATCCAGTTTTACTTTTCCACATCTGCAGCAGCAGTTGCAAAGGCATTGCTGTTGCTTTCCTAGTTTTCCATTTCAGTGGTTTCAAGCAGTAAAAGCTCTGTTTTGCCAAGACAACCTTGCTTGCTGATAGCAGCCAGGGAGGAAAATCAACTTCATATCCATCTAGAGTGCTGTTGAATTGCCCATTTGAATTTGGTGCCTGTGACTTAGAACCCCCTCTGTTGCTATGAAATGTTATGATTTTTCCTTGGAAGATGTGGTGGTAGATCTGAAAAGAAATGGGGTTCTACATGATAGGAAATGGCCTGTCCCTCATGCTCCTCTCTTGCCACAGATGACAGAACCAAGAGCCGTCTCTCCCCTGACTCCCGCTGCCCCTGGAGAAGAAACCAGGGAGGGGCAAACTGAGGTGGATGACCGCCAGCCTCCATCATTGCTCACACCAGAGCGTGGATTTTCTGGAGCAGTAAGTGCCAGTTGTGGGTGCTGCTGTCTTTAGTGCAAGGCAGAGCTTCAAGTTTTGGAGCAGCCAGCACTTGGCTGTGTCAGGCTGAGGATGCTGGGTGCTGGAGTCCTGCCAGGAGCTGGGGATTTCCTCCAGGCAGCCACCACAGAGCTTGGCCTTTGAGCTGTCACGTTGAGGCAGCAAAGGGCTGGTGCATCTGGGAGCGCATCTGGCTGCTTGGCTCAGGGAAGCTCTGTGTCTTGGCTCCTGCAGTGCTATGGCCAAGGGCAAAGGAGGTAGTGCTGGAGGTGCCAGGCCTTGGTTTCTTTGTTTTCCCTTTTTGGAAAAGGTGTGTTTGACTTGTGAAAATGGTCTGCATTTTCCTTGAGTAGTTCTTCACTTGTACAGTCTCCTTGGGCCAGCTGTCTTTTGGCTTTTGAGAAGCTGCAAGGGGAGGATTGTGTGGTCCATGCAGCTGGGGGGGCCATTCTTGTCCCGCGTGGCCAAAGAAACAAAGTGCGGAGTTGTGAAGCCTTCTTGTGAGGCCAAAAGCCAAAGCGGCCAGTTTCTGTTGATGCATCTTTTTGGTGCAGTCTGCAGCTTTGGCATGGTCCTTGCAGCCTGGAGTGGGGGGTGAAGCTGCAAGTCCTTGACTGCTGTCTTGTGTTGCTCGGAAGAGGAAGGCCAGGCTGCAATGATGCCTGCTGTGTATCTGAAGTGAAATGGGCACCTTTGTGGCTGGGGAGCTGCGTGGGCAAAAAAGGATGCAGGGCTGGCGGCCTTGAGCAGCTGAAGATGAGGCAGCGTGTGGCCAGGTGGCCAAGAAGGCCAAGGGCATGGTGGCCAGTGTCAGCAGCAGTGGGGCAGCAGGAGCAGGGCAGTGAGCGTGGCCCTGTGCTGGGCAGTGCTGCGGCCACAGCTGGAGTGCTGTGTGCACTTGTGGGCCCCTGGGAAGCAGAAAGTCATGGAGGGGCTGCAGCGTGTGCACAGAAGGACAGGGGAGCTGGGCAAGGGGCTGCAGCACAAGGCCAGTGAGGAGTTGCTGAGGGAGCTTTAGCCTGGACAATGGCAGGCTTTTGAGGGACCTTCAGGCAGACTTCCATCAATCCCTGCAGGACAGTGCTCAGCACAAGGGCTGTTTCACGCCAAACATCCCCTCACGGCATCCAAGGGCTTTAGACACTGGAGTGGGTGACGCTTCCATCTTGTGGTTTGTTGGCTCGGTGTTTTGTTAGGAAAAGAAGGCCTGTTCATTTTCCTCTTTTTCCAGCAAGCAAAGATGCTTCTGCACAAGGTTTCATGCCTTTTCCCACCCAGATGGGGATTGTGATCCAGTTTTACTTTTCCACATCTGCAGCAGCAGTTGCAAAGGCATTGCTGTTGCTTTCCTAGTGTTCCATTTCAGTGCTTTCCAAGCAGTAAAAGCTCTGTTTTGCCAAGACAACCTTGCTTGCTGATAGCAGCCAGGGAGGAAAATCAACTTCATATCCATCTAGAGTGCTGTTGAATTGCCCATTTGAATTTGGTGCCTGTGACTTAGAACCCCTCTGTTGCTATGAAATGTTATGATTTTTCCTTTGGAAGATGTGGTGGTAGATCTGAAAAGAAATGGGGTTCTACATGATAGGAAATGGCCTGTCCCTCATGCTCCTCTCTTGCCACAGATGACAGAACCAAGAGCCGTCTCTCCCCTGACTCCCGCTGCCCCTGGAGAAGAAACCAGGGAGGGGCAAACTGAGGTGGATGACCGCCAGCCTCCATCATTGCTCACACCAGAGCGTGGATTTTCTGGAGCAGTAAGTGCCAGTTGTGGGTGCTGCTGTCTTTAGTGCAAGGCAGAGTTGCAAGTTTTGGAGCAGCCAGCACTTGGCTGTGTCAGGCTGAGGATGCTGGGTGTTGGAGTCCTGCCAGGAGCTGGGGATTTCCTCCAGGCAGCCACCACAGAGCTTGGCCTTTGAGCTGTCACGTTGAGGCAGCAAAGGGCTGGTGCCTCTGGGAGCGCATCTGGCTGCTTGGCTCAGGGAAGCTCTGTGTCTTGGCTCCTGCAGTGCTATGGCCAAGGGCAAAGGAGGTAGTGCTGGAGGTGCCAGGCCTTGGTTTCTTTGTTTTCCCTTTTTGGAAAGGTGTGTTTGACTTGTGAAAATGGTCTGCATTTCCTTGAGTAGTTCTTCACTTTACAGTCTCCCTTGGGCCAGCTGTCTTTTGGCTTTTGAGAAGCTGCAGGGGGAGGATTGTGTGGTCCATGCAGCTGGGGGGGGCCATTCTTGTCCCGCGTGGCCAAAGAAACAAAAGTGCGGAGTGAATGAAAGCCTTCTTGTGAGGCCAAAAGCCAAAGCGGCCAGTTTCTGTTGATGCATCTTTTTGGTGAAGTCTGCAGCTTTGGCATGGTCCTTGCAGCCTGGAGTGGGGGTGAATCTGCAAGTCCTTGACTGCTGTCTTGTGTTGCTTGGAAACAGAGAGGCCACGCTGCAATGATGCCTGTTGTATCTGAAGTCAGATGGGCACCTTTGTGGCTGGGGAGCTGCGTGGGACAAAAAGGATGCAGGGCTGGCGGCCTTGAGCAGCTGAAGATGAGGCAGCGTGCGGCCAGGTGGCCAAGAAGGCCAAGGGCATGGTTGGCCAGTGTCAGCAGCAGTGGGGCAGCAGGAGCAGGGCAGTGAGCGTGGCCCTGTGCTGCGGCCACAGCTGGAGTGCTGTGTGCACTTGTGGGCCCCTGGGAAGCAGAAAGTCATGGAGGGGCTGCAGCGTGTGCACAGAAGGACAGGGGAGCTGGGCAAGGGGCTGCAGCACAAGGCCAGTGAGGAGTTGCTGAGGGAGCTTTAGCCTGGACAATGGCAGGCTTTTGAGGGACCTTCAGGCCCACTTCCATCAATCCCTGCAGGGCAGTGCTCAGCACAAGGGCTGTTTCACGCCAAACATCCCCTCACGGCATCCAAGGGCTTTAGACACTGGAGTGGGTGACGCTTCCATCTTGTGGTTTATTGGCTCGGTGTTTTGTTAGGAAAAGAAGGCCTGTTCATTTTCCCTTTTTTCCAGCAAGCAAAGATGCTTCTGCACAAGGTTTCATGCCCTTTTTCCGACCCAGATGGGGATTGTGATCCAGTTTTACTTTTTCCACATCTGCAGCAGCAGTTGCAAAGGCATTGCTGTTGCTTTCCTAGTGTTCCATTTCAGTGCTTTCAAGCAGTAAAAGCTCTGTTTTGCCAAGACAACCTTGCTTGCTGATAGCAGCCAGGGGAGGAAAATCAACTTCATATCCATCTAGAGTGCTGTTGAATTGCCCATTTGAATTTGGTGCCTGTGACTTAGAACCCTCTGTTGCTATGAAATGTTATGATTTTTTCCTTGGAAGATGTGGTGGTAGATCTGAAAAGAAATGGGGTTCTACATGATAGGAAATGGCCTGTCCCTCATGCTCCTCTCTTGCCACAGATGACAGAACCAAGAGCCGTCTCTCCCCTGACTCCCGCTGCCCTGGAGAAGAAACCAGGGAGGGGCAAACTGAGGTGGATGACCGCCAGCCTCCATCATTGCTCACACCAGAGCGTGGATTTTCTGGAGCAGTAAGTGCCAGTTGTGGGTGGTGCTGTCTTTAGTGCAAGGCAGAGCTGCAAGTTTTGGAGCAGCCAGCACTTGGCTGTGTCAGGCTGAGGATGCTGGGTGCTGGAGTCCTGCCAGGAGCTGGGGATTTCCTCCAGGCAGCCACCACAGAGCTTGGCCTTTGAGCTGTCACGTTGAGGCAGCAAAGGGCTGGTGCATCTGGGAGCGCATCTGGCTGCTTGGCTCAGGGAAGCTCCTGTGTCTTGGCTCCTGCAGTGCTATGGCCAAGGGCAAAGAGGTAGTGCTGGAGGTGCCAGGCCTTGGTTTCTTTGTTTTCCCTTTTTGGAAAGGTGTGTTTGACTTGTGAAAATGGTCTGCATTTCCTTGAGTAGTTCTTCACTTGTACAGTCTCCCTTGGGCCAGCTGTCTTTTTTTTTTGAGAAGCTGCAAGGGAGGATTGTGTGGTCCATGCAGCTGGGGGGGCCATTCTTGTCCCGCGTTGCCAAAGCAACAAAGTGCGGAGTTGCGAAGCCTTCTTGTGAGGCCAAAAGCCAAAGCGGCCAGTTTCTGTTGATGCATCTTTTGGTGCAGTCTGCAGCTTTGTCATGGTCCTTGCAGCCTGGAGTGGGAGTGAAGCTGCAAGTCCTTGACTGCTGTCTGTGTTGTTGCACGGAAGCAGAAGGCCAGGCTGCAATGATGCCTGTTGTATCTGATGTGAAATGGGCACCTTTGTGGCTGGGGAGCTGCGTGGGCCAAAAGGATGCAGGGCTGGCGGCCTTGAGCAGCTGAAGATGAGGCAGCGTGCGGCCAGGTGGCCAAGAAGGCCAAGGGCATGGTGGCCAGTGTCAGCAGCAGTGGGGCAGCAGGAGCAGGGCAGTGAGCGTGGCCCTGTGCTGGGCAGTGCTGCGGCCACAGCTGGAGTGCTGTGTGCACTTGTGGGCCCCTGGGAAGCAGAAAGTCATGGAGGGGCTGCAGCGTGTGCACAGAAGGACAGGGGAGCTGGGCAAGGGGCTGCAGCACAAGGCCAGTGAGGAGTTGCTGAGGGAGCTTTAGCCTGGACAATGGCAGGCTTTTGAGGACCTTCAGGCCCACTTCCATCAATCCCTGCAGGACAGTGCTCAGCACAAGGGCTGTTTCACGCCAAACATCCCCTCAGGGCATCCAAGGGCTTTAGACACTGGAGTGGGTGACGCTTCCATCTTGTGGTTTGTTGGCTCGGTGTTTTGTTAGGAAGAGAAGGCCTGTTCATTTTCCTTTTTTCCAGCAAGCAAAGATGCTTCTGCACAAGGTTTCATGCCCTTTTCCGACCCAGATGGGCGATTGTGATCCAGTTTTAGTTTTTTCCACATCTGCAGCAGCAGTTGCAAAAGGCATTGCTGTTGCTTTCCTAGTGTTCCATTTCAGTGGTTTCAAGCAGTAAAAGCTCTGTTTTGCCAAGACAACCTTGCTTGCTGATAGCAGCCAGGAGGAAAATCAACTTCATATCCATCTAGAGTGCTGTTGAATTGCCCATTTGAATTTGGTGCCTGTGACTTAGAACCGGTCTGTTGCTATGAAATGTTATGATTTTTCCTTGGAAGATGTGGTGGTAGATCTGAAAAGAAATGGGGTTCTACATGATAGGAAATGGCCTGTCCCTCATGCTCCTCTCTTGCCACAGATGACAGAACCAAGAGCCGTCTCTCCCCTGACTCCCGCTGCCCCTGGAGAAGAAACCAGGGAGGGGCAAACTGAGGTGGATGACCGCCAGCCTCCATCATTGCTCACACCAGAGCGTGGATTTTCTGGAGCAGTAAGTGCCAGTTGTGGGTGCTGCTGTCTTTAGTGCAAGGCAGAGCTTCAAGTTTTGGAGCAGCCAGCACTTGGCTGTGTCAGGCTGAGGATGCTGGGTGCTGGAGTCCTGCCAGGAGCTGGGGATTTCTTCCAGGCAGCCACCACAGAGCTTGGCCTTTGAGCTGTCACGTTGAGGCAGCAAAGGGCTGGTGTGCTCTGGGAGCGCATCTGGCTGCTTGGCTCAGGGAAGCTCTGTGTCTTGGCTCCTGCAGTGCTATGGCCAAGGGCAAAGGAGGTAGTGCTGGAGGTGCCAGGCCTTGGTTTCTTTGTTTTCCCTTTTTGGAAAGGTGTGTTTGACTTGTGAAAATGGTCTGCATTTCCTTGAGTAGTTCTTCACTTGTACAGTCTCCCTTGGGCCAGCTGTCTTTTGGCTTTTGAGAAGCTGCAAGGGGAGGATTGTGTGGTCCATGCAGCTGTGGGGGGGCCATTCTTGTCCCGCGTGGCCAAAGCAACAAAGTGCGGAGTTGCGAAGCCTTCTTGTGAGGCCAAAAGCCAAAGCGGCCAGTTTCTGATGATGCATCTTTTGGTGAAGTCTGCAGCTTTGGCTTGGTCCTTGCAGCCTGGAGTGGGGGTGAATCTGCAAGTCCTTGACTGCTCTCTTGTGTTGCTCGGAGGAGGACTGCAAAGTTAAATGTGCGACTCTGTGGCTGGGGAGCTGCGTGGGCCAAAATGCTGGTCAGAATTCTCAGGTGGCAAAAGTGGGTGAGGAAACACCTTTGTACTCCTCCATCATCTGAGGTGGCCATTGAGTTTCTCTGATGACCATCAGAGGATCTTTGCCCGCATCCTTATCTCCTGAATGAGCAGGGTTTCTTAGAGGAATATAGATGTCAGGAAGGCAGAAATGCCGGTGCAGGCCTGAATAGAACTCCACAAGTGTCTCTCACAAGGAGTGAGCTCACCCAGGAAGTCACCTGCGGAGCCAGGATGGAGCCCTGGGACCGGGCGGGGTGTCAGTCACTGTTGAAAGAGAAACAGGACATGGCAGAAGCAGAGGGAGTCCCTCAGCAGACCCTTGAGAAATGCCACACCTTTCCTGTCAGCTGCCTGAGAGGCTGTTGGAGCTTCAGTCCCAGATGGCCCCTGACTATAGTGCCAGGGTCACTCTGGAATCTGTGCCTCCCACGGGCAGAGAATGATCCAGCAGAGCAGCAGCTCAGTGCTTTGGGAATGTGTGAGCCCAGCAGTCTTTGAGTCTTGGCTCACAAAGCTTGTATGGGAAGTTGAAACCCCTGTTCTCTTTCTTTCTGTTCAGGTGCTTCTAGAGAAAAAGCAGGAGCAGACTGCTTCATCAGAGATGCCATGCCAGACTCAAGGAGAGCTGTTGCCAGCCCGAGAGCAGGAAGAGCAGCTCAGGCAGCCGGTGGAAGAGCCACAGGAGAATGGCCAGGTAAGCCTGAGTGGCCAGGGGACAGAGGGATGGGCAGGAAGAGGGGCATCAACCAGAGCTCCTGGGACTGAGGAGGCCAGCAAGTCCAACAGGCACTGGAAGCACAGAGCCTTGGAATCTGCAGAGATCTGCCCTGGGACAGGAGGGTTACACAGGAAGCAGATGTGGGTATGGAAGCAGAAAGAAGTGGCTGAATCAATGTGATTTTGAGGCTGCAAGAAGAACAAGCTGAGCCTGATGGCAGCTCCCAGTCACTTGCTCTGCATTTGTGTGTCCAGAAGATCAAGGCAGAGCCACAAGCAGAGCTGCCCGGAGCTCAGAGTGCCATCATGGCAGTGAGGAGGAGGAACAAGGAAGAGATGGGAAGAATTCAAGAGGACAATCTCCATCAGCAGAGGGGCGATCAACAAAACCAGGTGAGTGAAAGAGTGGTAGCCAGTGCACTCATAAGGCGTCCTCTCCCTCCTTGTTTACAGAACATCAAGGAATACCTGCAGGCAGAGCTGCAGAAAACTGACACTAGGATCAAGGCATTGGAGGAGAGGCTTGAGGAAAACATGAAAATCATCGAGAGAAAGCTATCTGCCTCCCTCAGGCTCTAGAAAAGCAAGTGAGTGAGAGAGGGATGCAGTCACTGCAGTCACCAAACTGCTGGTTTCTGCCCTTCTTGCCTTTCCAGTGCAGAGCAGCAGGGAGTGGGGTGATGCCTCTGAGTGCCATCCTGCTCTAGTGTGTATCACAGTCACTCTGAAGGACATTTCCTGGTGTGCTGAATCTCAACTGCTGCCCTGGACAGTGAAACTTGTCCTTTGGCCTTTTGGCCAGCAGTCATCCAAATGGATTGTTCTTTCCCTTTCCTCACAGTCGATGACTCCTGGCTGACAGGGACAAGCTGGAGTCTCTGACTGCTTTCTTCTGTTTGACTTGAGGCGCAAGTGTTGACATCTCACCGGGCAGCCTGCGAAGACTTCCAGCCAATGTCTGGCAATGAACAGCCCCAAGGCTGGCATGAGCCACAGCAACAGTGCCCACCAGAAGTGCTCCAGGTTGAGCACACCTACACGGACTCTGGCACTAAAGCTGCTGCCGCAGCAGCATTGCCTCAAGGAACCTCTATTGTCGAACCTGGGAACTCGAGCTCGGGCAGTTTGTTCATCTCCAGTGCTGACAGCAGCATGGCTGCTGCAAACCAGGACACTGCGGAGAAGTACCTGGAGATGCTGGGTACGTCTGGGCTGTTTCTTGTCTGAGGGACAGTGTGTTGTGTGCAGGTGTCAGCAGAGCTGGACCAAATGCTCCTCCTGAGTTTGGTGTCACAGGGCCATTTAGGACTCCCCAGAGGAAGTGCTGTGCTCCGAAGCAGCGAGAGAGCACTCTGGGTGAAATGGACTGGTTTGGAGTTTTGTCTTTTTGGTTGGCCATTTTTTATCGGGCTTTTTTGGTTTGGTTTTGGTTTTGTTTTTTGGGGGTTTGATTTCGGTTTTCGTTTTGCTTTTTTTTGTTGTTGTTGTTGGTTTGTGGGGTATTTTTGGTGGAGTTTGTTTTTCTCCATCCTGAAAGAGCCCTTCTGCCTCACATGTCTTGCTGATGTCATTTTTAGGACTGTTACTGTTACCATTACTACATCTGCAGTTTCTTTTCATGAGAATGCTATCTTTTTGTCAATAAGAACTACTTTGAAAGAAAGTCAGGTTACAGGACAACTAGAGAGCACGAGGTGTTTTCCATGTGCCCCCAAAGAAGAAACAGATACTTTTATAACCACTTGTATTTAATCTTCTAGTTGTATGCTTATCAAGGTGTGTCCAAGAGACACATGCAAGTGGCACGATCAGATAAAACTTTACTGCAGGCATTTCTCAGGAGAGAGCCTCCAGCCCAGCCATGGTATAATCCTCAGATCCATGGCACTTTTCCATACCTGATTCCCACTCTTTGCCATGACTGTTAGAATCCTAGCCATTGGCCCAAGCCCTGCTCAGATCAGTCTCTAGGAAAACACATCAAGTCCTAGGTGATTCTGCAGCACAAGCCAATGAATCGGCTTCTTGCCCATAACAGCTGCCAGTGCTGTGCTCTCATCAGATAAGACCTGGTGGGGCTGAGAGCAGAGCCCAGGGCATTCTGTGTCTACCATCACCTGTTGGGACAAAAAGGGCACTGATCCACAAGTCAGTGTGGCTGATCTCAAAGCCCATCCTGTTGTGTCCTGTGTCCTGGGGGCAACAGCTTGTAAGGGGCTCAGGCTGGCTGTGGCTTCTTGCCACTGCTTGCCAGGGCTCATGCTTGGGCTTTGCCAGCCTTGTTGTGCTAGCTGCCCTGCCCCTGAGGGCTGGTGGGGCTGCAGAGGCTGGAGCCTTCCTTAGCTGGGAGAGGGGCATCTATGAGCTCAGCCTGCTCAAAAACAGGTCAGGGTCCTAATGCTGAAAGGCCCGTTGGCATTGGCTCTAGCATCAGCTGCTCTGGTTTACAAATGGAAAGGCATTCTTTTGGCAAACTGCTGAAAGGGGGGAAGATGTCCTTCTCTCCTGGAAATGCATCTCCCTATGCTTTCTTTCCTGTCAGAGAGAACTCTTCCTAGGACTGTACAAAATCAGTCTCTATGCCAGCCATCTCCACTTTAAAGCCAGCATCTTGCCTTTTGTTTCCCTCAGGGAGAATGGTGAACCCCATTGAAAATCCATTGATGAGATACCAGGAGCTGGAATATATTGGCAGCGGGTGAGTCCAAGCACAGTTACTTCTACTTAACCATGGGCCAGGTGTTTTTCTGGTGGAATGTCTATCCAGTGTGAAGTCAGGCCAGCTGCAAAGATGATCACACACTGGGGATAGATTGTCCCATCTCTCAACGCTGCTCAGAATTTGTGAGTGTGCTCAAAAGGCATTGTCAGAGACACTTCCATGCTGCCAAGGTCTTGCCTGCATCAAGGAACAGGACCTGGAAGATCTCCTTGTCTCTCAACTTTGGGACAGCTCTGTGTAAATTTAGCATTTTTGCATGTCTCCAAATCATACTGCCCCACTAGTGAAAAAAGAAGAATCTTGCTTGTCTGAAAAAGAGCAAGCTACCCCTTCTCAAAGCTGTGAGTTCTCAGGAACATTTCCTTCCAAGACTTTGCTGAAGGAAATACTCCATGGTCAGGATAGAAACTGCACAGTTTAGAAACTGAAACCCAAGACGAAAGAAGAAGCTGTCTTTAGGAGCTGAGGCAGTAAACCCCAGCGCTTCAGGAACAGGCCCAGTGCCCATGCGCTTGAGAGGAAAAGGCATCATCTGCCTTCTGGCAGAGCACTTCTGCACCCTGCAGGTTTTAGGCATTTACAGCACAGATCTCCTGTGTGTGCTGGCTTTCACTGCAAGATCTAAATGGCTCCTCCTTTCTCTGCTTCTCTTTTGTTTCTAGGAGTTTTGGACATGTGGTCAGAGCACTCAACAATGCCACAGGGAGAGAGGTAAATGTCAACACCCTCTGGTGTGAGCTGTGGTGCAGCCTTGGGCAGAGCTGTGCTGAAAAGGCACAAGAAGCACAGACACAGACTGGTGCCTGCAAAATACATTTGGGACTTTGTCCTCCTCAGCTGCCGGAAGGAAGGCACGCAGGGCAGCGCTTCCTTTCAGAGAAGGACGCGCTCACTCGCTCTCCGTTGCTAAAACAAAGGTGGTGCCTTAGAGCACCTCACTGCTCTTTGGGGCTACAGCTCCAGAGTCCTGAATTCTCATTTCTGCCTGCCAGCAAATCCATCTGAAAGTTCCTGGTAGTTCCTTAGCCACCTGCAGTGTTGCGCTTGGGAACTGCACATAGGGAGAGATCTGCAAGGTGCCCTAAAAGCCCTAAGCCTGACTATTAAGGCATGGATTACTTCTTCTGAATCCAATACAAAGCAGCAGAGAGTGTGGCCAGAGGTTTGTGGCTGATAGCTGAGACACCACTGTTCCCAAGTGGACAAGGCAAAACGTCAGTGACCCCACGTGTTCTGTAACGGGCCCCAAGGGAACGGAGAAATGGGCTGTTGGAATGTCAGTTCCTAATTACTGCAGTGCCTAATCACAAGGCAGTTTGGCACAGCTCAGCTGTGTCATTGCAAAATCACTCGCTCCGTGTGCCTTGTGGTCTTGTGCCACCAGCTTCTCAAGTTGCTGATTTTCAATGTCATTTTAGGTGGCCATCAAGAAAATAAATATTCAAGGACTGAAGAGGAAGCAAGTAACTGTTAATGAAATCAAGCTCATGAGGTGGTACAGGAGTCCCAATGTTGTCAATTATTTAGACAGGTGAGTGGTTATGGTCTTGTCCCATGCATGTACATTTCTATACGGCAAAGGTGAGAGGTTAAAAACCCACTTGGTCACTGGCAGAAAGTAGAGCTGTAAATTATTCTTTAGTCATATTTCTCTACTCATCTCCAGTGGATGAGAAGAGATTGCATTTTTTCTGCATGAGTCTTCCCTGGCACACCTAGTTTGAAAATGATTCCAAAATTATTCAAAACCTGGATCAGCTGTATCTTCCTAAGTCTATAGCCTCTAAGTTCATTGCCTCCACATTGTTTTGGATTTTTTTTTTAAAGTTTCTGAAGTGCTGATGAAGCATGCTAAAGTGGATTTCCCTTGGATTGTTGCCCCCTTTGCCATTGCTGTGCCTGCCAGGAAGACTAGGTGCTTATTTCCAGAACCACCATGGCTGACGGATTTTTTTGACTGGGCTGTTACTAAACTGCATTTTCCACTTGCTGGCCATCTAAGACATCTCCTTTTTCACAGCTGTGCCTTTCTCCTTGAGACTGCACAGATTGCAAACAATGCACAGCCAAGAGGGAATCTCTATTCCTTTTATTCTGCCCTTGTCACAAAGGGACCTGAAACAAGAAAGCTGGAAAAAAAAACCAATGTAGCCATGCATGTTCATCTCCATGCCCTTGTTTCCTTCTTTTCAGCTACCTTCTGGGCAAAGAACTCTGGCTGGTTATGGAGTACATGGATGGAGGCACTCTGAGAGATGTCATCAATGAGTCTGACATCTCGGAAGGCCACATTGCAGCCATCAAGGTCGGGAGGTCAGAGATGTGCTTCCGAGGGTTTGGGCACGATTGTCTGGGAAACAGGGGCTCAGAGCTGGAGTGATTTCCTGTGCCAAGCTTTGTCTCTCTGTTGCTGCTTTGCTATGGGCAAGTAAAGGCATCTCAAGTGTACGGCCTGCCAGTGCCCCTGCACTCACTGTCCTCGGTGCCAGTACTCTTATCTCCTCGCGCTGTTGTACTCTCGCTCTGTCTCTTGTATTTGCTGTTCTCCATCTTGCTTCCCTAAACTTTTGCCTGTCTTCACTGCATTCCTTGCCTATGAAAGCAAAGGTGCTGGTGGCAGGATTTGAAACAAACAGCAAAGCAACAAGAGAGCCTCCTTTCTCTCAGTCCTCAGCTAAAAAGGATAGGAGTGCCGCCAAAATGCTCTTTGCTTCTGAGCACATGCACTGCAGCAGGAGTCATCCTGGCTGGTTTGCAGGGGACAGGCTACAAGAGCAGGCGCTGTTGCTCTTTCAAAAGCTGACGTGCCATTCCTCAGCAAGGTCCTGCTCGGCAAGGGTTGGAGCAGCAAGCTCTTCCTCTCAGTGGCACTGTGTTCTGCCATTACTCCCCATTTCCCTGGAGAGGGAATCTTTTGGATTCTTTGTTTCATGTCTTGTGTGATGAAATCACATCACACATTTTTGCCCTCCTGTCTTTTCGCTCTCAGTGCCTGCAAGGACTTGAGTTTCTTCATTCCAACCATGTGATCCATCGAGATGTGAAGAGCAGAAACATCCTTCTCAGCACTGACGGTTCTGTCAAACTGGGTCAGTATATTCTTGGTCAGGTGCAGCGTTCCAGGGATGTGGGGGTGGGGCTGCATGGAGTGACAGCCAGCCCCCAAAAACGGTGCTGGCGGCAGCACAGGGACAGCCGCTGTCAGCTGAGGGCACAACTGCAAGGTGCACTGAGTAGGACAAAGGAACAAGCAGTCAAGAGTGGCCTCGCTCTGTGTGTGTCCCTTCCAGGGGGAGGGAGCTACAATCTAAAGCTTGCAAAGAACAAAAGCCACTGCTGGAGACAGTGTAAAAAATGGGGGATTTTTAAAGTTGCCAATGCCAGGAGATTCAACAGCACATTTTCAAACCTCTTCTGGGGAATTCTTTTGCTTGCTTTCCTCATTGCACGGCATTCAAATAAAACCAGTATTTTGCTTTCTCCTCAGCTGATTTTGGCCTCTCGACTCAGCTCACCCCTGAGCAGAGCAGACGGTGCTCGGTAGTCGGGACTACTTGGTGGATGGCGCCTGAAGTGGTGACGCGTCAACCATATGGCCCCAAAGTAGACATATGGTCTTTTGGAATTGTGGGGATTGAAATGGTGGAAGGAGAACCTCCTTACTGGAGCCAAAGTTCTGGCACGGTAAGGAGCAAGTACTCACTGATCCCACTGTCTTTCTCACCTCTCCCATGTCCTGTGTGCCATTGGACAAAATCCCATTGCCATCTGCTGGAACTACTTCCACCAAGGTCTACTCCTAGAAATGACCCTGCAACACATCAGCATCTGCTGTAGTTTTGGTTGCATCAGTGGGGGAACTCAAGCCTTACCACGTGCAAACAAGCTTCATTCTCAGGCAACACTTTCCTTTGGCTTGTAAATGGTCTTTTGTCTGTGGCGATGGCCCCAGGAACAGGAAACAAGCATCTAAGAATGGGTGTTACATTTCCAGAAATGAAGGAAAGAAACCCAAATCCAACAAAGTTTCTAAAACAGTGGATTGTAGAGAGGAAGTGCATCCCCTGTGCAGTTTCTTCTCACTGGGAAACATGCCTGAAACCTGGACATGAGGGTGTAAAGGCCACAGAGTCTTCTTGTGCAGTGTTGCTGAAACATTTCGTGACCGTGTTTCTTTCATAGCCCAAGCCACCTTGTCCATGTCACCAAGGCAGAGCCTGGTGATGTGGAGAGCCTGCCAAAACCTGGAACTTTCTGGGATGGGCCTACCATTAATGCATTGACTTGAGCAGCCAAATGAGCAGAGGGTGACCACAGGGACGGCACCTCTCCTTCTTCTGAGCACGACAATTTTTCTTTGGCTGCAAAATGGGAAGCTGAAATTTTCAGACTGCTGAGAGACAGAGCTGCAGGTGGCTCCTGTGTGCCCAAGCAGGCATTTTCATCCCAGTACATTTGTGCAGGCAACTTAATGTGTCTGTGTTGAAGATGAGATTACAAATGTTTCTTTCCTTACCTGAGGATTAATTGATGGATTTCCTTTCTTTCCTTCCAATTCCCATTGTTTTCAAGAACAGGACAAAAAGCTTGATGAGTTTTGTTCCATGGCATAGTTACGGTTTCACATGAGGGACCTTTAGGGAAGTGACATAAAGCTTTTAACCACTGCAAAGCTGGACACACCTCTAGGAAAAACAGATGTTAAAAGATGAAAGAAACTTTTTCTTTCCCTTCTGGTGGGGAGTGAGCTAACCCGGCCAGGTGGCCCGTGCTACGGGGCCAGGCCGGCTGGTCTTGTCGCGGGGTTAGGCCCCCGCTTCTCCCAGGCTGCCTGCCGGCCCCCTAGCATGGGTTTCTGGGCAGGGAGTGAGGGGCGCTGCGGAGCCAGACGGCGCCGGCCTTGTTCATATTTGGTGACTTGTTACACTCCGCCCAGCCCGGGGCCCAGCTGAGCTCACCGGCCCCGGGAGTAGCTCCGGCTCCAGGCTGGGATTTGACCTCCGCAGAAGTTACTCCCAGCCATCGGGCAGAAGGAAGGAGGAACTACCTCTCTATTATCCTGGTGTGTCCCTGTTGAGTCCTGGTCTGCTTGATTAGATCTGAGCGGCACCCGTAGCCCCAGTTTCTACCGTTTGCAACCCCTAGTCCGACTGGAGTTAGGTTGACCATGTATAGGCTCTAGGTAAAATATGAATCCTTTCAGTGCTTTGATCCTCGCTTGAATGAGAGAAAAGGACAAGATACGAGTATGTGAAGGAATAAATATGAAAACATCATCATCACTGAGCAAGAAGTTAAGTCCTAGATGGGAGAGATGAGGAAATATTTTAATTTTAGACCTAAATTCTCTGAGAAACTATGAAGAAAAAGGTTTTTTTCTTAGAACACATGAAAGTACGGGGAGATGAAGAGTTCAAATTGATATTGAACAAAGGCCTCAGCGTTAAAGTAAGCAGCTATTAAAGTAACTATAATCCTATGAGAATTTGAAAGAGAGAAAGAGAGAAAGAGAGTAGTCCTGTACTGCCAGGAGAAGATTTTCTGTTTCTAGGGATAAAAATGATTTTAAAAATAGATAATGAAAACTTTTACTTTTGAACAACTCATCTTTAAACAATACCCCATCGATCAACATGGCCAATAAGCAAGTTGGGGGAAGACTTTTAGAAATGGGAGAAACTTCATGATAGCAGGCTTCTCCAGGTGGCTGTTATCGATGAAGAAATTAAGAACCACAAGAAAAGTGTGTTTTCCTCTTGTAGAGAAGTCCCCATAAGATTAACAAGAGGGACTTCTCTCCCCAAGGAAACTGAAGAAAGACTATTTAAAAAGTAGTCAACGGACGGGAAATTTTAGGTTTTGTTTCTTTCCATTATCAGTGAGAAAGAAAAGGTTATGGGGAGAGGAGAAATGTTCTGAAGGGTTTATTCTGATCCTTATTACTCTTGCTTTTAGCTGCTATTAGTAACATTTTCTTTATACCCTTTGAAAGTTTTTAAGCCTGTTTTACTTTCTCCTAATCCTATCTTCCTAGCTCACAACAGGAGGTAAGTATATATTGATAATTGACCAACACCAAAGCCACCACACTCTTGAATACATTAGCCGGGAAAAACTAAGAACTGGAGAAATCTGAAATTAGTGAACCAAAACCACTAGACAAAATTAGTGTTTCTGCCCAGTTTGGAACTGAAAGCACCACAGGCAGCTGTGCTTAAGGGACCAACAGGCACTGCAGAGATGCCTTTCATGTACCAATCCTTGGAATTGGTTAGTATAGCAAAGACCCTCTTCCAAAAAGCCTCTCAAGCTGGTGTGAATCCTGAGGGAAGGAAATGTGCTTGTGGTGATGTAGTTGCCACTAACTAGGTCAGTCAATGAAATCAGCTGCCAAGGCAAGATCTGCGGGATGGTGCAAAAGCTGTGGCTGCATCGGAGTTTGTCTTTTTGGTTGGTAAAGGCAAGTCATCTCTGGGTCTCTGCCAGGGCAGAAAGTGCCACTGCAGAATGGAGCTTAACCAATGGGATCTGGGAGAGCAGTTAGAGATGGGAAAGAAGCAGGTGGAGCCTGGTGTTTCCTTCTTCCCCAGGCTAAACTCATGATAGCCATAAAAAGGATGCCACGGCTGCGGCAGCCCAACCGATTCTCGCCTTGCCTGCGTCACTTCCTGAGCCGCTGCCTGCAGAGAGACGAGGCGCGGCGCTGGTCTGCCAAGGAGCTCCTGCAGGTAAAATGTGAAGGGGCTGCAGGTGAAACAGGGTCTGAGGCATGGGCTCCTCCTCCACTCAAGTGCAAGGCATCAGCTGAGCCCCCTTCCTCCTCACCTCCACTCTTGCTGCTCTTCAAATGAAAATGGTGAGGAATCCTAGACTGGGCTGGGCTGGCAGGGCCCTCTAAAGGTCCTCTGCTGCAAGTGTCCTGCAATGAGCAGGGGCATCTTTCAAGAGATCAGCTTGCTCAGAGCCCTTTGCCACCTGACCTTGAATGGTTGCAGGGATGGGGCCCCTACAAGCTCTTGGGGTCACCTATGCCAGGGTTGCACCATGCTCCCAGTTCTTCCTTAGACCTACTCTGATTAGATCCCCTTTGTGTTTAAAAATATCCACCCACATCCTACTGTAACTGGCCCTGTTCAAAAAGATGTCCCCCACTTTCTTCAAAGCCACTCTGAAATCTTGGAAAGTGGCAGTAAAGTCTCCCTGGGGCCTGTTCTTCACAAAACCGAACAACTCCACCTCTCTCCGCAATTCCTGTGAGGACAGGTGCTCTGTTTTCTGTTTCTGTCGCCCTCTTTTGTCATTTGCTGGGGTGTTCAGTTTTATCTAATGGCAAAAGAACTGAAAAAGGGCAATCCAGGGTACAGAGACATGACATGGAGGTGGAGGAACGCAAGGAGGCCAGTCCCAGCCTAGGGGTCAGAGATTTGGCTCTGGGCAGGAGGGGCTGTGGGGGGCTCACTGTGAGCCTCTGAGGGGCCCTGGCTTGTGCCCCCCAGCCCACCCTTAGAGGTTTCTGCCATGCAAACAGGGACAGCTGGGAGGGACTTGTCCCAGCCCCATCTGCTGCCTGGCACCCTCAAGCAGACGGCAACTGCGCCAGGGTTACTGCCGGCTTGTGTGGCAGAGAGGGAACTGCAGGACCCAGTGCCACTGGGCTGGCCCTGCTGGGAAGGAAGGTGCCATCCAGCAGACGAGGGACAGGCCATGGAAAGGCAGACACTGCTCTGTCTCCCTGTGGACATCAGCACAGTGCCTGTCTTGCAAAGGCAGGGACCTATGTGAGTCATTGGAGTTTCCTGCAAGGAAGAAACCCCAGGGACAGAAAGCACCATCTCTAGAGCACTGGCAGGCCAAAAATCCCAGCGAGATGAAGACATCACAATAACAGAGGAGGGGGATTCTGGGCCACATCTGCCTGTGATGGCAAGGACCTAAACATTGGGGAGGAATGGGGAGCAGATGGTCCCTTTGCTCCTCTTTCTGGGTCTTTCTAGGAATTAGATCTATCCTGATTGAGTCTCTGAAGCTTTAAACTTGGAAAGTAATGGCTCACTGTTCTTTCTTGTTTTGTTTTTTTTTTTTTTTCTTTCCGGTGGACAGCATCCATTTGTAAATTCAGCCAGGCCAGCGTCCATCTTGGCACCCCTCATCAGCTCAGTCAAGAAGAAGAACCTGAACCCTAAACCCTAATCCCAAACCCTATCCCCAAGTCGAACCTTAAATGCCAACCCAAACCATATGCCTAACCCTTACCCTACCCATAACCCTTACCCTAACCCTAAGCCTAAACCTAACCCTAACCCTAACCCTAGGAGACGAGAACGTAACAATCATGCCAAGATATTATTTCTCTTACTATTTAGAGTAGGATTGTAGAGTAGGATTGTTGAAGACTTTTGTAGAATAGCATTATAGATTAGGATTGTAATTCAATAAAGTTTCTGAAACATCAACTCATTTAGAAGATTCTTCTCCTTCTGGCCCCTTCCTAAAATTCCATCTTTCCTTCTGAATTACCAGTTGTTTTCTATTGGTGCTAAGTCACACTTAGGGCTTCTTTTGTATGGTTTCATAAGTGAGGAAGGCTCTTCTTCATTCATCCTCTCCAGACCACACTGCCTTTGGAATATGACCCACTGGCTGGTTATGGCACAGCTGTGGTATTTCTAGTTGAGGCAGAAAGGGCAATGGCATTTGCCGGAAAAACCAAAGGAGGAGTGGAGCGGCCCTCAGCCTCAGACATCCTGTGCAGATTCAGGCATGGAGCTGTGACTCGAGAGCATTTGGGCTCCTGCCACTTGGATTTGGATCCCGAAATGCAATCTCTTTGGCTGGAGGAGAGCCTTGCTCAAGTGAGAAAGCAGAAGGATGAGAGAGGGGGCTGGGGAAGGTCTCCTGTGGTGCAGAGCTGTCAGTGCCTGTGAGGTGAGAGCGGGCCCGGCCTAGGCCGGGCTGGAGCCCCAGCAGAGCCCCGGCAGAGGCCGGAGCAGGCTGAGCCCCGGCGGAGGCAGGCTGCAAGGAGGCCCTTGGAGCTGCAAGAGGCAGCAGCCGGGCCCTGGGTGCCTGTTCCTGGCAGCGGGCGAATCCTCCGCTCTCAGAGCCCAGGTGACAGCTGGCTGCTCCCGAGGGGAAGCGCAGCCGTGCTAGGCACAGCCCAGCCTGCAGGCATTGGCCGTCTGCAGTGTGCCCAGGAGCAGAGAAAGGCCAAGGGCTGCCGAGGGCCGCTGGGCTGGCTGAGGATTCCTCCTCTTCTGCCGGCTGCCCTCTAACTCCTGGCAAAGGTCAGCAGTGTGTGCAGCACTCTGGGCACCGCGGGAGGGAGCCGGGCTGCTCGGCAGGCTGGAGCACAGGGCAGCCTCCTCCAGGCCCGGCACTTCTGCCAGGGGAAGCCAGGCCGGCGTGAGGCAGGGACAGCTTGGCAGGGCACATCTGCAGGAGCCAGCGCCTCACGCAGCTCTGGGAGGAAGCGCCTGCAATCCTGCAGTTCTGCACTGAGCCAGAGCCAAGGTGTGAGATGCAGAGTGTTGGGCAGAAATACTCAGGCCCACCAGGCCAGCCTGCTTTGTGTTCTCTGGCACACAGCAAGCGCTGTGCAATGCAGCTCTGAGCTGCTGGGAGAGAGGCAGTCGGGGATGTGCCTGAGGCTTGTGCTTGAGGAGTGAACTGATTTGGAAGGGGGCAGAAGGGTTTCAGTAGGCAATTAGTGTTTTCTTCATTAATTTCTGAAAGAAAGTCATAATGTCTTGCACATAGGTAGGGTTATAAGAAAAGAAAGGCCTTAGAAAATCAGGCAATCAGGCCTTGCTAGGGTCAATTCCCAGCTGGCCTGTTCCGTCTCCTACGTGCAGCCAGGCTAACTTCCCATGGGAAAAATCATGAGTGCAGTTAGCACAACAAGCTGTTGTGCTAAGAAAACATTTTGCATCTGTAAGAAACAAGAAATCTGTCCTATGAGCATCCACAAAAGGAAAATGTAATCACCTGAGTAAGAGGGAGTCTTAAAAAGAGAGAGTCTTAGCATGTACACAGCAAAACACCTTGAAGCAATAAATTGTGTGGCAAGGAAACTACCAGCCAGTTGGAGTTGAATAGGAGGCCTGTGAAAACAGTATAAAAATGAGTTCTGTAATGAAAGAATTGGCTTTCCCTGCATGAAAGAACCGAGTCCCGGCTGCTGTATTGACACAGCAATGTGGCTTCACTCAGCAAGAGCACTTGCAGGGTGTATTGATGAAATGCTTGTGTTTGATTGCCAGAATAGGAAGGAGAGGCATTAAGTGTAACAAACAGGGCTTAGTCTTGTGAATTCCGTTGGCTTTAACAGGAGTGCTGAACCCTGTATTCCCCCATTGCAATGATTCCGTGGCTGTCTTGGCCTTGAGAATAAGAGAGTGGTCCTGCTAAGAAGGTAGCTGGAATGCATTCAAAGGGAAGAATGGGTTTTTATGAGGCTCTTGAGCACCAAAGGAGAGTTTGAGCAATGGGAATATTTCCCAAATGACTGTGTCAGGAACCGGAGTCGTGTCCCAGGCCCTGCCATATTTGATCCATGTTTGAGCAGGTTGACAAGACAATGAAGAAAAGGGTCTTGTTTAACAGGTGGGACCTTGACCCCTGAAAGAGAAACAATGTATTGGTCAATCGGTGGGCAGTCAGGCTTTGCAGGGGCAACAATGCATCATGGAGCCCTTGGTGGCAGGGAGTCACGGAGCCATTTTGAGCCACCATCTCCCAGCCAGCCATGTGTGAGCTGATGCTGTAACTGGGAGAATTCCACTCCTGAGCAAGAGATACAAGGGCCTGCCTTCTGGGGTGGAAGGGTGAGAAGCATGAGCTGCACACTGTTTTGATCCAGGGGATGTCCTGGAAGTGCACTGCCTACCTGCCCTCGCTGCCAAGCACCACGCTCCTTCTCCTTCTCCTGCTCAGCAGCTTTTTGGGAATCCAGGGGTTGGTATGTATTATTTGCTACTTCAACTAATGGAATAAATTTGCTCTGCAAGCTCAGTTGTGTCTTAGGTTCTTTTGTGCATGGGTCTCCTCCTGAACCTGTGGCAATGACCACCAGCGACCTACAGGACACTCCTACTCTGATGTCAATAAATTCTGAGAAGTGACTGAAATATCTCAATAAATCTGGGGTAATGTTTAGCTTGGGAGTTTCAGCAAAGTATTAAATATATTTTAGTTCCATGGATACAAACTAGTCGGAGAGATTGCTGGGTGTGCAGGTCTAAGGGAAATGATTCCCTATGCACCCAGCCCTGAAAGAAAGTCATGCCTCCTTCCTAACCCTGAGCTGGCAGCAGGGATCGGGCCCTGCTTGGTAACTTTCATCTTGGCAACTTCTGTTAGCAGGTAAGAAAGGTCAAAATGAAACCTTTTCCAGCTGGTTTATCCTTGCAGGCACCAAAGCTCTGTGCCATGGGTGGCCTGGGTGAAATGAGCAAGGCAGCCCCCCAAAGCCCTTGGTTTCCCCACAAGTTTCCAGTTTGACTGCTTCCAAAGGGCAAGAAAGGCAGAGATGTACATGCACAGGGGTCCTGGCCATGTCCAATGAATGTGCAAATATGTGGGGAGATTTGTTAGGAATTATTTCCGCTGTGATGCCAACAGTGGCTTGTCTCCTGCTTCTGGGTGTTCTAGATGAGTAACGTAATGGATGACTCTGACAATTAAGAAGTAGATGTTATGTGGATGTTCAAATGTGTAGGGATGGTATTGTAATATATCCTCCCAGAGTCCTCTTTCCCCTCCCCCTTGCAATTGCCTTGGGAGGCAGGGCATTTGGGGAGGGCTGGCTTGTGACCAGCAGGCGGGCTGTAACAACACCTGACCTCCAGTCAAGGTGCAAGACAGTAATCTCCACCAATGGACAGCAGAGAAAGAGTTACTGACAAAACTTTTGGAGGGGCTAAGGCTATAAAAGGCAGAGCATCCTTTTTGTGCGTGAACATGTGGCTGCTAGTCATGGAGACTGCCAGTGCTGCATTTTTTCCTTATTCAGTCCTTTCTAAAGGTTTAATAAACCTTTAAAAAGTTAAAGGAAGGGTGGTTTCTCAGATGGGCAATGCTTTGAGCCATTTTCTTGGTATGATTTCCTTTGCTTGTGTCCCATCTGAGGGCTCAGTTGGGGTACAGGCTGGAGGTGCTTGGGGCACTCTTGGAGTTCCTCTTGCATCCCCTGAACAACAGGCTTTGGCCCACAAGGGGAATTTGTGCTGCTTTGTGACAGAGAAGATCTTCCCAGCCTCTTTTGTGTTTGCTGTAAGGAAGGTTGGTTATTGCTTTGCATGACCTCACAGACCAACAGAGAGAGTTTGCTTTGTGATGTCAGGGCATTGTTGCCACGTTGTCGTAGTGACATCAGAAGGTTGCCTTGGTGCAATGAAGGCCTGAGTGTCAGAGCAGCCCTAGCGCTCGCTCAGTTAAGAAGAACTTTTCTGGCTGGCACCTTTGTCAGGAGGCAGCTGCCCCCTGACAAGAGCCTTTTTTTTCCTAGTGTTGTGGCAAACTGCCACAAGACTACAAAATGTATCACGGTTTGGCCACGGCAGCTTTTGCTGCCTACGGCATTTCTTATTCTGCCTATTACGTGACACATTTCTACCGTAAGTAGAGGTTTCCCTTCTACTTAGGTTCGGGTGTCTTCTAACCTGGCTTTTGTTTGTCTTCCTGCTCTTTCTTAGTAATTGAGTTTCTGATTTTAAAACAGAAAGAGCATTAGGATGCCACTGGTTTGGTAAAGCTCCTGTCAAGACATTCAGCTAAAATGGGGGTGTCTGTAGCCACAGGGGCAGCACTTGCAAGGGAACCTGCAGGGCTTCCGTTCCTTCCATGGGAGAGTCTGTGGCAGCAGAGTCTGTCATTTCCTCAGATTGCTGGGACAAGCAAGACACCTTTGAAAATGTAGACTGGCAGACCTTCAGAGAATGCCTTCTAAAAACTCTACAGTTGTTCCCAGAATTCAGAGAAAGCTTCTTTCTTTCTCAATTTTGTCATGAAAGGATTTGGCTGTCTAACTTGACCTTTCACTGAGTTCTAAAATACTTATTCCCTTTGAAAGGAAGGGCAAACTCCCAAGCAGTGAGTGTCTGCTCCTGAACCTTGGAGCTGGCTGCTGTGCTCTTTCGCAATAGAACAGTCACAGCTCAGGGGGATTTTGGGAAGCTTTTCTGGGCAATTGTTTCCTGCAAGTAAATGAGAATTGGTGCATGGAATTGATTGAAAAAGAGTACCTGGAGGAGAGGATTTCAGAAGCTGTTTTATGTGTTCTCTAGAACAGGAGCATTGAGTGTTAAAGAACAATTTGCATTTCCTTGATCATATTTGTAATCCTTTACTGGCTAAACAGGCCAAAGTGTAGGCACAGCCAAGAATATTCTCCTGATCTCTTGCTGGCTGTGTGAATGAAGATGTGTCTCCTGGAGGGATCTTGTGAAACGGGAAATGATCTCTTTTTGCGTTGACTTGTTCTGTGGGATTCAGCAGCCCAGGCAGTTTTCTGGCAGCATCTGCTTCATTTTCCCTTCCCACTACAGGTCACCTGAAGTGTGTATTCAGCAGTGCTGAAGATCCTGAGGTGAGTGAGAAAGGAACATTTCATGTTCCTGGTGTTCAAGAATTGTAGAGGAAGATGTGAGCTTGGCCAGTAGCAGTAGACTGTAGGGGGCCAGCAACAAAGGCCAAAAGAAAATCCATTTTCATGAATGCAAGAAAAATAACAAAGGCATACATAGATATTGTTAAAATTCCATCAGAAAGTTTGAAGAACTAAAACCCGAGTTTTGCAAAGAGAACGATGCTTCCTGGCAGCAGATAGAGAAAATAGAAAAAAGAGCAATTTCCTGCACATTTAAATTAGATCATTTTAATTTACAAAGGGAGACTTGGAAAACTATCCCTATCAAACTTTATGATATCTACTTCGAAAAAGGAGGTGGTAGAAAAGGAAGGGCATCTTCAAAGTGCACAGGAAATATCTGAAGTGAAATGGGCAACTCTGAGGCTGGGGAGTTGCGTGGCCAAAAGGACGCAGGTCCGGCGGCCTTGAGCAGCTGAAGATGAGGCAGCGTGCGGCCAGGTGGCCAAGAAGGCCAAGGGCATGGTGGCCTGTGTCAGCAGCAGTGGGGCAGCAGGAGCAGGGCAGTGAGCGTGGCCCTGTGCTGGGCAGTGCTGCGGCCACAGCTGGAGTGCTGTGTGCACTTGTGGGCCCCTGGGAAGCAGAAAGTCATGGAGGGGCTGCAGCGTGTGCACAGAAGGACAGGGGAGCTGGGCAAGGGGCTGAAGCACAAGGCCAGTGAGGAGTTGCTGAGGAAGCTTTAGCCTGGACAATGGCAGGCTTTTGAGGTACCTTCAGGCCCACTTCCATCAATCCCTGCAGGGCAGTGCTCAGCACAAGGGCTGTTTCACGCCAAACATCCCCTCACGGCATCCAAGGGCTTTAGACACTGGAGTGGGTGACGCTTCCATCTTGTGGTTTATTGGCTCGGTGTTTTGTTAGGAAAAGAAGGCCTGTTCATTTTCCTCTTTTTCCAGCTAGGAAAGATGCTTCTGCACAAGGTTTCATGCACTTTTCCGACCCAGATGGGCGATTGTGATCCAGTTTTACTTTTCCACATCTGCAGCAGCAGTTGCAAAGGCATTGCTGTTGCTTTCCTAGTGTTCCATTTCAGTGCTTTCAAGCAGTGAAAGCTCTGTTTTGCCAAGACAACCTTGCTTGCTGATAGCAGCCAGGGAGGAAAATCAACTTCATATCCATCTAGAGTGCTGTTGAATTGCCCATTTGAATTTGGTGCCTGTGACTTAGAACCGGTCTGTTGCTATGAAATGTTATGATTTTTCCGTGGAAGATGTGGTGGTAGATCTGAAAAGAAATGGGGTTCTACATGATAGGAAATGGCCTGTCCCTCATGCTCCTCTCTTGCCACAGATGACCGAACCAAGAGCCGTCTCTCCCCTGACTCCCGCTGCCCCTGGAGAAGAAACCAGGGAGGGGCAAACTGAGGTGGATGACCGCCAGCCTCCATCATTGCTCACACCAGAGAGTGGATTTTCTGGAGCAGTAAGTGCCAGTTGTGGGTGCTGCTGTCTTTAGTGCAAGGCAGAGTTGCAAGTTTTGGAGCAGCCAGCACTTGGCTGTGTCAGGCTGAGGATGCTGGGTGCTGCAGTCCTGCCAGGAGCTGGGGATTTCCTCCAGGCAGCCACCACAGAGCTTGGCCTTTGAGCTGTCACGTTGAGGCAGCAAAGGGCTGGTGCCTCTGGGAGCGCATCTGGCTGCTTGGCTCAGGGAAGCTCTGTGTCTTGGCTCCTGCAGTGCTATGGCCAAGGGCAAAGGAGGTAGTGCTGGAGGTGCCAGGCCTTGGTTTCTTTGTTTTCCCTTTTTGGAAAGGTGTGTTTGACTTGTAAAAATGGTCTGCATTTCCTTGAGTAGTTCTTCACTTGTACAGTCTCCCTTGGGCCAGCTGTCTTTTGGCTTTTGAGAAGCTGCAAGGGGAGGATTGTGTGGTCCATGCAGCTGGGGGGAGGCCATTCTTGTCCCGCGTTGCCAAAGCAACAACGTGCGGAGTAGCGAAGCCTTCTTGTGAGGCCAAAAGCCAAAGCGGCCAGTTTCTGTTGATGCATCTTTTGGTGCAGTCTGCAGCTTTGTCATGGTCCTTGCAGCCTGGAGTGGGAGTGAAGCTGCAAGTCCTTGACTGCTGTCTTGTGTTGCACGGAAGCAGACGGCCACGCTGCAATGATGCCTGTTGTATCTGATGTGAAATGGGCACCTTTGTGGCTGGGGAGCTGCGTGGACCAAAAGGACGCAGGTCCGGCGGCCTTGAGCAGCTGAAGATGAGGCAGCGTGCGGCCAGGTGGCCAAGAAGGCCAAGGGCATGGTTGCCAGTGTCAGCAGCAGTGGGGCAGCAGGAGCAGGGCAGTGAGCGTGGCCCTGTGCTGGGCAGTGCTGCGGCCACAGCTGGAGTGCTGTGTGCACTTGTGGGCCCCTGGGAAGCAGAAAGTCATGGAGGGGCTGCAGCGTGTGCACAGAAGGACAGGGGAGCTGGGCAAGGGGCTGAAGCACAAGGCCAGTGAGGAGTTGCTGAGGAAGCTTTAGCCTGGACAATGGCAGGCTTTTGAGGTACCTTCAGGCCCACTTCCATCAATCCCTGCAGGGCAGTGCTCAGCACAAGGGCTGTTTCACGCCAAACATCCCCTCACGGCATCCAAGGGCTTTAGACACTGGAGTGGGTGACGCTTCCATCTTGTGGTTTATTGGCTCGGTGTTTTGTTAGGAAAAGAAGGCCTGTTCATTTTCCTCTTTTTCCAGCAAGCAAAGATGCTTCTGCACAAGGTTTCATGCCCTTTTCCGACCCAGATGGGCGATTGTGATCCAGTTTTACTTTTCCACATCTGCAGCAGCAGTTGCAAAGGCATTGCTGTTGCTTTCCTAGTGTTCCATTTCAGTGCTTTCAAGCAGTGAAAGCTCTGTTTTGCCAAGACAACCTTGCTTGCTGATAGCAGCCAGGGAGGAAAATCAACTTCATATCCATCTAGAGTGCTGTTGAATTGCCCATTTGAATTTGGTGCCTGTGACTTAGAACCGGTCTGTTGCTATGAAATGTTATGATTTTTCCGTGGAAGATGTGGTGGTAGATCTGAAAAGAAATGGGGTTCTACATGATAGGAAATGGCCTGTCCCTCATGCTCCTCTCTTGCCACAGATGACTGAACCAAGAGCCGTCTCTCCCCTGACTCCCGCTGCCCCTGGAGAAGAAACCAGGGAGGGGCAAACTGAGGTGGATGACCGCCAGCCTCCATCATTGCTCACACCAGAGCGTGGATTTTCTGGAGCAGTAAGTGCCAGTTGTGGGTGCTGCTGTCTTTAGTGCAAGGCAGAGTTGCAAGTTTTGGAGCAGCCAGCACTTGGCTGTGTCAGGCTGAGGATGCTGGGTGCTGCAGTCCTGCCAGGAGCTGGGGATTTCCTCCAGGCAGCCACCACAGAGCCTTGCCTTTGAGCTGTCACGTTGAGGCAGCAAAGTGCTGGTGCCTCTGGGAGCGTATCTGGCTGCTTGGCTCAGGGAAGCTCTGTGTCTTGGCTCCTGCAGTGCTATGGCCAAGGGCAAAGGAGGTAGTGCTGGAGGTGCCAGGCCTTGGTTTCTTTGTTTTCCCTTTTTGGAAAGGTGTGTTTGACTTGTGAAAATGGTCTGCATTTCCTTGAGTAGTTCTTCACTTGTACAGTCTCCCTTGGGCCAGCTGTCTTTTGGCTTTTGAGAAGCTGCAAGGGGAGGATTGTGTGGTCCATGCAGCTGGGGGGGCGCCATTCTTGTCCCGCGTGGCCAAAGCAACAAAGTGCGGAGTTGCGAAGCCTTCTTGTGAGGCCAAAAGCCAAAGCGGCCAGTTTCTGATGATGCATCTTTTGGTGAAGTCTGCAGCTTTGGCATGGTCCTTGCAGCCTGGAGTGGGGGTGAATCTGCAAGTACTTGACTGCTGTCTTGTGTTGCTTGGAAACAGAGAGCCACGCTGCAATGATGCCTGTGGTATCTGAAGTCAAGTGGGCACCTTTGTGGCTGGGGAGCTGCGTGGACCAAAAGGATGCAGGGCTGGCGGCCTTGAGCAGCTGAAGATGAGGCAGCGTGCGGCCAGGTGGCCAAGAAGGCCAAGGGCATGGTTGCCAGTGTCAGCAGCAGTGGGGCAGCAGGAGCAGGGCAGTGAGCGTGGCCCTGTGCTGGGCAGTGCTGCGGCCACAGCTGGAGTGCTGTGTGCACTTGTGGGCCCCTGGGAAGCAGAAAGTCATGGAGGGGCTGCAGCGTGTGCACAGAAGGACAGGGGAGCTGGGCAAGGGGCTGAAGCACAAGGCCAGTGAGGAGTGGCTGAGGAAGCTTTAGCCTGGACAATGGCAGGCTTTTGAGGTACCTTCAGGCCCACTTCCATCAATCCCTGCAGGACAGTGCTCAGCACAAGGGCTGTTTCACGCCAAACATCCCCTCACGGCATCCAAGGGCTTTAGACACTGGAGTGGGTGACGCTTCCATCTTGTGGTTTATTGGCTCGGTGTTTTGTTAGGAAAAGAAGGCCTGTTCATTTTCCTCTTTTTCCAGCTAGGAAAGATGCTTCTGCACAAGGTTTCATGCACTTTTCCGACCCAGATGGGCGATTGTGATCCAGTTTTACTTTTCCACATCTGCAGCAGCAGTTGCAAAGGCATTGCTGTTGCTTTCCTAGTGTTCCATTTCAGTGCTTTCAAGCAGTAAAAGCTCTGTTTTGCCAAGACAACCTTGCTTGCTGATAGCAGCCAGGGAGGAAAATCAACTTCATATCCATCTAGAGTGCTGTTGAATTGCCCATTTGAATTTGGTGCCTGTGACTTAGAACCGGTCTGTTGCTATGAAATGTTATGATTTTTCCTTGGAAGATGTGGTGGTAGATCTGAAAAGAAATGGGGTTCTACATGATAGGAAATGGCCTGTCCCTCATGCTCCTCTCTTGCCACAGATGACAGAACCAAGAGCCGTCTCTCCCCTGACTCCCGCTGGCCCTGGAGAAGAAACCAGGGAGGGGCAAACTGAGGTGGATGACCGCCAGCCTCCATCATTGCTCACACCAGAGCGTGGATTTTCTGGAGCAGTAAGTGCCAGTTGTGGGTGCTGCTGTCTTTAGTGCAAGGCAGAGCTTCAAGTTTTGGAGCAGCCAGCACTTTGCAGTGTCAGGCTGAGGATGCTGGGTGCTGCAGTCCTGCCAGGAGCTGGGGATTTCCTCCAGGCAGCCACCACAGAGCTTGGCCTTTGTGCTGTCACGTTGAGGCAGCAAAGGGCTGGTGCCTCTGGGAGCGCATCTGGCTGCTTGGCTCAGGGAAGCTCTGTGTCTTGGCTCCTGCAGTGCTATGGCCAAGGGCAAAGGAGGTAGTGCTGGAGGTGCCAGGCCTTGGTTTCTTTGTTTTCCCTTTTTGGAAAGGTGTGTTTGACTTGTGAAAATGGTCTGCATTTCCTTGAGTAGTTCTTCACTTGTACAGTCTCCCTTGGGCCAGCTGTCTTTTGGCTTTTGAGAAGCTGCAAGGGGAGGATTGTGTGGTCCATGCAGCTGGGGGGGCGCCATTCTTGTCCCGCGTGGCCAAAGCAACAAAGTGCGGAGTTGCGAAGCCTTCTTGTGAGGCCAAAAGCCAAAGCGGCCAGTTTCTGATGATGCATCTTTTGGTGAAGTCTGCAGCTTTGGCATGGTCCTTGCAGCCTGGAGTGGGGGTGAATCTGCAAGTACTTGACTGCTGTCTTGTGTTGCTTGGAAACAGAGAGCCACGCTGCAATGATGCCTGTGGTATCTGAAGTCAAGTGGGCACCTTTGTGGCTGGGGAGCTGCGTGGACCAAAAGGATGCAGGGCTGGCGGCCTTGAGCAGCTGAAGATGAGGCAGCGTTGCGGCCAGGTGGCCAAGAATGCCAAGGGCATGGTTGCCAGTGTCAGCAGCAGTGGGGCAGCAGGAGCAGGGCAGTGAGCGTGGCCCTGTGCTGCGGCCACAGCTGGAGTGCTGTGTGCACTTGTGGGCCCCTGGGAAGCAGAAAGTCATGGAGGGGCTGCAGCGTGTGCACAGAAGGACAGGGGAGCTGGGCAAGGGGCTGCAGCACAAGGCCAGTGAGGAGTTGCTGAGGGAGCTTTAGCCTGGACAATGGCAGGCTTTTGAGGTACCTTCAGGCCCACTTCCATCAATCCCTGCAGGGCAGTGCTCAGCACAAGGGCTGTTTCACGCCAAACATCCCCTCGGGCATCCAAGGGCTTTAGACACTGGAGTGGGTGACGCTTCCATCTTGTGGTTTGTTGGCTCGGTGTTTTGTTAGGAAAAGAAGGCCTGTTCATTTTCCTTTTTCCAGCAAGGAAAGATGCTTCTGCACAAGGTTTCATGCCTTTTTTCCGACCCAGATGGGCGATTGTGATCCAGTTTTACTTTTTCCACATCTGCAGCAGCAGTTGCAAAGGCATTGCTGTTGCTTTCCTAGTGTTCCATTTCAGTGCTTTCAAGCAGTAAAAGCTCTGTTTTGCCAAGACAACCTTGCTTGCTGATAGCAGCCAGGGAGGAAAATCAACTTCATATCCATCTAGAGTGCTGTTGAATTGCCCATTTGAATTTGGTGCCTGTGACTTAGAACCGGTCTGTTGCTATGAAATGTTATGATTTTTCCTTGGAAGATGTGGTGGTAGATCTGAAAAGAAATGGGGTTCTACATGATAGGAAATGGCCTGTCCCTCATGCTCCTCTCTTGCCACAGATGACTGAACCAAGAGCCATCTCTCCCCTGACTCCCGCTGCCCCTGGAGAAGAAACCAGGGAGGGGCAAACTGAGGTGGATGACCGCCAGCCTCCATCATTGCTCACACCAGAGCGTGGATTTTCTGGAGCAGTAAGTGCCAGTTGTGGGTGCTGCTGTCTTTAGTGCAAGGCAGAGCTTCAAGTTTTGGAGCAGCCAGCACTTGGCTGTGTCAGGCTGAGGATGCTGGGTGCTGGAGTCCTGCCAGGAGCTGGGGATTTCCTCCAGGCAGCCACCACAGAGCTTGGCCTTTGTGCTGTCACGTTGAGGCAGCAAAGGGCTGGTGCATCTGGGAGCGCATCTGGCTGCTTGGCTCAGGGAAGCTCTGTGTCTTGGCTCCTGCAGTGCTATGGCCAAGGGCAAAGGAGGTAGTGCTGGAGGTGCCAGGCCTTGGTTTCTTTGTTTTCCCTTTTTGGAAAGGTGTGTTTGACTTGTGAAAATGGTCTGCATTTCCTTGAGTAGTTCTTCACTTGTACAGTCTCCCTTGGGCCAGCTGTCTTTTGGCTTTTGAGAAGCTGCAAGGGGAGGATTGTGTGGTCCATGCAGCTGGGGGGGCGCCATTCTTGTCCCACGTGGCCAAAGCAACAAAGTGCGGAGTTGCGAAGCCTTCTTGTGAGGCCAAAAGCCAAAGCGGCCAGTTTCTGATGATGCATCTTTTGGTGAAGTCTGCAGCTTTGGCATGGTCCTTGCAGCCTGGAGTGGGGGTGAATCTGCAAGTACTTGACTGCTGTCTTGTGTTGCTTGGAAACAGAGAGCCACGCTGCAATGATGCCTGTGGTATCTGAAGTCAAGTGGGCACCTTTGTGGCTGGGGAGCTGCGTGGACCAAAAGGATGCAGGGCTGGCGGCCTTGAGCAGCTGAAGATGAGGCAGCGTGCGGCCAGGTGGCCAAGAATGCCAAGGGCATGGTTGCCAGTGTCAGCAGCAGTGGGGCAGCAGGAGCAGGGCAGTGAGCGTGGCCCTGTGCTGCGGCCACAGCTGGAGTGCTGTGTGCACTTGTGGGCCCCTGGGAAGCAGAAAGTCATGGAGGGGCTGCAGCGTGTGCACAGAAGGACAGGGGAGCTGGGCAAGGGGCTGCAGCACAAGGCCAGTGAGGAGTTGCTGAGGGAGCTTTAGCCTGGACAATGGCAGGCTTTTGAGGTACCTTCAGGCCCACTTCCATCAATCCCTGCAGGGCAGTGCTCAGCACAAGGGCTGTTTCACGCCAAACATCCCCTCACGGCATCCAAGGGCTTTAGACACTGGAGTTGGTGACGCTTCCATCTTGTGGTTTATTGGCTCGGTGTTTTGTTAGGAAAAGAAGGCCTGTTCATTTTCCTCTTTTTCCAGCTAGGAAAGATGCTTCTGCACAAGGTTTCATGCCTTTTTCCGACCCAGATGGGCGATTGTGATCCAGTTTTACTTTTCCACATCTGCAGCAGCAGTTGCAAAGGCATTGCTGTTGCTTTCCTAGTGTTCCATTTCAGTGCTTTCAAGCAGTGAAAGCTCTGTTTTGCCAAGACAACCTTGCTTGCTGATAGCAGCCAGGGAGGAAAATCAACTTCATATCCATCTAGAGTGCTGTTGAATTGCCCATTTGAATTTGGTGCCTGTGACTTAGAACCGGTCTGTTGCTATGAAATGTTATGATTTTTCCTTGGAAGATGTGGTGGTAGATCTGAAAAGAAATGGGGTTCTACATGATAGGAAATGGCCTGTCCCTCATGCTCCTCTCTTGCCACAGATGACTGAACCAAGAGCCATCTCTCCCCTGACTCCCGCTGCCCCTGGAGAAGAAACCAGGGAGGGGCAAACTGAGGTGGATGACCGCCAGCCTCCATCATTGCTCACACCAGAGCGTGGATTTTCTGGAGCAGTAAGTGCCAGTTGTGGGTGCTGCTGTCTTTAGTGCAAGGCAGAGCTTCAAGTTTTGGAGCAGCCACCACTTGGCTGTGTCAGGCTGAGGATGCTGGGTGTTGGAGTCCTGCCAGGAGCTGGGGATTTCCTCCAGGCAGCCACCACAGAGCTTGGCCTTTGAGCTGTCACGTTGAGGCAGCAAAGGGCTGGTGCCTCTGGGAGCGTATCTGGCTGCTTGGCTCAGGGAAGCTCTGTGTCTTGGCTCCTGCAGTGCTATGGCCAAGGGCAAAGGAGGTAGTGCTGGAGGTGCCAGGCCTTGGTTTCTTTGTTTTCCCTTTTTGGAAAGGTGTGTTTGACTTGTGAAAATGGTCTGCATTTCCTTGAGTAGTTCTTCACTTGTACAGTCTCCCTTGGGCCAGCTGTCTTTTGGCTTTTGAGAAGCTGCAAGGGGAGGATTGTGTGGTCCATGCAGCTGGGGGGGCGCCATTCTTGTCCCACGTGGCCAAAGCAACAAAGTGCGGAGTTGCGAAGCCTTCTTGTGAGGCCAAAAGCCAAAGCGGCCAGTTTCTGATGATGCATCTTTTGGTGAAGTCTGCAGCTTTGGCATGGTCCTTGCAGCCTGGAGTGGGGGTGAATCTGCAAGTACTTGACTGCTGTCTTGTGTTGCTTGGAAACAGAGAGCCACGCTGCAATGATGCCTGTGGTATCTGAAGTCAAGTGGGCACCTTTGTGGCTGGGGAGCTGCGTGGACCAAAAGGATGCAGGGCTGGCGGCCTTGAGCAGCTGAAGATGAGGCAGCGTGCGGCCAGGTGGCCAAGAATGCCAAGGGCATGGTTGCCAGTGTCAGCAGCAGTGGGGCAGCAGGAGCAGGGCAGTGAGCGTGGCCCTGTGCTGCGGCCACAGCTGGAGTGCTGTGTGCACTTGTGGGCCCCTGGGAAGCAGAAAGTCATGGAGGGGCTGCAGCGTGTGCACAGAAGGACAGGGGAGCTGGGCAAGGGGCTGCAGCACAAGGCCAGTGAGGAGTTGCTGAGGGAGCTTTAGCCTGGACAATGGCAGGCTTTTGAGGTACCTTCAGGCCCACTTCCATCAATCCCTGCAGGGCAGTGCTCAGCACAAGGGCTGTTTCACGCCAAACATCCCCTCACGGCATCCAAGGGCTTTGACACTGGAGTTGGTGACGCTTCCATCTTGTGGTTTATTGGCTCGGTGTTTTGTTAGGAAAAGAAGGCCTGTTCATTTTCCCTTTTTCCAGCAAGCAAAGATGCTTCTGCACAAGGTTTCATGCCTTTTTCCGACCCAGATGGGCGATTGTGATCCAGTTTTACTTTTTCCACATCTGCAGCAGCAGTTGCAAAGGCATTGCTGTTGCTTTCCTAGTGTTCCATTTCAGTGGTTTCAAGCAGTAAAGCTCTGTTTTGCCAAGACAACCTTGCTTGCTGATAGCAGCCAGGGAGGAAAATCAACTTCATATCCATCTAGAGTGCTGTTGAATTGCCCATTTGAATTTGGTGCCTGTGACTTAGAACCGGTCTGTTGCTATGAAATGTTATGATTTTTCCGTGGAAGATGTGGTGGTAGATCTGAAAAGAAATGGGGTTCTACATGATAGGAAATGGCCTGTCCCTCATGCTCCTCTCTTGCACACAGATGACAGAACCAAGAGCCGTCTCTCCCTGACTCCCGCTGCCCCTGGAGAAGAAACCAGGGAGGGGCAAACTGAGGTGGATGACCGCCAGCCTCCATCATTGCTCACACCAGAGCGTGGATTTTCTGGAGCAGTAAGTGCCAGTTGTGGGTGCTGCTGTCTTTAGTGCAAGGCAGAGCTTCAAGTTTTGGAGCAGCCAGCACTTGGCTGTGTCAGGCTGAGGATGCTGGGTGCTGGAGTCCTGCCAGGAGCTGGGGATTTCCTCCAGGCAGCCACCACAGAGCTTGGCCTTTGAGCTGTCACGTTGAGGCAGCAAAGGGCTGGTGCCTCTGGGAGCGCATCTGGCTGCTTGGCTCAGGGAAGCTCTGTGTCTTGGCTCCTGCAGTGCTATGGCCAAGGGCAAAGGAGGTAGTGCTGGAGGTGCCAGGCCTTGGTTTCTTTGTTTTCCCTTTTTGGAAAGGTGTGTTTGACTTGTGAAAATGGTCTGCATTTCCTTGAGTAGTTCTTCACTTGTACAGTCTCCCTTGGGCCAGCTGTCTTTTGGCTTTTGAGAAGCTGCAAGGGGATTTTAGGTGGTCCATGCAGAAAATAAATTCTTGTCCGTGGCCAAAGCAAAGTAACTGTTAGTTGAAATCCTTCTTTGAGGTGGCCAAAGAGTCCCAAATGTTGTCAATTATTTGATGCATCTTTTGGTGAAGTCTATGGTTTTGCAAACCTGCAGTGTCCCTTGCATGCCTACATTGGGGGTGAATCTGCATGGTTGGAATTGAGAGGTTAAAAAACCCAATTGGAGGAGGACTGGCAAAGTTAAATGTAGACTCTGTGGCTGGGGATTCTTTGGGCCAAAATGCTTTCAGAATTCTCCAGGTGGCAAAAGTGGGTGAGGAAACACCTTGAGTACTCCTCCATCATCTGAGGTGGCCAAAATTATTCAAAATGACCATCAGAGGATCTTTGCCCGCATCCTTATCTCCTTCAATGCCTCACATTTTTTAAGAGGAATATGGATGTCAGGAAGGCAGAAATGCTGGTGCAGGCCTGAAGTGAACTCCTAATGAAGTGTCTCTCACAAGGGAGTGAGCTGCCCCAGGAAGCCACCAGGTGAGCCAGGATGAAGCACCTGGGACGGGATTTTTGTCACTGGTCACTGTTGAAAAACAAACAGGACATGGCAGAAGCTGGCCATCTAAGACATCTCCTTTTTGAGAAATGCCACATTTTTTTCTCCTGAGAGCTGCCTGAGAGGAAAATGATGAAAATTATTCCAAGATGGGATCTCTGTATCTTCCTAAGGGTAGCCTCTAAGTTCATTGCCTCATTGTTTTGGGCAAAGGGTTTCTGAGCAGAGCAGCAGCTGGAAGTGAAAACCCTTTGATTGTTGGAATGCATGTGAGCCCATGCCTTTGAGTCTTGGCTCACAAAGCTTTTCTGGGCAAAGAAACCTGGCTGGTCTTGGAGTACATGGATGACAGGCCTTTTTGAGAGATGTCATCAATGAGACTGACAGATTGCAAACAATGCACATGCCAGACATCATTCTCGGGAGGAGAGATGTGCCTGCATGTTCATCTCCATGCCCTTGTTTCTTCAGCTACGAGGGTTTGGGCAGCTCTGGGAAACAGGTACATGGAAGGCCTCAGGAGAATGTGGAGTAAGACATGAGTGGCCAGGGGACAGAGGGATGGGCAGGAAGAGTTGCATCAAACCAGAGCTATTGGGACTGAGGAGGGGCTCAGCAAGTCCAACAGGCTTGGCCTGCCAGTGCCTTGAATCTGCAGAGATCTGCCCTGGGACAGGCCAGTACACTGCATCTCCAGTCCTGTGGGTTCTTATCAGAAAGAAGTGTTGCTGAATCAATGTGTATTTTGTTCTCCATCTTGCTTCCCTAAACTTTTGCCTGTCTTCACTGCATTCCTTGCCTCTGAAAGCAAAGGTGCTGGTGAAGGATTTGAAACAAACAGCAAAGCAACAAGAGAGCCTTTTTCTCTCAGTCCTCAGCTAAAAAGGATAGGAGTGCCGCAAAAATGCTCTTTGCTTCTGAGCACATGCACTGCAGCAGGAGTCATCCTGGCTGGTTTGCAGGGGGGCTACATCTACAAGGCGCTGTTGCTCTTTCAAAAGCTGACGTGCCTTTCCTCAGCAAGGTCCTGCTCGGCAAGGGTTGGAGCAGCAATCAGTGTCCTGCACTGTGTTCTGCAGAACATCTCGGAATACCAGCAGGCTTCCTCTCAGTGGGAATCTCCCCATTTCTTTGGAGGGAATGTTTCTTGTGTGATGAAATCACATCACACATTTTGCCCTCCTGTCTTTTTTCGCTCTCAGTGCCTGCAAGGACTTGAGTTTCTTCATTCCAACCATGTGATCCATCGAGATGTGAAGAGCAGAAACATCCTTCTCAGCACTGACGGTTCTGTCAAACTGGGTCAGTATATTCTTGGTCAGGTGCAGCGTTCCAGGGATGTGGGGTGGGGCTGCATGGAGTGACAGCCAGCTCCCCAAAAACGGTGCTGGCGGCAGCACAGGGACAGCCGCTGTCAGCTGAGGGCACAACTGCAAGGTGCACTGAGGTAGGGCAAGGAACAAGCAGTCAAGAGTGGCCTCGCTCTGTGTGTGTCCCTTCCAGGGGGAGGGAGCTACAATCTAAAGCTTGCAAAGAACAAAAGCCACTGCTGGAGACAGTGTAAAAAATGGGGGATTTTTAAAGTTGCCAATGCCAGGAGATTCAACAGCACATTTTCAAACCTCTTCTGGGGAATTCTTTTGCTTGCTTTCCTCATTGCACGGCATTCAAATAAAACCAGTATTTTGCTTTCTCCTCAGCTGACTTTGGCCTCTCGACTCAGCTCACCCCTGAGCAGAGCAGACGGTGCTCGGTAGTCGGGACTACTTGGTGGATGGCGCCTGAAGTGGTGACGCGTCAACCATATGGCCCCAAAGTAGACATATGGTCTTTTGGAATTGTGGGGATTGAAATGGTGGAAGGAGAACCTCCTTACTGGAGCCAAAGTTCTGGCACGGTAAGGAGCAAGTACTCACTGATCCCACTGTCTTTCTCACCTCTCCCATGTCCTGTGTGCCATAGCCCCTGTGATTCCAGGCCAGGGAGGAGTCCTTGCTGACATCCCAGCTGCTCTTGTGGCTTTTGGACACAGCCACAGAGGTGATTGTGACACACCCCCTCCTCCCATGTCCAGTGCCACCAGCCCCCTGCCAGAGCTGCTTTGAGGGCCCTTTAAGGATTCCTCTGTCTGTCCAAAACAAAGGCATAGTCTCCATTTCCTTTTGGGACATTTGTCCCCCATTATTTCACATCCTGGGCCAGGAGGTTGCCACCTGGGCAGCTAACTCTCTGACAGTGCTGGCCCTTGAAAGGAGTGCCTCCTGGGCCAGGAGCCCAGGATATACAAAAAGCACGTCCAGCAAAGAATGACTTTAATCTTCCCCCTGGGGCTTTGGTCACAGTTTGTGTCTGCCGGTCCTTTTAAAAAACTTGCCTAAGATGGCTCTGTCAGGGCTCCGAAGTGCAGCTGCTGCCCATCCATTGTCCAAGAGGTTAAACTCCACAGCCCAACCCTGTAAGCATGGTCTCCTTCCCTGCAACTCTCTCTCCACAGGCTGGCAGGCTGGCAGCCCACGATATCAAACTTCAAGGCTACAGCTCTGGCTCCAAGCAGCGAGCACAGACAATCTTCTCTGTCTCCCAGGGGCTGCCCAGTAGCTCTCAGTCTCTCCTCCACCCTTCCACCCTGGGAACCAGGCGAAGCCTCCCCATCTCGCGATCCAGGCCTGGGCCTAACACATGGAGTTGCCTCCCCTCCCCTGCCCAGCCAGGACAGCTGAGCAGGGGAGGGAGGTCCTTCCTCCACGCTTGAAATCCCAAGAGGGCTTCCAGGGCAGAGCCTGCTTTTAACCCCGAGGTGTTCTCAGAGGCGTGTCCAATCTTAGTGGCTATCCATAGATGTCAATCGCAATTCATGATCTCACTGACTGACACACTCCCACTCTACTCTCAAACTACGTATTTTCAACCTTGAATTTCTAGATGTAAAATAATGGGGAGTAACATTGTACTTTGGAGGATCACCTTCTTGCCAGTCACTAGTCAGGTAACATCAGGCAGAACTACTGTTGTAAGGACCAAGGATTTCTAATTCTGGGGTTCAGATAGCTGCTTTGGGAAGTTCTTTTGGTCTAAATGTTACAGTCCCATACAGGACTCCTCCCATTGTCAATTCCCACCAGGTTTACCATTGAATTGCTTTTGACCATGTGGCAAATCCTTTCGCCACACTGCCTAGACAGGTGGAGAAAGGCTTTTCTGGTACTGAATTAGAACATACGGTATCCGAGCTCAAGCTGCCTTGCCTAAGGTCACCCAAACTTGTCTTTGGCTGTCCACGAGCAAAACTTTACTACAAATTCACTACAAATCTGCACCAAAAACAGCATCAAAACCAACGCTGTATTAACACTGAGGTCCCCCCCCGCACTCCAGCAGGGTCACGGCCGCCCGGAGGCCCCGCGACAGGCGGGAGATGGGGATGGCCAAAGCTCAAACCCTGGACCTAAATCCCAAATCTTTGGCCACAAACTAGGACCCTT